>VBSM01002121.1:7886372-7908096 GCA_008086735.1 Cheirogaleus medius | reverse complement strand
CCACCTCAGCCTCCCAGAGTGCTAGGGTTACAGGCGTGAGCCACCACGCCCGGCCCCTTTCTCTTTTTTTATTAGTACACTCACTCACCCTCCTTATAAGAAAAGAAATTTAGTATATTTCATATCTCTTACCATTTACTCCCTGAAACCCAACCCTAATCACATTAATATTATTTAGACTTAATAAGTCTAGCCTATTATAGTTTATTTTCTTAATTTGGCCTTAGTTATATTTTAAAGATAACAAATGTTACCAAAGTAGTTGATCACTTTTGCTGCATATGTAATTGCAACATCTCCTGGATTTGTTTTCATTGTGGTTTTGTGTGTGGAAAATTTTCTGAGGCCCTATATGACTGGGAATATGTTTATTATGTTCTTGATTTGAGTGACAATTTGTTCTAAGTTCTCCATTACTTTTCAAATATTTCTATTTTTCACCTTTCTCGTTTAAAAAATATTGTCTTGCTTATGAATTCTCTCAGGTAATAAAAATATTCTTTTATATTCTCTTCTAAAAGTTTTAGGGTTTTTATTTGTATAACTCTTTAATCAACCTCAAATCTATTTTTCTGAATGGTGAAGATTAGGGATAAAATTTTAATTTTTCTATATGGATAGTCAGTTGGCTCAGAACTATTATTAAATGGTCCATCTTTCATTCCATCATTATGTAACACTCCATTGTCATATATAAAATATTCATATTTGCTTCTAGGTTTTGCTTCTAGGCTCTGTATTAAATCCACTTTTCTTTGTCCATTTTTGCTGCATTATCACACAGTCTTGGTTACTATCTCTTCACAATTAAGGCTTGATAGGAGTTTTCTTTATGTTGTTCTTGAAAATCATCTTGGCTATTCTTGGACTTTCATTCTTTCTTAAGAATTTTTAGACTCAACCTATCACATTCTCCACTTCTCTCTCCACACTTCCCCCAACCAAAACTAAAAACAAGCAAAAATCCATCAGTATTTTAATTGGAATTGCACTGAACTTATACATTAATTTGGGAAGAATTATCAGCTTTATATTCTGAGTCTTTCCCTTCAAGAACGTGATATGCATTTTCATTTATTTAGATGCTCATTAACGTTTTTCAATAATGCTTCATAGTTTTCTTCATAAAAATCATATATATCTTTTATTAGATTTATTCTTAGACACCTTATACTTGTATTGCTATTGTAAATGGCATCTTATATTTAAATTACTGTACATGTCTAATCATTTGTTGGGATTTAGACATGTAATTGATATTTGTACCTCAATTTTATCTCATACCAGTAATCTTGCTGCATTATAAAATTGATTATAATCTTATAATTGTTTTTCTGTAGATTTTGTTGGGTTATCTATTTAGATAATCATATTGTATGCAAATATTGACAATTTTATTCTTTTTTTTTCTAGTTTTTCTTTATCTTGTCTATCTGCATTACCTAGAATCTTCAGTATAATGTTAAATAGATGCAATAAAAGCAAGTATACTTGTTTCATCTTTATTTAAAAGTGAATGCTACTTGTTCTCACTCATATGTGGGAGCTAAATATTAAAAGCAATTGATCTCATGGAATCAAAGTGTAGAATGATGGTTACCAGAGGCTGGGAAGGATAGCAGGGAGCAGGGGATAAAGTGGGGCTGGTTAATGGGTGAAAAAATAGAGTTAGATTGTTGGATAGAATGAACAATATTTAATAGCATAACAAAGTGACTATAATCAACAACAAGTTAGGGTATACTTTATTATAGGCCAGGCGTGGTGGCTCACGCCTGTAATCCTAGCACTCTGGGAGGCTGAGGTGGGCGGATGGCTCAAGGTCAGAAGTTGGAAACCAGCCTGAGCAAGAGCAAGACCCTGTCTCTACTAAAAATAAAAAGAAATTAATTGGCCAACTAAAAATACATAGAAAAAAAAATTAGCCAGACATGGTGGCACATGCCTGTAGTCCCAGCTACTCGGGAGGCTGAGGCAGGAGGATCGCTTGAGCCCAAGAGTCTGAGGTTGCTGTGAGCTAGGCTGACGCCACAGCACTCTAGCCCAGGCCACAGAGTGAGATCTGTCTCAAAAAAATAAATAAATAAATAAACTATTATAAAAGAATGGAATTGAAATGTTCCTAACACAAAAAAATGATAAATATCTGAGGTGACGGATACCCCAATTACCCCGATTTGATTAATCCACATCGTATGCTTGTATCAAAACATCACATGCACCCTATAAAGATACACAGCTATTATGTACTCATAATAATTAAAAATAGTAAAATAAAATAATAATAATCATTTTTGGCCCTAAATCTGCTATTAAATCAAAGTATGTCTTTGGGGGATATTTTAAGCAATAATTGTTAAAACTTACTTTGATGGACCGGAGAGTCAATTGTCTTGAATATCAGCTTAAATAGAAAATTTCATATTTCAATAAAGATATGTGAATGAGGCAGTAAAAACAAACAAAAAAAAGTGAATGCTACTAATATTCAACATTAAGTATGATGTTTGCTATAGTTTTTTGGTAATTACCCTTTTTCCAGTTAAGAAACTTTTCTATTTATAATTCATTAAAAGTTTTTATTATGAATGGGAATTAAACATTATCAAATATTTTTTCTGTATCCATTGAAATAATCATATTAACTTTCTCATTTAATATTATGAAAAGGTAAATTATATTACTTGTATAAATTTTCTAACTTTCAACCATCTTTTTCTTCATGGGATTAACCCAACTTGTCATAATACCTACAATAACCTATATGAATTGGCCTTTCATTATCTTTTTTCACAGTGTTCATCCCACAATATTCTCTGGTTAAAATTATAATGCTGGCAGGGAATAGTTCTTTTTAAAGTGTTATTTGAAGAGTTTGCATGAGTTCGGAGTTATCTGTTTCTTGAATGCTTGGCAATACACTCTGAAAAGGTACCTGGTCTTGTGTTGTTTACATGTGAGCAGAGAAAGGGCAGGGAGAATAGATTGTTAACCACTGATTCAAGTTCTGTAATATTATTTCTTAAGCACTCTTCAGGATTTCTGTTGCTTCTTGAATTTATATTGGCAAGTGATACGTTTCTAAGAAATTGTCTATTCCATCTACATTTTCAAATTTATTGGCATAAAGTCATTTAGTTTTATCATCTTTTTAATTTCTGCTGACTGTGCACTATGTATATTTTTTCATTACTAACATTGTTTACTTATTCATGCTCTTTTTCCTTATCATCAGTCTTGCCAGAGGATTGTCTATTTTATTAGTCTTTCCAAAGAACCAACTTGTGGCTTTGTTGATCTTCCCTATTTTATCTTTATTTTTTCTATTTCATTAATGGCTGCTTTTATCTTTATTTCTTTCCTTCTATTTTCTTTGGGTTTATCCTGCTGATCTTTTGCTATCTTAAGTTGAATGCTTAGCTCATTAATTTTCAGCCTTCCTTTTTTTTCTAATGTAAACATTCAAAAATAGAAATTTTTCTCTGCTTTTGCAATATTTCATGACTTTTGATTTAGTATTCTTATGGGTAGTTCTAAGTATTTACAAATTTCCATTTTGACTATACTCTTATTTGTAAATTATTTGGTAAAATGCTTTTAAATGTACAAATGTATGAGCATTATATGGTTTTAATTTTAATTTTTCATGGAAGAATAATATGCATACACAAAGGACACATCATAGACGCACAGCTCAATGAATTTTCACAAACTAAATAAAACTATGTCACCAACACCAAGATCAAGAAGTAGAACTTTGCCAGCACTCCAGAAGCTGTCCATATGCCTTCTTCCAATCTCCATCCATCCCTTCCCATGAGTGAACACTATCCTGACTTCCAACAACATAGATCTTCCTGTTTTTGTATTTAATATGAATAGAATCATACAATAAGTAAGCTGTTTTGTCTGGCTTCTTTTGCTCAACCTTTGTGAGATTTATCCATATTGCTGCATGTAACTACAGTTTGTTAATTTATCATTGCTGAATGTACCACAATTTCTTTATCCAGTCTCCTGTTAATGGACATTTGTTTAGTTTACAGCTTGGGCTACTGTAAATAGTGCTGCTGTGAAAATTCTAGTGCATATTTTTTGTTGGGCATATGCGTGTGTTTCCATTAGAGGAAAGGAATTGCCGGATCATTGGTTATATGTATATTCAGCTTTAGTTGGTATAGTCAAACATTTTTCCAAAGTGACTGGGGCAATTTATATTCCCACCAACAGGGTTGATTATGTTTTGTAGTTGACTTCTAACTTAAGTGCATTATGCTCAGCAAATATGATCGATATATTACTGATTCTTTGAAATTTGTTGAGACTTGTAAATGTTCAATTTTCCTCAAGCTTCCACGCGTGCTTAAGAATCCCTTTCCCACCCACCTCTTTCATTTCTGGTTTATCCTCCCCATTTTTCTTTTGCACAAATGAATAGATTCACATATATTTTCTTACATCTCTCTTTTCTTACATGAATGTCTATCACCATATTTTGTACTTTAAAGATGTTCTATTTTTATAAGTTCTTTTTTCATTGCTTTTACTGTTTAGTTTTGGATTAACTAAGGACTTTCCCCCTCTTTCACTGTAATGAGAAAAGTATAACTTCTATTTCTATGCTTTTAGTAGTCATTCTTAAAATTTTAACTGATGTACTTGTTTAATCTCTAAACAATTCCAGGACTTTTATAATCACAAAAATGAATGTTTACTGGGTGTCTTCTATTTGTTAGGAGCTGTTCTAAACACTTTACTTATAAGAGTCATGTAAAGCCTAAGAAAGTAAGTAATTATCTGTGTACCGAGCACCAAGGTTACACAGATAATAAATCGTGAGACTAGGATTCAAACCCAGGCAGTCCAGTTCCATATTCCATGCTCTTGAATGCTATACTTTATTTAACCTGAAACTTGAACTAGGATCACTCTCTTCCTGTGTTACATGTTATTCCTGTCTAGTATTTTTATTCAGTTTTTTTCTTTGCTTACAATTTCTTATGACATCTCACAACTTCCTTTTGAGAATATTTTTCTTGTTCCTGAAGTATATCCTTTTAGAAGTACCTTAGTGAGGATCTGTTGCAGGTAAACATTCTCAGTTTTTATTTGTCAGAAAGCATATTTATTTAATGATAGCTTAGCTGAGATTGACAGTTATTTTCTCTCATCACTTTGAGTATGTCATTCCATTGTCTTTTAGTTTCCATGTCACTGGTGAGAATTCATACTGTTTGTCTTTTCCTTCTGCTTGCTTTTGTAAACGTCTTTTTGTCTTTTGTGTTATACAGTTGCACCAAGACATATCCAACTGTGAATTACTTTTTGAAAATCCTGCTTGGAAATCACTGAGTCTTCTGAATCTGAAGATTTCTGTCTTCATCAATTCTGGAAAATTATTAGACACATCTCTTTCAATAATGTGTCTCTCCCATTCTCTATATTCTTCCCTTCTGGAACTCCAATTAGATGGGCCTTCTTATCTTATTCTTACTAGGTGACATTTGTTATGGTTAATTTTATGTGTCAACTTGACTAAGTTATGGGGTGCCCAAATATTTGGTTAAACACTATTGGTTTTTTCCCCTGATCTTGGATTGGGACTTATACCATTGGCACTCTTGGTTCTCAGGCCTTTGGATTTGGACTGGAACTATGTCACCAGTTTTCTGGGTCTCCAGCTTGCAGATGGTAGATTATGGGACTTCTTAGTCTGTATAATCATGTGAGCCAATTCCTTACAATAATCTCTTTATATATAGATAGATAGATACAGATATAGATATATAGATATATTATCTCCTATGGTTCTATTTCTCTGGAGAACCCTTGAATAACACAGATTAGACATAAAATTAGGCACCATTATTGTATTATTTAGCCAATGTTAGTTTCAATGAAACAATGTTTCATTCATCCTTCTTAATTTTAAAACTCATTTACATTTACTTTCTACTGATCTGCTATGTATAAACATGGTTTACTGGTTTGTTGATATTTTCTTTTATTAATTTTTAAGGCCTTTTATATACTAAGAAAATGAGCTATTGTCAGTCCTTTGCAAATCTGTTTCCCCCAGTTGACCTATTTTTCTTTTGACTTTGTTTATGGCACCTTTTACAATACCAGCTATTTTAAACTAATATGTAGTTAAACTAATCCAACAAATTTTTTTACATTATGTGGTTTTAGATCTGAGATATTGCTTTAAAAATCCTTTTCCATTCCAACTCATAAAAAATTCTTCCATGCTTTTGTCCCATTTTTCATGATTTAATTTATTTTTAAATAGTGGATCCATTTAGAATTTCTTTTGGCATAAAGAGTGAAATTCATATTTAGATTTATTTTTTCCAAACAACCATCCAGTTGCCTTAAAGTCATTCATTCATTCACTTATCAAATAAGCAATCATTCCTCCTATTTATTTTGAAACTTCCCTTTTCATATACTAACTACATATTTGGACCAATTTCTAGATACTCTCTTTTGCTCCACTGATCAGTTCCTTCACTAGTATCAATGGTATTAATTAGCACAGTTTTGTATGTTTTACATATCTATTAGAGCAAGTTTTCCTGTTCTACAACCTATTAGTCTTGTTTTTCAGAATTTAGCTAGACTAACATATTCTATTTTAACTACTAACTTTAGAATCACTCTATATAATTTTTAAAAATAAATATTAAATATTATATTGTAATTCATTGTTTAAGTATGTCTCTCCCATTACTAAATTATCATATAAACTCCCTTCTATCAGGGACTGAGTCTACCTTGTTCACCATTGCCAGAATTCAACATAAAGTGTATAGTAAGTACTCAATAAATATTTGTTGAGTGAATGAATGAGACCAAAATTACACTGTCCTGTTTTGACACTCTGATAATCTGATAAATCAAAAGGAAAAAAATTTACTCACATCTAAGCTTCTCTGCTTATTCCTGTTTTCTCACTCCCCTACAATGTTGGTACTGGGAGTATTCCTCAAAAAACTTCCTGCACACAAATTTCCATCTCAGAGTCTGTTTCCCAGGCAACCTAACCTAAAACATAGAGGAATAGATAGATGGCTTGCATACCCTCAGGCAGTACCTCAGACATTATTTTATCCAACAGACATTTGATAAGTATTAGCAAGAGAGTTTCAGGTTATATTCCCTGACAAGTACATGACGTTTTCTCTTTCCAATAATACTCCTATCCATGTGCTTATGAAAGCTGGGGACCTAAGGAGTTATTAATCCCAGATAAAATGTGTCCCAACTATCACCTTATCACATTTTCTGAACATGTACTATATAAAATATACTTTGCTAGGTACTACTTACATACATTGTCTCGTTTAATAATTGTGAGAGATAGGTATTATTTCCATTATATAGATAAGAAAATGAATTGTATAGACTGGATGTTTGTGTCCCCCACATGCACCAAAATTCATATGCTGAAACCTAATCCCCAATGTGTTGGTATTTGGAGGTGGGGCCTTTGGGAAGTGATTAGGTCATGAGGGTCAAGCCCTCATGAATGAGACTGGTGCCCTTATAAAAGAGATGCCAGAGAGCTCCTTCACCCCTTCTGCCATGTGAGACACAGCAAAAAGATGGCTATGAACCAGGAAGTGGGCCCTCACCAGACAATGAATCTGTTGGTGCCTTGCTCTTAGACTTTCTAGCTCTAGAACTGTGAGAGATAAGATTTCTGTTATTTATAAGCTACTTAGTTTATGATACTTTGTTTTAGCAGCCCAAATAGACTAAGGCACAAAGATTCTGAGATCTTCTCATACATAATCACATGACTAGTAATAAAACTTGGCTGTTTGATTTGCTAAGACCATGCTGTTTGCCTTCCTGTAAATCATCTCTCCTTAAAAAATCAAACATCTGATATGGTTCTTAAATGTTTAGATTGTGCTGTGCCTTGAATGTTTGTCCCCTCCTAAACTCATGTTGAAACTTAATCCCCAATGTAACAGTATTAAGGGGTGGAACTTTTAAGAGATGATTGGGTCATGAGGGTTCTGCCCTCATAAATGGATTAATCCAGTCATGAATTAATGGATGAATGGGCTATCATGGGAGTCAGTTGGTTAACACAAGAGTTGGTCAATTACAAATGCCAGTTTTGCTCTCCGTGTGCCATGTCATGCCTTCTGCCATATTATGACAAAGCACAAGGCCCTCAGCAGAAGCTGGCCTGATGTCAGCTCCTTGATCTTCAGCCTCCAGAACTGTAAGAAATAAATTTCTTTTCTTTATATATTACCTAGTCTCATAAAACAGACTAAGACAGGAGGTATTCTAATTTTAACTTTGATTTTCAAATTTGTCATTTTAATCAATGACTCAAAAAGCATTTATTGCCACTTCAGTGGGTAAAATATTGGCCTTTTTTGATAAAAATGCTACATCAGTTGAATACTGTGGAGAAATGGCCACTCTAGGGCAACCTGGTGACCTTGTATGTATCTACCTAGGCCATACAGGAAAAGGCCTGAACCACAGCCAATCTGAGCAGAACACCGTGAAACCCACCCAGAGCACAAGAGGACAGGAGGCTTGTAAAGGGACTATTCAATACCATCTCCCATTTGTTTCCCTATCCCCACTGAGGTTGTTGTGAGACAGTTTCTCATTGCCTATGAGGTTCTGATGATGTTCAAGGCTTTCTGCTCCACCTCCCTCAGAACAGAGTTGCAGAATATAAAACCACTTAGCTGCAGTTTAGAATTGGCTTCTCTGTAATGGAGTATCCCACAAGTCTTATTGCAGCATCTGGCCCCTTTTGTTTTGGTGTGTTCTCAAGGCCACGGAGAGACAGGCTCAGAATCACAGTGTCCTTAGGCAAAGAGCACCTGGGAGGGCCCACTGGCTTTTGGTTTGGTTTCCCAACTCAAAAGGAAATGTTAAAATACACCATTTTGTTTCTATTATACTAAACCCAGAGTTGGAGGGCCACCACAAACCAAGACTGACATTGTACAAAACATCTACCTTACCCCTCAGGTCCCTGGGGTTCTATCTGCATGCCCTTCAGAGTAGTAGCCCTACCTAGGCCTAGTGCCATCTGATTTTCAGTTCAGTAAATGTCTTAGATTAGAAATTTAAAACTTTAAGTTATGGCCAATCCACATTTTAAAGCAATCATAATCATAAATAACCCATGTAAGTGTTTATGCAGTCTTTCTGTTCCCACTTCCTTTCCCCTAAGTGTGTTATATTTGCAGATACACTTCCAACTATGCATTTTTATTCATACATACTATTTCAGACTTCTGCCAAACCTAGTGTTAAAAATGGTTCTGCCACCACTTATTAATTTATGGTCCCCATTTTAAGAATGTTTTATTTTCTTAGAATTCTATAAAACACAATCTCTGACCACAAAAAAAAATTGAAAATGTCACACAATGACTAAAAATAATTACAGCAAAACCTAAGTATGCCTACGGCATTCATTTTTATTTTTTGCTTTAATAAAAAGCTGCTTATTGTTCTAAAAACAAACAAAAAACTCCAGCTTTATTAGCATCATGTAGGAAAATCCTCAAAGGAAAGCATTTCATATTTAAAATTTTTCAGTAGAAACATTATAAGTGGATTTAGTTCCTGTGATGAAAGGATGTTGAATATACTTATGTCCTCACTTTTTAAAAAAAATGATGATTTTTAAAGTTACAAAATAATTCTTTACTTTAAAAAAGGGCTCCTTTAAGATTCTTTTCAACAATTAAAAAAGTTATCTAGTTTAACAAAAGATGATTTGTATACTTTTTTAAGGAATGTACTCTATTTCTATCAGAGTTTAACAAAGAATATAATCCCTGGATACCTCTTTTTTAACATCTTCTTTTCATTCTTTTGGAAGTAGAAGACATTTTAATATTAAAGTGGTTTCAATTTGATCTATTATTTACAACAACCAAAAAAAAAATCACACATTGGAATTTAAATGTTAAAATAGTAACCAGTGCTAAACTCAATAAATTTGTTTTTTCAGTCGTGGTCAAAATTCTTCTTTCAAAAAGAATATTTACACAAAGTAATTGGGCAGTTGCTTACTTTTTAATAATATCAAAATTTAAAAATTAACTCTGGGACAGGAATTTCAAAAGCATTTTTATTTATATAATTCTTGGTATTGACATAATCAAATATGATATAATAGAGTATAGTGGAGATCCTATCAGAACAGACATAAGATATTTTAGGGAAAATCAAATTCAAAGTTTGTGTCTGAATCAGCTTGAGCTATCATAACAAAATATAGACTGGGTGGCTTAAACAACAGAAATTTATTTCTCTCAGTTCTAGAGGCTGGGAAGTCCAATTCAAGGTGCCAGCAATGTATGTTTCATTCTGAGGCTTAGTCTCTTGGTTTGTAAACAACCACCATCTTGCTGTGTATTCACATGACCTCTTTGTGTGTGCTCAGAGAGAGTAAGCTCTAGTCTGTTTCCTCTTCTCATAAAGACACTAATCTCATGATGAGGACTCTACTGTCCTGACCTCATCTAAACTTAATTACCTCACAAAGGCCCCATCTCCAAATACCATCACATTGGGGGTTAGAGCTTAAACATATGAATTGGGAGGGGATGGGAGACACAATTCAGCTCACAGCAGTCCATTTCTTTAGAAGATGTTTGTACTAATTCATTAAAGTAAATCTTAATCAAAGCAACAACTTTAAAAATATAATACAGATGCATTAAATATAAGCCTGATAGAAATAAGTGCTTGTATTATCATTTATAAAATATATAATTCTTCAATTAAATATATATTCAATAAATACTTTATCATAATACTATTTAATTTGGAACCGGAGCCAGGCATGGTGGCTTGTGCCTATAATCCCAGCTATTTGGGAGGCTGAGGCAGGAGGATCACTTGAGGCCAGAAGTTTCAGGTTGTAGTGAACTATGATCTCACCACTGCATTCCAGCCTGGGTTCCAGAGTGAGACTTCATCTCTAACAATAAAATTAAAATAAAATAAAAATTTTAAATAAATTTGGAACTGGAAAGGTTCTTAAACATTATCAAGTCCACTTTATCAAGTAAGTACATACACTGCCAAGAATGCAAATGACTTGTTCAGGGTCACACAGATATCAAAGTTTTGGTAAAGTCAAAATTAAACTTCACATTGCCTGTTCCTAGACTAGCATTTTTCCATGAAGCCACACTGCATAATGCATTCTCTTTTTGTTTTCAATTCATTTTTTTTTGCAAAGTTAAATATGGATATGGCTTAAAGAGTCAAATAGTTTTACAAGGTTTATTTCAACAATCAAGAGCCTTCTTTCCCACTCTCATTTCCCATTCACCACAAACAACTTCTTTTAACTCTTTCCAGTTTTTGTAGAATTTACCTCCACATGCTTATATTGCTATTTTGATTATTCTTTTGTGGGTATAATGTAGTGGCCACACATGCACACACACACCATAGATATTTCTTCTTCCACCATCTTCCTAATAAACATATACTATAGTTTTTCATATATCAGTATTCCACACTATTGCTTTTACTTTCCTTTAACTTTAACTTTTGTTTTGCCTGGAGGCCTGGAGTTGCTTTTTGTTTGCTTGGCATTTTTAGGTATGTGTCACTAATTCAACCAGAAACTCTTCCTCTCTTCCGTAAATCTTCTCTCAATACATTCAAATGTGTAATCTATTATACCAATATTTTTCTTCTTGAAGAAACCTCCCTGAGAGCCTCTGGCCTGGGCTGACTGCTTTCTAGGACTGCTGTACATCTGTCACCTTGGGACCTCCCTTCACTGTCTTCTCAGGATCCCCTTCCCTCTCACTCAATGTTGGATGCCCTGTTTCCTAGAAGTCACATCTTTCTCTTTCTTACCTTACTCCCCTGCTCCTTTGTGGGGACACAACCTACAATAGATTCTTGAGAAAAGTGAATATATAAATTGTTTTGTTGAACTATTTGAGAATGTTTGTCACTTCTCTAAATATTTCAGCAAGTATCTCCTAAAACAAGGACAATCTCCTACATAAAACTATAATATAAATATCAAACATAAGAAGTCACTATTATCTAATATACAAACCATATTCAGATTTCCCCAATTGTTCAAATCATGCCCTTTCCAGCTATTTCTTTTTAAATCCAGAACCAAATCAAAGACCAGGTATTGCATTTAGTTGTTATGCCTCTTTAATCTCCTTCACTCAAATCTAGACTGCTCCCCGCCCCTTTTTTATTTACATGACAGTGACATGTTTTTTAAAGAGTCCAAATCTGTGATGAAAATGTTTCTAAAATTGATTGTGGTGATGGTTGCACATATAGAGAATATACTAAAAACCAATGAATTATATAATTTAAATAGGTAAATTGTAAGATATATGAATTATATCTCTCCCAGACTGTTGTTTTGCAGAATGTCTCTAAATTTGGATTGATCTGATTGCTTCCTTATGGTTAGAATTAGGGTCTGATACTTAAACAATTTTTCAATCCATCAATCTTACTGTTTTCAAGCCTCACCTTTACCTGTTCTCCCAGAAATAACAATGTGGTCCCATTCTCCAGTCTTTTGGGGACTCTTCAAGTACAAAGCAGGGTGCTTCTTGCTTTTGCTTACTGCTAGCTCAGGATTCCATTTTCTCTAGTTTGCCCAAGTCAGTCTCCCTTGTCCATCTGCTTTTGTTGCTGTTGGTACTTCTCCTGTCTGGAAGAGCCTATGTCTTTTATTAAAGCCTTTATTATTATTTTATTGGAATTCCAGGAGGAAGTAGATCTAAAATGCATGTGTTCAATCAGCCATATTCAATGGAAGTTTCATTCATTTATTTTTTTAATTAAAAATGTTTATTCCCATAGTAAACTTAATATATGCTTTTCAGAGAACATTTAGAAAAAAATAGAAAAGTTGGAAAAGGAAGTACTCACCCATAGTTCCATTCCCTAACATAATCACTATTCACATTTTAGGTTTCCTCCTTCTACTTCTTATTTTTGCTGTTAGTTATTGCATTTTTCCAGTCAGTGTGGGGATATGTTTATGGGATAGATTGGCTGATAGATAGATAGACAGATAGATGCTGTAAATATTCTTTGGTGAAGTGTCTGTTCAGATCTTTTGCCTATTTTTAAATTGGGTTGTTTTCTTGTTGTTGAGTTTTAAGAGTTCTTTGTATATTTTAGATAACAGTCTTTTATCTGATCCATCTCTTGCAAATGTTTTCTCCCAGTCTGTGATTTGTCTTCTCATTCTCTTGACAGTGTCGCTTGCAGGGCTATGCTGCTTTTTTAAACTAAAATTGTATAACATATAACACATATTACTCATGCTATTATAAAGACCTTACAATTTTTTATTCTGGTAAAAATATACTTCTGGTAAAATATATTCTGGTAAAAATAGCATAAAATTTACCATTTTAACTTTTTTTAGGTATACAGTTCTTTGACATTAAGTACATTCACATTATTGTGCAGCCATCACCACTATTCATCTTCAGAACTTTTTCATCTTCCCAAACTGAAACTCTCTACCCATTAAATAATAACTCACCACACCCACACCCCTATCACATAGCAACTACCATTCTATTTTCTGTCTCTGTGAATCTGACTACTACCTCATACACATATTTTTGTTTTGCAAAAGCCCTTGCAATTTAACATTACAATATCATTCAATTATAACTTAATATTAAACATACCATAGTTTATTTACCCATTTCCCATTGTTGAACATGTTAATTATGGTTCTAATTTGTTGCTATTAGATTAGCATATTTATACATTATATTTTTTAGGTAACATTATACCATTATAATAGATTCCTAGAAATGGAATTACTGAAAACAGGTTATTTTTAAGAATCTTAATACAGTTTTCCAACTTACTTTGCAAAATAATTTTATCAGTTTATGCATCCATAGGTAATTTAAGACAGTATCTATTTTACCATACTCTCACTAATATTATAATCTCAAGCCTGCTAATTTGATCAGTAAAAACACAAACAAAAATATCTGTTAGTTATCATATATCTACGATACTTGTGAGATTGACTGATTTTCCATGTTTATTAATTGAACTCTCTCTTTTGTGAAATGTTTGTGCATATCCTTTATTTATTTAATGTATTCATAATGGTTTTCTTATAAATTTATATAAAACTCTTTATATAACAAAAGTAGCCATCTTTTCTCTGTCATGTTTTCTGTAAATATTTTCTCAGCATGTTTGCTTTTAAGTCTTTGTTTCTTTTTTAACACAGAATGGTTTCCAGGAATTTTTAAAAATAGGATATACTTAGGAGAAAAAAGGATGATCATGGTGAACTTTAGAATTCTCTTTCAGGCATGTGACTTCATAAGACATTAATTATTTATCCCTAAGAGAGTTAAATTCCCCAAGATGAAGTTTTCTACAAGTAAGCCAGTGCTTTTGCATAATATTTAAAAGCAAATTGGCAATTAACCTTGGACAACAGAGCAATGATGTAAGATGACCCTTGCAATGAACACTGTTTAGAGGTCAGGTTGCTCCATTCAGCACCAGCTGGAACTACTCTGTAGAATAAAATGTGTGTTACTCTGCTGTTTTCAATGCCAAGTACAACTAAGGTCATTACTAATTTGCAGCACAGATTTCAGAGCAATTAACAGACCATAAGCAAAGTATGTAATTTCTATATTGTGAACAAAGGCAAAATGCATTGAGTTGTCACTGAGTTCCCTATATGGAGCCTGACTTGTCTTGTATCTATATTTTGAGAATAAGCATCTTCCCTGGATAGGCCGGATAACAGAATTCAGGGAAGGAGAGAAAAGAGACCTCAAAATAGAAAATATAGAAATTATTACAACCTTGAACAAGCTGCAGATAGTCCTAGGACATTTGCTTATGCACCTGGGCATTTATGAAAACTAGAGGAAAAGAAAAGGTGCATTTGTTGTGACAGTACCACTCCACTTTGCTATGCAAGAGGAGATCATCCTACCATGGTTTCTCTGCCCACACCTGACATTCAAGGGCATTTTGCAAAGGAAATCAGTGAGGATGAAAATCCAAGTCACTCAATGTCTGCATGACTCAAAAGGCAAAACTAGTCTCGGTTTCCTCTTATACCCAAATTGGAGTAAAGTTGTAACTGTGAGTTTACAGAGGACAAGATGAATAGTACTGTCACAGTCATAGTCCCCACAGTTTCTGAGATCTAAGACTCAGAACTAAGTCCAAGCCAGATTTACCATTGTCCCACAGGCCCAGAGCTTATAAAGGTGTAAAATTGAAGATTTCACCTCTGTGCCAAACAAGCAAGAGGAAAAGGTGAATTGATTTTGTTTTTGTAACAATACTAAATTTTTATTTGCACTTCATAGTTTATAAGGCAGCCTTCACATAAACACATTATCTTATTAATTCATTTAAACCTTGCCATTACTTTGAGAACTAGGTTCCTCTGTATGTCCCATGTATCTAAACGTGTCTTGAATATAGTAAATACTCAATAAATGCTTTTTGAATAAATGTGTATGTAAGTGATCTTCCCTCTTCAAATTGATCACAAGAATGGGTCAGCCATCACCTCTCAAATGTAAGGAAGTAGGAGTGGTTTGTTATTTGACAATTTACACATGTGTGTGCACATACACATACACACACAAAGTAGCATCATGCATTAGGTGGAAATGATTAATAATATTAGTCACCTTAGTTACTATGCCTTTTCTTCACTCAAACCTAACCAATTCTGCTTTTTAACCATAGAGCAAGGTTTTCTGAAATGTATTTTTTAAAACCAGGTGAGTATGAGATACAGTATCTGACCTATTTTTAGTTATCCCTTGATTAGATAGGTTGTAATGGGGAAAATGGACAGTTTTGGAAGTCCATCAGTACAACATGGTGCTCCATGAAGGTTTGCTGCAGTGACGTAAGCAGAGTCCAAGGGATAGAGTTGGAAGGTCTCCTGTAGTCCTACTGTGCTCTAGAATCCATAATTATAGTAGCATAAAATTGAAAACTTGGGAGTTTTCAAATAGGCAAAATGTGGCTAAGAGGGGATACACATTTTAGAAAAATCAAAGAATCTTATATTAAAATGTGGGCAAGATAGTATTAAGAGACAAAACTGCCTGAATAAAAAATAATAACATCAGATAATACATGGTGTCTAATACAAGACAAACAAATGAGAAGGTATTAGATATTAAAAATTGAGAGAGTAAGACCACTGACAAAAATTATTTTATGTTATACAGGCAGTCCCCATGTAAATAAACCTGCATGGTGTAAGCAGTTTTGGCCACAGCATCTTTACACTAGCAGCTAGTCTCATAGAGAAATAGAGAAGCAGCTGATAGAAACACAACACGATGTAGCAGAAGATCCAGAGCCAAGAAAGTTTACAACAAAAGAATGAGCTGAAGCCTTTCGTCTCATTGGAGCAGGATTTGCTAAGCTTGAGGAGCAAGATTCTAACATTAAGCAGTTTACAAAAGTTTACCACCATGCAGGTAGTGAGAACATCAGCTGCTACAAGGCCATACACGATGAAACAAAGAAAAGGGCTGTGCAAACAACCCTAGATACCTTTTTCAAAAAACCGGCTTCAGTGGAAGTCCCCTAAAGGCTCCCCTCCTCCAGCCACAGAATCAAACCCTGATTCTCCAGCACCCACTCCATGCCCCCCAGCACCATCTCCATCATCATCTTCCAATTGTCAGCCTAGCTTCTCACCTCAAAAATGCCCCTTCCGGTAAGCAAGACATTGATGCAACATTAGGTGGGTATTAATCTTTAATATTATTTTTTGAAATTTCTCCTATCTCCTATCTAAACTTTTTGTATGAGTTTGTTTTGATGTTCTATTTGTTTGAATCAAAAAGAAAGAGCACAATAGTTTCTGTAACTTATTACAGTACAGGGGTATTATTATTATTACAATGTTATACTATATTATTACCACATATGAGTCATTATAGTATTATTATTACCATATATGCGCTGTTCATCAGGGATCTGAGTGACATACAAATCCGACCTAGAGACATTCTCAGGAACGTATCTCGTCCATAACCTGGGGACAGCCTGTAATTTATTTTGCCCAATATTTCTCCCATGGCACTTCTGTAATTCTTCTATTATGCTGTATTTTTTTGTCCACTTAGGCATTTTATTTGTAAGTATGTATTACATTCCTAGAAAAAGAATCTCAGGATTTTCCCTCCTGTGTGTTTTCATCTTGCTTTTTCGTGGTCCATGACACCAGCTGAGGTTGTCAGTATGAAGAAACTAAATTGATGGGATGGGAGAAGATTATATTCTGCCATTTTTCTAGATCTTTGAGTTGCACATCAAATCTGGGGTGGATCACTCCACACTTGTTTAACCTGCCTGTGAGGTCCACGACAATTTCACCAGCTCTATGATCATCAGTGATTTCTCATTCCCTAATGTTTCATCTTCACAGTTAGAAACTAGACGATGAGTTTGGGGTACAGCCTAATAAGCACCTGGGGCCGGGCACGGTGGCTCATACCTGCAGTCCCAGCTATTTGGGAGGCTGAGGCAGGAGGATCACTGGATCCCAGGAGTTTGAGGTTGCAGTGAGCTATGATGAGGCCACTGCACTCTTGTCCAGGCAACAGAGCATGACGCTGTCTCAAAAAAAAAAAGAACCTGGCATTTGCCTCTCTTGGGTATTGTTGATGCTCTTGAGAGTATCAGCCAGGACATGCATACCATTACGCCAACACAGAAAAAGGGCAGAGATGTTGTAACATTTATGGGGTTTTCTCTTCCACTAGAGTCTTAGCTTCTGGCACACAACCATGGTTCATCATATAGTCTCAGGAATGGGAACATTGAAGATGATATTTTTAAAAAATTTCTTGAAGGAATAAATAAACTCATTTTACTTTTTCTTTGCTGCTCTTTCTCCTACCCCCTCCTTTATCCTTTAATCTTTCTTTTTTCTTTTCCCCTTGTTAGGATAGAAATCAAAATACCTGCGGTCTAGCCCTATTTCTGATATTGACTAAGTCTGTGGGTCATTCTTTATCCTGCCAAAAAAAAATGGAAATAATGGCACCTGCCTTTCCCTAACTCACTGAGAGAAATATCATATAAGTTCTAGTGAAACCATACATGAGGAATCACGCTGAGGACTTCGAGAGAAAGGAATTAGATAAATCAAAGGTAATGTTTTGATCATTTCTACGTACTAACAACCATAGACCGGTCTGCAAAACTAAGAAAATATTAGGAAAACCTAGAAGTGAATAAAAGAGTACAGCAAGGGAACAGTGTCATGAAAGGATCAACTAATGCACCATCAACTTATCTTCCTTTCCCAGTTAAAAATAAGGCATGATTCAAATGATTGTCTGGGAGTTTAAGCAAAACTAAACCAAAATAGGACAACTAATCCCAGAATGTGTCTGAGTTTCCTAAAGGCTCTGAAGGA
The DNA here is from genome assembly GCA_008086735.1 of Cheirogaleus medius. Taxonomy (NCBI): domain Eukaryota; kingdom Metazoa; phylum Chordata; class Mammalia; order Primates; family Cheirogaleidae; genus Cheirogaleus; species Cheirogaleus medius. Next base: position 7,889,630 of record VBSM01002121.1, on the reverse strand, counting down.
GTTATAGCCCTTTAAGGGACCAAATCATTTCCAGAAGCAACATTTTTCAGACTTTCCTAAAAATGGGATTAGAAATAGCATCCTCACCACCACCACCATGCCAACCTCCCGCTTCAGCTTACCTCTTTCTGTTTTATACCTAAAAAGTACCTTGGGATCTGACTCTTAAGATCATTTTAACAGTTCTCCAGTGGGTTTCTCTAACGAGGTGGAGAGGGGCATGCCTGGTTAGATGTTGCTAGATTGTAATTCCAGAGCAATCTCCTTCAATAGAAAGTTGATCTAACTAGTAACTGGCAAATTCCCATCGTGAAAAAGAGAAACTGTAGCAACAGGAGAAAATAAAGGCATACTTGGCTCAAAAAAGTCTCAGCTACTGCCAGAATTCCTCCACATTTGCAATAAAAAATAAAAAGCAGGGGAAAGGTAACTGCTTTCCTGTAAAAATGAACCTGCTCATTTGTGAAACAAATAAAATAAAGCTTTATATTGGTTTATGTGAGTCTTTGCTTCTCACAGGTATTATAGCTGTGAAATGCTTGCATATGCTGTAGCAGTAACCCAATTACATGGAAATGTCCAAAGGTGAGCTACCTTTTTCTATCTAACTAGTAGACTTACACTGTTCTCCCATCTGTGCTCCAGACTTTAATATTGAACTGCATTGTTGACATCATTTCTTGTATGTCTCAAAGGCACCTTAAACTCAAACTCAACATGCCCAAAAACAAAATCATCATTTCTTTCACTCCTCAAAACTTGGTCCTCTTCCAGGTATTCCTGAGGGAATTCGTCCACCATCCATTCAGTTCTACGAGTCAGAAACCTATCATGTTTAACATCTCCTTCTCACTGTACCATATTCAATATTATCACCAAGTCCTGCCCATTTTATCTCTTCAGTGTCTCTCAAATCATCCACTCCCTTCCATCTCCAGCCCTACTGCCACATTGGCCTCCAAACTGAGCTAAGTACATCCACCCTTCCAATCTGTTCTCCACACTTCAAACAGAGTCATCATTTCAGAACACAAAACCAATTGTGTCACACACATGTATCCTGTTTAAAACCCCTAGATGACTTTCCTTTGCTTTGAGGATCAGCACAAAACTCCTTAGGATTGTCTACAATTCCCTGCATGATCTGATTCCTACCTACCTCTCTAGACTCAATTCAAACCATACTCTCTCTCACTAGGGAGAGAGGAGAGATAGCATGTGTGTCTCCAGGGCATAATCTCCAAAAGTGACAACTTTCAACAATTTCAAAAATTCAACAATTTCAACAATCTTCTTTTAAGATAATTTGTTGATAAGACAGTCATTACAACTGATGAAATAACATTGGAGGAAACAATATGAAAACAAGACCAAGAAACAGAGACTATGTGCTTGCTCCAAACTTGATACAGCTGGCCTCAAGTACAATTCCACATAAACACACACACACACACACACACACACACACACATACATACACAGGTGGTAGAAACCAGCCTGACCTCTGCCCCTGCTGTCTTTGCTCCAGTCATGCTTTCTCCACTCCTCCTTGGCGTGTAGCTAGGATTCAAACCACATTGTCTGACTTCTAAAGCAGTGCACTTTCCACCATTTCACCTGGTCTCACAAGAAGTGTTTCTTCATGTAAATCTGGACATTATAATAGCAAATCTTAAACATATTTAAGACTTGGCAGTTTAGAACAACCAGAAAATATGCTCTAGTCTCTTCTCTTTTTTTAAGGAAAATTTCACACAAAAACAAAAATAGAGAGACTAGACATAAACCCCATATACACATCACCCACACCCAAACATTACCAAGATTTTGCCATTGTATCATCTATTCCTTTTTCTTTTTGCTTTTCCTTGCTGAAGTATTTTAAATCAAATCTAAGACAATACAACATCTTATCCTTATATCCTTCAATATGCATCTCTAAAAAATATGAACACTTTCTTAGGTAATCATAAGGCCATTATATTTTTTAAAATTAACAATACGTTTTTGGTGTCATCTAATGCCAGTCTTTGATCAAATTTCCACAATTGTTTCCAAAACCTCTTTTTATGGTTAGTGTGTTTGAATCATGATCTAAACAAGGTCCACACATTACATTTAGTTGTTATGTCTTTTAAATATCTTCTATTTTTTTCTCCCATGATATTTACTTGTTGCAGAAACCAGGTCAATTGTCCTATAAAATATTCTATATTCTGGATTTATCCATTTGCTTCCTTGAGGTGTCATTTAACTTGTCCCTCTTTCCCTCTATTTTCTCTAAACTGGAACTTAGTTCTAAGACCTTAATTATAATAGATTCATTCCAACTATTTTCCCAAGAATACTTCATAGGTAGTGCTGGATACTTTAAATTGCATCTTACCAGGAAGCTCACAAAACTCATTGCCCTGCTTTTAATAATACTTAGTATTATTTTATTTTTATCATTATATATGAAGATTCATAAATGCAACAAATAATGACCAAATACCTACTCTAAGCCAGGTATCCTTCCAGATTCTGGGTATAAAAAAGTAAACAAGCCAGCAAGATCTCTACCTTCATGAAGCTTTCATGTATTATCATTTATTGCTCTACAGACTCTTTTGAATTTTACATTTCAACATATATACACATATATAATATAGTAATGCACCACATAACAACATTTTGGTAAACAGTGGAACCCTGGTCCCACAAGATTACAATGGAGCTGAAAAATTCCTATCACCTAGTGATGTCTTGATGATCCTGACCCTGTGTAGGCCTAGGCTAATGTGTGTGTTTGTGTCTTAGTTCTTAATAAAAAAGTTTAAAAAGTAAAAAATAAAATCTTTAACTAGAAAATAAAAATAGAAAAAAGCTTATAAAGATATAAAGAAAGAAAACATTTTTGTAGAGCTGTACAATGTATATGTGTTTTAAGTTAAGTGCTATTACAAAACAGTAAAAAATTTATAAAGTAAAAAGTTATGGTAAGCTAAGGTTAATTTATTATTAAAGAAAAATATATTTTTATAAATCTAATGTAGCTTAAATATACAATGTTTATAAAGTCTACAGTAGGATATAGTAGTGTCCTAGGCCTTCACATTCACTTACTACTCACTCTCTGATTCATTCAGAGCAGCTTCCAGTCCTGCAAGCTCCATTCATGGTAAGTGCCCTCCACAGTTACACCATTTTTTATCCTCTATACTGTATTTTTACTGTACCTTTTCTATGTTTAGATATACAAATACTTACCATTGTGTT
>VBSM01002121.1:7865444-7880412 GCA_008086735.1 Cheirogaleus medius | reverse complement strand
AAAAAAAAAAAAAATACTCTCCTCAGACCAATCCTAGAAGGGGTAAGATTACAGAGGGAAAACAGTCAGGGTCAGTAGTTGACGGAGACTGATTCTAATACAAAAATGTCTTTGAAACTCATGATGAAAGTGTGAGGGCAATGAAGGTGTGGATCTTGTGTGCGCTGGGGGCCTGCATGGTGTAGATCTTATTTCTCCATTAGATCGTACGCTCCTAGAGGGCAGGGACCACACACTGCACCTTTATCTTGTCCAAATAGCATGATCCCTTAAACCTCAAAGTCACTCAAAGACTAGTCGCATAACCAAACGAGTACTGGGCCTTATAGCTTTGTGAATTTGGGGAGTATTAGGATACTCTTTTTTTAAAAAAAAAAAGTGAAGTTACTCTTAAATTTTATTTTTAATCATAGAAGAAAGGAAATCAGATGACAGAACTAAGTTTCAGAACCAAACTAACTCTTTTTTCAGTATAAAGGAAAGTAATCAAGAGCTGGGCACTTAGAAGAAACTAGAAAGAAGTGCTAACCTATCTACAGCAGTCATAGGATATTGATTTTCCTTTATCCCTTGAGTTTCTTGCCTACTAACTTTTCAATGGGTTCCCACCCACCAGAGTACTTATATTCCACATTCAGTAGTATTGGATACATAAGTAGGACACAGAGTCTGGGCACATAAAATGACCACCAAGTCTGGTGTTCCGTGGGCATTCTTGAGCTCCCGGAAGTCTGGATCCTTCCACAAAGAACCTCTTCTCCAACATGACTTTACAGGCCCCTTGGATTTACTGGCTGGTCTCTGAATACAGTGTTGATTTTCCTGGTTCATAAAGCCAAGCAGAGTTCCTGCTGCCAGACAGGTGTATTTGTTTTTGAATGATAAGGACACTCATTCTCAGTTTAGGCTAATAATAAACACTTTAGACATCCTTCTAAGCCTGAAAGAGGAAAGAATAAAAACCCTCATAAATAAAAAAGCAACAATGTCTATTAATGGAGTCCTACTCCTTAGAGAACACAGGGCCTTATACCAAAGGTGGGTGCTTGCTGGCTGACCTTCCTGGCAAGCAAACCCTCTGAATATTGCCTTTGAAAGCCCTTTCCCATCAATAGAGCCCTCAGGTTAGGTTTATCTAATAAAAAGGAAGGGAGACTTTGAGAGTCAGGAGAACTCAAATAATAAAAAAAGGGTGTATTGGCCCCAAAGAGATATCAGAGGGAGTCAGTGCCAAAGGAAACCTTTTTCACCCCTGTAAACATGCCGCTGCCTGTGAGAGTGGACATTTGATGAGAGAAGCAGTAGCAAAAGCAGACACAGCAAGGTAACCTGGAAAACATAAAAGAGTATGGTAAAGGAAAATTCAAGGAGGAAGTAAATAGAATAATTTTGTATTCCTTTAAGCGGCCTAAAACCTAATGTTGCAAATGGGGGCGGTTAGAAAAGGATGTGCATGCAAGGTACATTCACAGCCCCTTGCACTGGCCATCAAGATGGTGACTTCCAGCATCGAGATGCCCAGCAACATGAGAGGTCGAAGAGACAGGCAGAGAAAGCCAGCTGCATCCTGGACACCAGTGGTGGAAACCTCTCCTGCCTCTGAGCTGAGCTTGAGCCTCTAATCTCACTTTTCACCTTGGTTCTCAATCAATCCAACTGTTGTTTTGTTTTTGTTTCTTTACTGCCACTGATCACTTAAAAGGAGCTTGCTTTCGCCAGAATCCAACGGACCTGAGCACCATTGGCCATATGTTGTTTCCCTCTCGGCTATTTGATGTGCCCATGGTTCTACTACCTAAGGAGGAAGGAACAACTCAGCCCCAGATGGAGCCAAGGGGGCACAGCGCATCCATCATCTGCAGAGCTCTCTGGGATTCGCCATCAGCACTGGCTGGCATCAAGGATTGGACTTCTTTGCTGACGACAATTCTGAAAGTTTGACCCCAAGCGCAGAGAAAAATGGCAGCTCTTTCCATGAGGTAGGCATGAAAGAGTGCTCACGACAGACTTCTCTTGCTTTGTCTTACCCTCTTCATGTGACTTCATCCTGAGGATTTTAAAGTCTCTACAAATCAAACAAACCCTTTTCTTTTTCCAATTGTTCTACATTTTTTTAATTCTCAAAACAATCCTTCACTGGAATATTTTACTTACATCTTTTTTATATCCTCCTGTACTTTTGCATTTGAAGAGATTTGTTGTTCTCTTTTAAAAATGTAAAATTACTCAGAAATTTTCATTTTTTATTCTAGGTGGTAAATACTTGGGTATTTGTTATCTTAATAACCTTTCTCTAACTTGAAAATTTTTCATAACAAAAAAGAAAATAAAGGTGTAATAAAAGAACTTAAAATTTTTTTCACATTCTGACTTTTTTCTCTTCCTTAAAGTTAGGATATAGTTGGAAAAATTACTATTTAGAAAATGAAATTTATGTGTTCTGAGACATGGCTTTCTCAGATGTGAGTTTTGTATACAGAGAACATGACATGTTTTGGAGGCGACTACTAAGGTAACATCTTTAAGGAAGAAACTGTGCACTCACTCGTTCTATGCATACTTGCTTTATGGATTCTATTTGTCTTACTTTCTTTATAAATCGTATTTCTTCTTTTATTCAATTTTTTTACTACAGAGCTATGGTACAATTCTACGTCCAGGTAGAAATGTCTCCTTAAGAGAGGTATGCTCATGGGAAGGCATGGTGGTCCATGCCTGTAATCCCAACACTTTGGGAGGCTGAGGCAAGAGGATCTCCTGAGCTCAAGAGTTCGAGACTAGCCCATAGTAAGATCCCATCTCTACAAAAAAAAATTTTTTTGATTTTTTAATTAGCTGGGTGTGGTGGCACGTGCCTATAGTCCCAGTTACTCTGGAGGCTGAGGCAGGATGATCCCTTGAGTCCAGGAGTTTGAGGCTGCAGCAAGATATGATCATGCCACTGTACTCTAGCCTGGGTGACAGATTGAGACCCTGTCTCAAAAAAAAAAAGAGATGTATACTCAAGTATTTATGGGTGGAGCATCTGCAATCTACTTAAATAGCTCAGAGGTAAATAAATAAATGGATGGATAGATACACAGATAAATATATGTGTGTGTATACATGTATGTGCCTGTATGTATATGCATATATGAAAGATTAAATAGATAAATAATAATTTATTGAAACTTAATGGAAAGTATGTGTGTATTAGTTAATAGTTTACTTTTTCTGTATGCTGAAATTTTTCATGATTAAAACTTGAAAGAATGAATGCAAGGAAAGAAAAAAGAAAGAATGAAACAGAGAGAAAAAGGAAGAAATGCTACCTTCCTTAAGACAGACCTGAAAGATGTGGTGTTCAGCTGATTTGCTCATTTGGAGAACGCAGATGGTCAACAATAGCTCACAACATTACATTTTAATCACCTCCTATCCAATTATTGTAAATTATACAATCACTTTTTGAAATCTGATACCAGCTCTGCTGGACTGCTCAGTGAACCTTCACAGAAAATCTTCTCTTTGAGAATCCTCTAAAGTTTAGCTGTAATACTCTTTTCTGGCCATTCCATGGGTCTGATTTATAGGTGAGATCTGCCTTATTAGCATGAGTATTTCACACCAACTCTTTTGAACAGTTCCAGAGAATCCTCTTATTGCTGACCACCTGTCTTGAGCTAGGTGAAGTAGGTATTGTTGACTGGATGACCCAACCAGTATTCAGAACCTACCCACTGAGCCCTCACCACCTTCTACCTGAAATGGCAGCATCGCAGTTGTAGCCATTAAAACATATGTGAAAATCTGCTGGGTGAATATTCTGAGTAAACTCTCATTTTCCTCACAAGATGGACCTTTTCACCTTTTTGCCCTTTGCCCTTTGTCCTTTAGCTCCTTTTTTTTCTTCTCTGTCTGGAATGCAGACATGAAGTCTGGAATTATAGCGGCCATCTTGAGATCCTGAGGTGACCAAAAGAAGGATGACAGCAGAGTGGAATGAAGAAAAGTCTAGATTCCTGATGGCACTGGTGAACTACCTTACCAGCGTTGGAATTTCTGTTGAAAAAAACAAATAATGAGCTGGGTGTGGTGGCTCACACCTGTAATCCTAGCATTCTGGGAGGCCAAGACGGGAGGATCAATTGAGGTCAGGAGTTTGAGATCAGCCTGAGCAATAGCAAGATCCTGTCTCTACTAAAAAGAGAAAAATTAGCCGGGCGTGGTGATGTGAGCCTCTAGTCCTAGCTACTCCAGAAGCTGAGGTAGGAGGATCGCTTGAGCCCAGCAGTTTGAGGTTGCAGTGAGCTATGATGATGCCACTGCCCTCTAGCTAGGGTGACAGAGATTCTATCTCAAAAGATTCTATCTCAAAAAAACAAAACAAAACAAACAAATAATGCATGATAAGACTAAAGCCTTATAGAAAGTTTTTCAATAATTTGCAGCTAAAAACATATCTGACTTGATGAATTTTTCCACCTCGTAGAAGACTTGGTTCTGATATAACAAGAGTCACTCCCAGCCTCAGGCCATCCATTCATGATACCCTAATCAGAACTTGGACTATCCACAAGTTACCAAGGAAATGAGTCTTTCACATGCCATATTTCCCACACTCCACTGAGGAATGGGTGTTAGGTTCTAAGCATAACTGTTTCTTTTGTCTTCCTTAAATCCTCCTTCTGAAAGGGCAACATGATTTTTTTCAGACGTTTGGACTAGGTCCAACTCTTTCAGAAAAAGCAACCTTGCTACCTTTACCCCTAGAGAGTTACCCAAATATTAAGCCAAAGAAATTAAATATAGTTTATAAGTCCTGGTAATCACAGCCATAAAATTTTTCAAGAAATAAATCTTTCTCTGGTCTACAGAAATGTCTGGAGACTCTGGAAGAAGAATCCTGGTCTTCCTATTGGGTAGAGAGACAGAAAAAAAATGATATGCTTTGTTCTTGTAAATTTCCAAAGAACAGGCCAGGTGTGGTGGCTCACGCCTGTAATCCTAGCACTCTGGGAGGCTGAGGCGGGCGGATCGCTCAAGGTCAGAAGTTCCAAACCAGCCTGAGCAAGAGCGAGACCCCATCTCCACTAAAAATAGAAAGAAATCAATTGGCCAACTAAAAATGTATATAGAAAAACTTAGCCGGGCATGGTGGCACATGCCTGTAGTCCCAGCTACTCGGGAGGCTGAGGCAGGAGGATTGCCTGAGCCCAAAAGTTTAAGGTTGCTGTGAGCTAGGCTGACGCCATGGCACTCTAGCCCGGGCAACAGAGTGAGACTCTGTCTCAAAAAAAAAAAAAAAAATTTCCAAAGAACAGTGTAAGTAAATAAGTTTCAACTAGTAACTGTGGAGATAAAATCCCTCACCTTGGCATTGCTAAAGTGCAAACCAAGACAGAACGAATTTCCCCTACCCTTAGACCCCAGGCCTCAGCTTTGTGCTTTCTGTTTTGGAAACCCCAAACCATGCAAAACTCAGTAGGTCTGGTGTTTGAACATATGAATAAAACAAGCCAAGTTTCCTGCTGACCTTGGCTAACCTTGAAATCAATCATTCTTCCAGTGCTGGTCTGGCCAACAGTGAAGCTTGTGGTTTCATCTCGGTTTTACCACAAAACTTTGTGATGAAACATTAAGAACCCACTGAGATTTGCACTTCCATTCCTGTCTTGTTTCAAATTCTTTTTGCAAACCTTGGTGAGTTCTATAGCATATGACTGCGTAGCTCTGTGATTTCTCTTCTGTTCTATCTGGGCTCAGAACCAAATTTCTGCCAGAGAGCATTTTTTGAGAGCCCAGTGATGAGAAGGCAAAGAATATCACTAAAATCAGGTCAGTGTAAAATCAAGAAGATTCTACCAATCTGATACAAATATACATGACACCACATCATTGGACCAACTATAGGAACAATTCAAGCAATTTGAAGGACACAGTAAAAAAAAAAAAATTTCCAGGGGGTGGGTATTATGGGGTAGGAGGAGCTGGAGGAAAGAAATCCAAGAATTGACAAATGTTGCCCCAGACTAAAAGAACAAGAAACACAGAAGTGGCAAAGCATCCTGAGAGATCCTAGAGACAAATGATAAATAGGGATTTACCTCCAATGAAGAGTAGCTCCAGGGTTTTCTAGCCCATAAACCTGAGTGAAATCAGGATACACATGTAGAGAAAAGTAAAAAATCTGAATGTGTAATCATTAGCAAGGACAGGGTACCTCAATCTCATGAGCTGGCTGTGCCATTGGAGTTGAAAAAGGGAACATCTCTGTTCTGTATTCTAGAGTGACATCGATGTCCATAAAGGCAAGAGTACCAAATGTCACGTGATCTCATCCCATATAGATTGTTGTCACTAGAAATATTTGGGAAAATCTCACCAAACACTCATCATTTTCTCATAAAATACTGAATTCCAACCCCATTGTGTTATGAGGGACCTGAGCTAGACATAACTAAAAAGCTTTATATGCCTTGAGCCTCTTCCAAATACAATCCTATTTTGTAGATTTAGAAATTTAGCCACAAATACCCATTAACCAACCTTGAAACAAAAAAAGAGAATTTTTTCTTTATCCCAACACACTCTTTTGTGAATTATGCATGACGTTTTTCAGTGACAGGAAAAAGGAATCAGGGCAGAAGACAAATATGTCACCAACTATTGCAATATTCTAAAGGCAGAAAACTGGTCTCATTACATCAAGAATATACTAAAGACAATGCTTGGGTCAGTGATAATGTAGGGACCCACTCCTGGAACTTTAAAATTTCTGCAAAAGTGATCAAGAATGACCCAAGGAAGACTAAATAACTGTCCCTTTCTCAAGGCCCCCTTCCTTCTCCTCTCCCAGCTATCTAGTACACAAACACTGCTATGCAAGTTCATGTCCTTCCCAAGACCAGTCTGGCAGAAGCTTCATGACACTCTAATAGACCAAGACATGTATCTACTTCCTCTGAAAAGCGATTGCTACCTTCTTGCCCTCAATGGAAATTACAAGTTGCCGCTATGCTCCTCTGAGTCCCAATCTACCGAATTACCCTGTAGGTCACAAATGATGTTATCTCCACAGAGTCATTAAAATAAAGTGATGCAAAAGGGCTAAATACCAACTGTGGCTGTGGCTCCAAAGCCAAAATTCTGGTTGGGGACAGTGATTCATGCCTGTAATCCCAGCACTTTGGGAGGCCTAGGCAGGAAAATTGCTTGAGCCCAGGAGTTCAAGACAAGCCTGGACAACATAGTGAGACCCCATCTCTACAAAAATAAAAAAAAATTAGCCAGGTGGGGTGGGGTACCTGTAGTCCCACCTACTTGGGAGGCTGAGGTAGGAGGATCACTTGAGCTCAGGAGTTCAAGGGTACAGTGAGCCATGATTGTTTCACTGCATTCCAGCCTGGGCAATGGAGCAAGACCCTGTCTCAGACAAAAAAAAAAATTCTAGGACAAGATTACATATTTGGCATCAAAGCCATCACAGTCAAGGGGCCCCTAATTCCCTACCCTGCTGCAAGATATATGTACAGGCTTCCTATGGTAAAAAGCCACCCACCAACTGCCTATGTCACCAATGTATAAAACTCAGTGAGCTCAGAACATAAACAGAGGGCTATTTACTATACTCTTGGCACTGGCAAGCTTATAAACAATAGCTCAGTGGAATATTTTTGCATTGAGTTTGTTTCCTGAGTATGTTTTTCTTATAAATCTGCATGCTTACCCAAAGACCACATTACTCATTAGACGTTAGAGCTGTCCTTGTGACCTATTAATATTAATAAAATCAAAGGGGTGTTACTTGGGCACTTTCCCGTCAAAAACTGCAAATGATGCACCATTCATTGTTGGGTTGAGGTACAGCAAAGTTTTTGTGTACAGCATCCAGCAGGTGGCACTCACAACCAAGGCTAGGAGGAGCTTTCCTGCTGGCCAGGGAACACTTTGTTCACAAAAAATCGGTTCATTACAGCTCAGTAAATACTAGACAGATGACTTCTTAGTAAAAGACTGTGTATTTCACCCCTAGTGTCTTCTTAAATGAAGTTTTGACATTGGCTATAAACAGCCAAGTCTATTAACATCATTTTTTGTGTGGGTGAAGTAATCCAAAAGTAGAGAAATTTCATACTGAAAATATGTCGTTGTGAGTAACAATATTTGGCCTAAGATATTTCTCTCATCCCTTTCCTGATTTGGCAATATTTGGAATGGGATTAAGGACTCACATATAAATTCTAATATTTAAAAAGCAAACCAAAACAATTTGAATAAGAATGAATTGAGCAGAGAAAAATAAAAGACATTCTTTGCTAAAGAATCTCTTAATATTACAATAGTAACTACACTTGTCAGTTCATAGTTCAGAAGGTTACTCTGTTTTATGGAGAGAACATACAAGAATGGTCATCAGGTCACAGAAAAACATCTTTTTAAAATTTCTCCTTCCAAACCCAAACAGACAGATGAACAAAAGCAAACGCTTCCCCCCACCCATTTTGTGGGTCAAGATGACCTTTTATCTATCTGATCAAAATATTATGATGTCTTAATGGTCATAAAATTACATACTTCTCAAGAGAGGAGGTAAGGAACTAGAAATTAATGAAGAACTATGACTGGTGCAAGCCAGAACCACTCAGCATTGATCCAAGGGGACCACACCACAGAATGCAGAGCCAAGTCTTTATCCAGTATCAGCCATGTGACTAGAGGGAACTATAGTCCAGGCATATAAATCACAGTGAATGGTGAGGCTGAACCATGGCATTAAGGGTCATGTTCTCTGAATAGTGGCTTTAGTAAGATTGGTATGATTTTGAATATTTCTTGATACAGTTCTGGTTCACCCACCATGTTAATTTCACTCATTTGCCATTCTTCTAACTGCCATGGAATTCACATGTGAAATTGTTTTCGAGCAGTATATTAATATATTTCACTGAAACCCAATTCCTAATTTACGAGGACAAAGTTAATTGATTTAAATTACATTATTTTGGGACTCTGACTCCCAAGATTTCTCTGTGTGTCTGTGTTTGAAGTTATCATTCCTTAAACACCTACTATGTGCTAGGCACTATACTTATACTTTAAATACATTACTAGATCATTTTATATTCAAATTATCATCCTAGGCCAGGGGTTCTTAATCCAGTATTAAGTTCAGGGTTTCCACATATTAGATGAAGGGAAGAAATCACATCTATATTTTAATTAACCTCTAAATTAAATTTAGCATTCCCTTCAATTATCGCTGGAGGCAACAAACCAAATAGTATCCACAGTACCTGTGACTCTGTCACCAATAGAAATTATAGATATTTTCAAGTCACATTACAGTCATTACAAATATCTCAAAATATTTATACTCATTACTACCTGAAAATTACACTACTTGTTATTATACCAATTATTATCATTAGGATCTAATAGTAATTAACAAAAGATTTTATCAGTAGATCACAAAGTTAGTAATTTTGATAAGGATAGTTCTTTATGGTTGATTTCAATGGTATGCATTTAAAAACATTATTCTGGCCCAGGTGTGGTGGCTCACCCCTGTAATCCTAGCACTCTGGGAGGCCAAAGCATGAAGAAAGACCACTTGAGCTCAGGAGACCAGCCTGAGCAAGAGTGACACTCCATCTCTACTAAAAATAGAAAAAAATTAGCCAGGCGCATGGGGCATGCCTATAGTTCCAGCTATTCAGGAGGCTAAAGCAGGAGGATGGCTTGAGCCCAGAAGTTTCAGGTTGCAGTAAATTATGATGATGCCACTACACTCTTGCCGGGGCAACAGAGCGAGACTCTTTCTTGAAAAAATAAAATAAATAAATAAATGATAAAAACATATTCTGACAAGGAGTCTGTAGACTTCACAAAACTGCCCAAGATATACATAGTATGAAATGGGGTAAGAACCTATTGTGATCAAGGCTGATCACAAAAACGTCACTCCCACCTACCAGTAATTGGTTTACAAATTAGCATGTGATTCAATTCTGGCCAGTGAGACATACAGAAAAATCTGTTGGGGAGAGGAGACTTCTGAAAAAGGCTTTCTTCCTCCTGAGAACTCCAGGAAGAGCAAGTTCCTCTTGTCCCTCGAGATGCAGCAGTGACTGGATGCAATGCCTGGAACTGCTGCAGCCAGCTGGCAATCAACCTAGGGATGACCTCAGCACGCAGAACCTGGCTTAGCCAGCATTGCCGTGGGCAGGCTGCCTAATGGGCCATGTCTAGAGCCCACCCTACTGTTTTAGCCAGTTTGAATTATGGTTTTCTGTTATTTGCAGCCCCAGTCCCCTTAACTTTATGCTGCCATACTTAGGCCATGGAGAAAAAGCCTCTCTGAGTCAGTAATACTCAAGCTGAGGCAGGAAGGATTAGGAGGAAGAAGGGCGAGCGTAAGAGGCAGAGGAAACAGCATCTGTACAGTCCTTGAGGAGTGAGTGACTTTGGCCTCTTTGGGGCACTAAAAGCTCATTGGACTGAAGTATGGTGACTGAAGGGGAGTGAGAAATAAGATAAGATTAGCAAATAAGATCATGCAGGGCCTCGTAGGACACAGTGGGAAGTTCAGACTTAATTCTAAGTGTAATGGGAAATCACTGAGGGACTTAAAGCAGAGAAGTGACATGATCCAAAGTTCACTCTGGCTGTCGCTTGCTGTGTGGAGAATATATTGGAGAGAGGGAGTACAGGTGGGAACACCAACGGGGGATATCGCTCAAATCCAGGTAAGAGATGATGATGACTGCCTGGGCTATATATGGGAAGATTGATTGAAACAGTTATTCTCAAATTTTAGTTTGCAGAAGAATCACTTGTAATATTTGTTTAAAATTAAATAAGCACACCAGTGGATTTTAGGGCAGGGGTTCTACAGATCATACTTGTAAAATAGCAACATAGAAACAGAATTGGTTAAAACCCTTGCCTGGGTAATACCACTTTACAAAAATATCTATCTTCCACTCATTAAATTCTCCAAACTTAGGAGCTTCCAGCTTTCCCAAGTAAAAAGTCCTTAAGTCTCAAACTCCTTAGAGTCACATGGTTTTTCTTATGGTCTCACTTCAGTCTCCCCAGCATAGCCTGTTTCCTCTTGTGCTATGCTCAAAAAAAGAAAAGAAAGAAAAGAAATGAAGCTGAGCCAGGAGGATTGCTTAAGCCCAGAAGTTTGAGGTTGCAGTGAGCTATGAAGACACTACTACAATCTAGCCCAGGTGACAGAGCAAGACCTGTCTGAAAAAAAAAAAAGAAGTGTTCCCACTACTCACTGTTCCCTGTGTTCCTGAACATCATTCTTTCATCCATTCAGAAAGCACCTATGAAGCACCATCTAGGTATATAGCAATGAGCTGGGCACTGGTCATACCAGGATAAATAAAATACGCCCTCTCATATGATACATACCTATCTTCTTCCTCTATTTATTTTCCCTCAGATGCCATCTATGATATAAAACTTAGACAACATAATGAATGAGAAAAGAAAGAACACAAAGGGAAATTAGGTTCAACAGAAAACAAGAGCAGGGGAATGTCCAAGAACAAGACTTTGGAAAAATATAAAACGGATCAGATTCTTCCTCACATCCTCCATGTGGATAGGGTCTTATTATGAATCTCTTACCTGCCTCAAACAAAGAACAGTCAGCATCTAATATCAGGGTAACATCTGGCAACCTGAGAACACTTGAGAGACATTTCTTGAATATTCAGAAGAGAAAACGATGTGTCTAGATTGTTTATAAACCAGTGGGGTCAAAGTTTCCTTATTGAGGGGAGGAAGAAAGAAAAAGGAACTATAATGCCATATTCTGAAGTTGACCAAGACAAAGTCCTCAAATCACCACAAGCTGATCCCATCTGAATTGTGGAATATTTGAGAATCCATGAGATAATATTTGGATTTTAGTCCAAGTCCTAGATCCCTTGAGGTTTAATTAATATGCTAAACCCAAACTTATACTTTCCCCTCGAAAGCCTTCCTGAATAAGACTAGAAGGGGTTTAGTGAAAGCATAATTACTGCTTCTGAAAATAACACCAGAAATTCTTTTTTAAAGGATAAATAGGCCTGGCATGGTAGGTCACGCCTGTAATCCTAGCACTTTGGGAGGCTAAGGCAGGAGGATTGCTTGAAACCAGGAGTTCAAGACCAGCCTGAGCAAGAGCAAGACCCCATCTCTACAAAAAATGGAAAAATTAACTGGGCGTGGTGATGCATGCCTATAGTCCCAGCTACTCAGAAGGCTAAGGCAGGAGGATTGCTTGAGCCCAGGAGTTTGAGGTTGCAGTGAGCTGTGCTGAGGGCACTGCACTCAAACTGGGGCAACAGAGCAAGACCCTGTCTCAAAAATGATAAATATTTAGGTGTTTTGAATAGGCATCAAAGGTAGCAGTAAAGCTTTAAATACTTTTTCCAAGAGCTTTCAACACAATCGTAATTCTGTAGGTACCTCTGCCTGTTCTCATGGGTTATCCAGAACCTCAAATAGGTATTTTTTCCTAGCCACCCTGAATTCTTAACAAGAAGATGACAAACAATAGGTTAGACAACTTCAATAGGGGAATTACTTATTATGTAGAAGTTACACTGTCAATAAATTATCTTTGCCAGCATGCTGGATACAGTAAGGCTTTCAGCTGCCAGTGTACTCCTCAGCAAGTCTCTGATGAAGATATGATTCTGTAAAAATACAGAAAGAAATTTTAAAATGTAAAAATATAGAAATAGAACCTTGATGGCCTGAAAGCTTTAGTGTACCTTAACAGACCAGCAATTTACTAAGGGGTGAGGATGGGGGTAGGGGATGACTGAAGCTGCCTGCCTAATTTAAATTTATAAACTATTTATAAAATTGGAGCATTCAGTCCAATAGGTATTGTGCTTTCTATAGTACAAATGGCCAGTTTCACTGTGTTTGAAGTAGTTGTTGTTTTACGGAATCATGATGCTAGTTTTCTACAGGCAAAGCCTTAGGCACTTGGAAGAAACTGGCTTAAAAAATGTAACCAAGTCTGAACAAGAGTGAGACCCCATCTCTACCAAAAATAGAAAAAATTAGCCAGGTGTTGTGGCAAGTGTCTATAGTCCCAGCTACTCAGGAGGCTGAGGCAGGAGCCCAGCCTTGAGCCCAGGAGTTGGAGATTGCAATGAGCTATGATGATGCCACTGCACTCTAGGCCAGGCGACAGAGCAACACACTGTCTCAAAACAAAAAGTAACCAAAGCTCATCAACATGCTTATACTTGTTAACCAATAGAACTACAGTTGTTCTATAAAGATAATGCTGTTTATATTAGATTTGTTTTTCCTGGTTTAATATACAGTTAAACACCAATAAATTCACTGAATCTTGTTACATAACAATCTTTCTCTCATTACCTTATGAATATTTATTATGGGCACGCTGGCAGTATTTTTGTTTTGGGCTTTTTAATAAAAACCGTGCCTAGTAAAGGTATAGAATCATAGTTTAAAGGCAAAGATCACTTTTTTAGTTTTTATAATAAAAATACTTGTCCCCAAATATGAATGACATATATATATATGCAACTCAATGAAACCTGCCAACAACTTTGTTATAAAATATGTGAGGTTACCATGATGCTTTTCTGTGTGATTGTGCTTCCCATTTCTCAGGGACAATCTGTCTCCAAGGCTACCTGAACAGTTTTCACTTTCTACCAGCACAATCTTATCAAGAGAGATTGGGCGGAGAGATAAGGCTATCCCATATACAGTTGCATCTGGAGTCCATGGCCAAATCCCCACTGTTAATGCTACATTTGACCCCAGAATCATTTTGTGGATTGCTCATGAATAATATTTTAACCATAATTCTCTACTCATTGTTAGAAAGGAGAGCTTTCTTTATATTTAACTGGTCAACTCTTTAAAATAAATGTGACCTCAACTCTATGATCTGTGGGCAGATTCTTTCTGAGACAGCCACTTTAAATCATACTTCTGGGGGCAGAGGCCTTTCATGATGGTGGTTTTCTAACTATTGCCAAATTCTCAAGGTAGAAAAACATTCCTATAAGAGTTAAAGATATATTGTACTACCCTTTTTCCTTGCATCCATCATAACAAAGAAAGTACTGATTCTGAATTCTCATGAGATGCTTGTTGTTTTAAACCTTACTTTTATTATCATTGCTTGTACATACATAGCCAACAATTTCACTTTTCTGGAGATTTCATTCTAGGCAAAATTTCTAATTTAATTGTAACACTGAGAGCATATCTAAATATTTGGATTCGTTTCTGGTGAAAACAAAGGGGCCAGAAGTTTAGCAGAGATCTCTGCGCTGACATGTCTGCTTTCTAGACGCAAAGCAATTGGCTCAACCAGGCAGCACAAGTTCACTCAATCATCTAATCCCTTCTAGCATTACATTTTTCCTTTTTCAAATCTTTGGCTAATTATAAGCATAACTTTATCAGGAAAACAGAGAAAATGTTTTCTCCTATTTCTTTTAATCTAACTTCATTACCAACTCTAATGTCTCCTCCTACTAGCCTTAATTAATTATGCACTATTGATGAATGGATTAATCATTCAATAAAGATAGTGTTTACTTCCATTTGTAAAGGCAGTTGCATAGAAGCTACCTGGCATGAATATGACAATGTGTGAAAGAGGAAGATAAAACAAAAAGAAAGATACAGGGTTTAAGCAATGACTGTATAAGTCAAATTGCTGAGAAAATAAATAAGTTACAGTGATTTCTCCCTTCACATACTTTACCAAAAACTATGGTCATTAGGAACTAGGTCAATAAGAACTGCTGGTCTTATTTACTGTCTTCAAATAGCTGATCCAAGATAAAACCTTTTTTTGACATTAAGCTGAATCATGGATGCACTTATACAAGATAGTACTTCTTTTATCTTAATAACTCATTGATTTCTAGGGCTGGGCGCGGTGGCTCACGCCTGTAATCCTAGCACTCTGGGAGGCCGA
>VBSM01002121.1:7797523-7865344 GCA_008086735.1 Cheirogaleus medius | reverse complement strand
AAAAAAAAGAAAAGACGAAACTCATTGATTTCTAGAAAACTCAATAGTTAATGTTTTTCTTACTAAAAACTTTTACCAATATGATAGTCATAGAGAGATACAGCATACATATAGCCATTAGTATCACAGTCTCAATAATTTACCTAAATTTAGAAAATTGTATAAGATTTTTCTCCCATAAAAAAAGTATTTATTATTGCATTATAATTTTTGTTCAGTCTTAAGAGGTTAAATTAAAATATGTCTAAATAGAAAGTCTTCAAAGTTTCCTCCATCATCAGCTTAACAGTTATCCATACACACAAAAAAAATACCACACTAAAGTCTAGAACAGGAAATAGAATATAAATACCACTTCAGTTATGACTGGAACATAAATGAGCATAAGGGAGGTCTTAAACCTGAATTCCAGCCAGGATACCAGGATTGCTGATACTGCTTCCAAGAAAGCTAAAGAATATTAAGGTGAATTGTGTGGTCAGAACTTGAGGTTTTATTTCTCAGCTAAGAAATATGACATGTTAGAACGTTCTTAATGGATGAAAGACTATAATTTCAGCTTTTAACCAGTTGATGTGCTGGGTCAGAAAGGGCTGATGCTGGACTTACAAATAATAGTCTGCTTCAAATTAGTCTTCACAATATAAACTAGCCTGTGAACCAAGAAGGAGCTATAGATCAGGCTCCAGACCTTCTGCCTCTTACTCACTCTACTCAGGGGGGCATGCAATCACCAAAAGAATTTCCCATAGGAAACCACAAACCCCAATACCTCTGGTACTACCTGCATGTCCTTCTGTACAAGGGTTGGCCCACCCCAATTCTGTTTAATTCTCAGAGCCAACGGATATGCAACTGCACCAAACCACTGAATTTCACAATGTAACTTGAGACAAACTGAATCTGAAAGGCTATTTTATGGGTATTTTGCCTCCACTCCTGCAGGTAATACAATCCACAGTACACCCACTGGCTAACAGTATTTGACTCTCCTAATCCTCATTACCATACTTCCTTTGGTATACTTCTCAAGGGAAGTATGGCTAAGAGCACCAGCAAAGAAAATAGGTCTTTCTTAATCATTTGTGTTGTTCATAAGAAGCATAATGGGGGATTAAAATCAATCTTGAGTCTTGTTTGTGAGTTTTGTTTATATCTTCACAAAAATCTTGTACTTTCGTTGTACTATGTTTTACCTATCTATATTACATAATTATTCAAATCAAAATCTTCATTGTCCTGAAGTTTTGTATAATCTGGTAATAAAAAGGGGAGGAAGGAAGGACCACAATTATAACATTTGTCATGTGCATATGCATATG
Organism: Cheirogaleus medius; assembly: GCA_008086735.1. Classification (NCBI taxonomy): domain Eukaryota; kingdom Metazoa; phylum Chordata; class Mammalia; order Primates; family Cheirogaleidae; genus Cheirogaleus; species Cheirogaleus medius. Next base: position 7,864,022 of record VBSM01002121.1, on the reverse strand, counting down.
TTACCATAAATTTGCCACCATGCAATGCTGAAAACGTGAACTTTGAAAAATAAAGTTTGTATTTCATTTCACTCCTTGCTTAGCTAACTAATGTTGAAATTTTTATAATTTATATGAAATTGACTTATTTTCACATTGTTTTTGGTTTTAATCAGAAGTAAAAAAAATATTTTCAACAGTTGACGGACCAGTTAGCTGTCAGAATTGACCTATAATTAAAATCATGAAATGTCATACATCATGAAATATGCTCAAAACATCCAGTATGTTATGTTCTAAGCACCCCATGAGGGCTAATTCATTTTAGATATAACTAATTTCCAGTGGAAGAGAATTCCCATACTTCTGAATATATTGACAGATAAGTCAGTTACACGGAAGCTAAGTTCAAGTGATTGAACAGTTATATATAAATCCTTTTGAGAAATTCTAAAATTGAATGGCCTAGATTTCCCCACTTATTTTATTTCACTATAATACATCTGCAGAGTAGAAATAAGACTCCCCTCTTTATCCAGCCTTCAAATTCAGTCATATATTTTTTTATTTGAAATGAACTAAAGCTGATTTAGAGCGGACGTGCCTTTTGGAATGCCCTGAGGCTTTTCATTTCTCGAATGATATGCTAACGCTTGGAATCTACCCAAACCTCCTTGAAGCACCCTCTGCAAAGTTTAATTTAATTTAAATTAACTTATTCTTCAACATAAAATGCTCCTTCTTATTTCTCTTTATTTTTTTGAGCGAGCACATGGACATATTTTTGTGTTTCTAAACATGTGGATGCTGGAACAATTTAGAAAGAAAAAACACTATATATTTCTTTATTCCAGTCATGTTAAAAGCAGTGGCAGAAAATCATAATTCTGAGAACTTCTGGCCCTGGCACTATGCAGTTCATTTCACAATATGCAAATGGTTAAGCAGCAATATAGTTACAGTTCCTACCAAATGTTTCTCTGATTATAAGACACGTTTTTTAAAGTGATAGGCCTGTAGTCTCACTTTATCTTCTATCCATTTCTGTGTACTCCTTACATTCAAATTTTTGCTTTGCAAATAAAAGTAATACTAGAACACATATTTGCCAAAAATAATCATTTTTGTGGAGAAGTCCAATTCTGCAGGCATAAAGCAGAGTATAGGTATATAACAAGGTTTTTTGGTAAATTTCTAAACATGCATCTGCTCCCTCTACTTCAAGGAACTTGTGAGTGTAATATAGAATTGTTTAAACAAATCAAAAAAAGTATTGAACTCTTCCTGAGTATATATGGAGTGGCTGACTACAAATTGATCAGCTTCTCTAAACTAAACATTTAAACATGTGTAGTTTTTAATTGGCCAGGATACTTTTAGAAAGTAAAGATGGAGGAAAATGTAGTATTAAACAAGTGAATAAAAAAATGCTTTTCCAGTAATAACAATGAAATAATTGTGAAGGGAGTGCAGTACATGAGGATCCGTCCTTAAAGACACCTACCATATGCCCACTCCACCTACTCTTCTAGGTTTCATATTTACCTTTGCTGGGGTTGTTCCTCCTATCAATAGTTCTCTGGTTCTACTGCTGAGCCATTCTAGGGGGAAAGAGTCCCAACCTAATCCCAGAAGAGCTAGTGAGAAAGTCCTCGAAATAAGAGAAGGATGTGCTATATGTCAAAATGAGCTATTCATCCCTGGTGATCATTAGAGAGTGTCACAAGAGAAGAAATGTACCCAAGAGGGTCTTGCAAAACCCCAACTCTGGGAATTGTGTTCTACCTAAAGACTCTCCATCATTTCAGCAGCCCATTCATTTACTCAAAAAATATTTATCATGTGCTATTATATCCAGCACTGTGTTAACATCAGCAAGGCATTAAATCTTCAAAGTAGTTTCTTATTCTACACTTATGTTGACACATTTAGGTGGGGCCTTAAATTCTCTACTCAGCTAAATGCTTTAGTTCCCTTCTAAGTAATCTGTCATTTTCGGGCACATTTAAGTGGGTTTTATTTTTCATCAATGGAATTCTACCATATATGATGGCATCTATATAGGAGTTCAAACTATGCAGAATAGAGATAGCAAAATCCAATTATTGTAGAGTTAAATATCATTTCAGAATTAAATTACTGGAGTTAAACTTCTAGATTCTAGACTCAGAGCTTCAAAAAATAAATTTCAGCTTTGGCTACCCTGAAAGGCTAATCAAACCTTAGGTCTCTATAGGATAACTTGTGTTTCTTTTAGAGTTCCAAACAAAAGGAGGAAAAGGCCATAATCTGCCCTCACTGGAAACTCTAGCATCACAAGAATTTTCCCAGGCGGCTTTGTGGCAGTCTAAGGTAGGCTTCAAGCATGTTGTAACTACTATTCATTAAATGACCATTGTGCTAAGCACTTTACATTCAATACTTCAGCTCGTTTTAAGCTTCTCCTGCAGTGAGGTATTGTAGCTCCTATAATATTTCCAGTGAGGAAATCGAGGCTCAGAGATGTTAGGTAACTTTGCCCAAAGCCACACAATTTGTAATTGTGTCTAAGTGATGTGGTATTGCCTTATTCTGCTTCCCTGGTCAATTCTCTCTGTAATGTGTTTCCACGTTAAGAAAAAAAACAATCACCCGTGAAGGTTGGGGAGAGAGATGTGGGCTGATAACGCTGTCTGGGAAAGATTTCTGAACACAAGAGGAAAGAAAAAGAGAAATTTCTGAAAGAAAACAAACCAGTCGCAGCTGTTTGGGTTAAGGAGAAAAACGCCTTGAGGGGCCCTCGTTCCACTTCCTCCTACCTACCGTGAGGTTGCGCCTGCACAGGGCGTGGTGACTGACAAGCGACTAAGACCCACGGATGGATGGCTGCGTGGGGGTCAGAGCGCCAACTTCTCAACTCCTCATCTCCCATTACGCTCACCTCCACCCCATCTTCCAGCCGCCGGCTGGGAGCTTCCACCCCGGGGCCAGCGAGGCCCGGAGGCAGATGGAAGCTGCTGACTGATGGGGGCGGCCGAGCGCGAGGGTGCTGAGTGAGGCCCGTGCGTCCTGGCCGGTCCGTCTCAGGATCCCGGCAGCAGCGGACGCCCGAGCTGGGCGCGCTCATCCTGCGCCGGCCTACGTGGCCAGGTCGGAAGGGACAGCTCGGCCCAAGAGCTGGCCCGAGGTCTTGGAGCAAGTGGGGGCTGCAAAGGCTGGGCCTGGCCCTGCGCTGCGGCCCTCGGGGACCTCAGGGCCCCTGTGGCCTTGAGGCCGCGCGGCCCAAGCACATAGGGTAGAGGCCGCGATAGCCTGTAGAGGGGGCTGAGGCCGCGGGTTCTCCTTCCCACTCCGGGAAGACAGACTTAACCGTGGCGGTGGTAGCTGCCCACGCTGTCTGGAGGAGCAGGGCGCTTGGGACGCGGGCCCCGAGGGGCGTCTGGGCCTCAAGCGCCCAGCTCTCTCCCCGCTCTCATCCTCCTTCCTGGGCTCAGAAAGCCTGCCCGCCGCGGCCCCAACCCTCCCCCCGCCTGCTCTGGGCTCCGCTTTCCCTCCATCAACTCCAGGCCGAATTCAATCCGAGAAGGCTCCTTTGAGCTTTTGTGTTTGCTGGGGGAGCTGTGGGCGCAGGAGGGATCGCGTTACAACTTTCATTTCCTGAAATGTTTGAGGGAACATCCAGGGTTTTTATCCCCACATCAGGCCGGGCGATGGGCTCGGGTTTCAGGCCTTGTCACTCAGCTGTCACCAAACAAACGAAGCTCTCAGAGCCCAGGAGAGGGAGAGCTACCTGCTATTCATGACCCCTGGAGCAGGTGATCGCTCATGGGAAAAACAGGTAGAATTAATCATAGGGCTGTTCTCTGTTTCCTCTCCTTTTTGGCAGATCTGCCCACAGTGTGAAACCTATCAGAAAACAAATTAACTCTTTCTTGTCCCCCAGGGAAACTAAAAATACGTTTTTAGAAAACTAAACACACACATTCACACCAAATGACAGTATGTGAGTTGGAGGGAACATCTTGCATCCCGCTCCACTTTGCAGTTTTTTAGTTTGTGGGGTTCCCATCTTGGTAGGACTTGGAACTTGGGAGAACTGGGAGAGAATGAGGCATCATCCTATCAAGTCCTACCTAGTGGAAGGAGCCCCAGGTATGGTCCCTGAACTCAGATATGTTCCAATATCTCCCTCCTGCCTGGGTGTTAATGCAGGTGGACTTGATTCTAATTAAAGGAAAATCTCTATTCCAACAGGATTTCGTAAGAAATGTCTGTAAATGTGAGTTTCACCTCTCCCCTAGACTCTTCCCTAAATCAATCATGTTGAGTATCCATGTTGGGTTCTGCATTGGAAAATCCAAACGCTTTCAAAATCTCCCCATTTATTTCAATTCTAATTTAACTAACTCAATTCTAACTTAAATTTTTAAAAAATTATTTCTTGCCTTAGTTGAACTAAAGCTGAAAGGTCAGCAGACTGGTGTTCTCTGTTTTTGTAGAAACTTTTTACTGTTATTTATAAAACATAATACAAATGTTAAATTGTACATTTATTTTCTACTTTCCTTTACTTTTACTTTTTCAATATTTCTTTCCCCTCCCTAGAAAATAAGAAGAAAAGAGGAAATTCATCTAGATTTGCTTCTAAGATATACTGATATTAGTTAACCAAGACAGCTTGGAAGTCTTGAACTGATTTTTTAAAGTAGAAATATGGTAAGGGGCCTGTCTTGTCATTCTGCCTTTTAGTTCTTCCATAAAAGATTCTTTTTGTATGAGAAATGGGGGAGATATACTTTATATGTAAAATAATCCTCCTGGCCTTCTTTATGAAGATTTTGTCTGTTTATTTTGAAAATAGCCATTGGTTCCAGATTCCCAGAATTGATTTTCTTAGATTAGCTATTTGTACTCGGAGGTAGAGCCCTGAGCAATATTATTCTTCAATTAAAATCAAGAACTTGACTTTAGGAGGAAGTATGTTATGTTTATATAGCATCAGCAATGCATAGAAAATATTCACCCCATATATCTGAAGACAAAGTTTCAATTGTTAAAATGTTCTTTTCACTTCATAGATACTAAGGCATGTTGATCTTCTATCTAGCTTAATTTTTTAAAAGCTTGTAACCTACTGTCATCTTCAAGGCATTTTAAATAAATACAGAGCTATTGTAGTCTTCCTTGCAACTACTTCTTTGACTTAGAGGTAAAGTTACCTTTTGCATAGTATAGAAGATAGCCATGTCACTCTCAAAATGTGCATTTTCTCTACAAGCACTGTAAGTTTCTGCTCGCCTCCATCACGGTTCCCAGCACTACCACACATACCAAAAAAGCTGCAAAAGTTAAGGGAGACATTACTTCATGTAGATGTTTACATTTTAATATATTATCAGTGCAAGAGCCAACCAAAAATGTCACCACTATGTGGGTTTGGCTTGTTCAGTTTTGGTGGGAGGGGGTGTTCACATGCCCATTGTCTTTTCCTAGTATTAGGACCATTTAGATAACTAGCAACTCAAAACCAAAGTGTTGCAAAGCCGCTAAAGTCTTGCCTCTTGAGGGCAAAGAAAGAAAAAAAAGGAGAAAGAAAAAAAGGAGAGAGTAGTAGAGTTTGTAAAAATATTAAGATCAAGAAAAGGACATCTAGAAAGTTGATTTTACAGGCATTCTGGCTGGAAACTGCAGATTTTCTATCAAGGATGTTCACTCACCAGCTTTAGGAAATGTTAAAGAATATGTTCTTCTTCAAGAATCCTAAGACATTCAATTTAATGGCTTATGTCGGTAAAAATGTGTAGTCTAGGACTGTTTTTTCCTTTAAGATCCCACATGCATATCAGCTCAGGTCCTGAATCACCACCAACTCTCCACCTCCCCCCCCCAATATTGTTTCTTTTATAAATAAGCCATGGCATTTAAAAAGTTATAAGCAATTTTAAATCCCAAATTCAAATAAATTTTATAGCAAATTAAAGTAAATTTACCTGTGTTAATCCATGGACGTTTCTACTTGGCTCCGCCTATGTCAGTCCCATATATTTATCTTCTAAGTTGGGGTGAGAGGAAAGACAGGGGACCAGATGATGGTACACATTTCCATACCTTATTATCGTAAGTAAAGGGCCAGAATCTAAATACCTGTCTACTTAATTTCTGTCTTTTTAATGACAGTGAAGAACGGAGAATAACCAGAATCACCTAATAGTATTTTAATTACAGTTGAGTAGACACTTCAGGTGGGCAGTGAGTGTGTGTTAAATCTGAAGTTAAGTTTTTTCAAAAATAAGATTGCTCAGGTTTTGGTTTTTGCTTGTTTCCTTTTGTTTCTTTTCTGCATTTTCTTATTTGGCCACAGAAAAGACTGTGATTTTGAGAATATTTTAACATTATGGCAAAGTTAATGAGCACTTTCCCAAAAGGGAGGGGACCGGGTGCAGAGGGGAGATTCCCTCATAGCAAAACAGGCGTAGGGAACAGACCTTAAGTTGATTGTACTCTATCTGCTGAGAACTGGGGTCTCTGCTGTCCTTTAACAAGTTAAAAGGAGAAAAGCTTAAACTCGGATTGGAGAAGAGACAGAAGTCCACGCGCCTCAAGCAGTCTCTTTCTTTTTGTTTTTAAATGCTACTGCAGTGTTGTTTCTCGCTGTCTGAAAGGACCACAGCGTCTAAAACCCTGATTGTCATCCTCAGTGGGAGAACAGGTTTCCAATTTCATCAGCTGGAACAAAATTGTATGAGTGTGTACTCTGTTTAAAACACTAGAGAAAATGTGGCCTTTCCAGGGCAGCACTGTTTCTGGGTAGACAAATAGCCATCAATTCGCCCACGATTTTGATTATTTTCGTTCCTGGCTGGCTCACCCATCTGTTATCTAACCCGTTCCCTTTAGAGACTCTTCCAGGTGGAGTTACTGGATTCATTCAGAATGAGGGAGAGGTCATCATGACCTTGAGGGGCTACAAAGTCCCCACCTGGCTAAGGTGGCAGAGTATGCATGCAGGATATGGGACTGAGCCCTCGGGGACCCTGAGTGTGAATTGTCCCTGGAGGCGAGGTGGGCAGAAACATTAGTTCCACTGGCTTCAGGCGGCTGGAGAAGGTGGTGTGAGAGTGTTTTTAGAGTCTTCTTCTGGGGAAAGCTTGTAAAAAGGAGAAATGGCGTGGAAAGAGCACGTGGGACGTAGGCCACCAGCAACCTTCCTCACCTTAATCGTGACCTACTTGTCCCCGTCAATGCCAGTAGCCCCATCAAATCAGGGCAGAATGTGCGCCACAACAGCTCTACCCGAAGAGCGCTGCGGGCCTCGGCCGGTGCCTTCCCCCTGGGGCCCGGGCTGTGCGTGCGAAAGAAGCCGTCGTTCGCCCCAGGGCGGCGGGCGAGAGGTAAACACCCGACCCAGCCCCGCCAAGGAAGCGGAGCTCACGCCCGCTCCTCCTGGAGACTGTAGAAGCCAGGGCCCTTTCCCCAGCGCGAGAAGTTCTAGCGACAAGCCCAGGAAGGGGCACGCTCCCTGGCTGGCACCTCTCTGCCGAGCGCACGGGTGAAGAGTTCAGCTCAGAAAGCCAAAGCCAAGGTCCCAGGAAGCGAAGAAGGAAGCAGGCGGTATCCGAGGCAAGGACAGCGAGGAATAGGCAGCAGGACCTAGGCTGCCCCTCACCAGGCTCCAAGGCCTAAGCCATCTGCTCTGTGCCCCGAAGCGCGGTGCCTGAGAACCAGGGAGCGCTCACACCTGCACCTGGGCCAGGGAGCAGCACGCAGCCAGGACGGCTTTATCCCGCTGCCTCGGGGCCTGGTCCAACCCCGCAATCGTGCGTTCGGCGCTGCTCACGTGCCTGGCCTGAAACTTAGCTCCCAGACTCAAAGAGGGCGACTGGGAGTTGGGCCTGAGAATTGGCCTCAGAGAACCGAAGACGACGACAGCTGTGTTGTCCGGCGAAGCTCAGGCAGAGGCCTCCTCCTTTGGCATTTTGAGACCAGCCTGGCAGCCGCTGCTCTCAAGGACTCCGCAGGCCGGACCATTAGGGCCCCCGCCGGCAGCTGCGCTATGATCCGGGTCCTGAGATGCGCACGATTCTCTCTGAAGGTGAAGAAAAGGCTCTGTCCTGGCAGGGAGCGGAGAGCAGCGGCGCCCGAACTTCCCGCACCTCCGAGGGCGCAATGGCAAGAACGGACTCCGGAGTGTGCGGGTGGCAGGAGAAGCTCGCCAGTTCTCTGCAGCCAGAGAAGCGCGGAATGCAGCCTCCGGATCCCCAACTTGGAGTCCGGCCTGCAGGGTTTGCCAAAGACCTGCAGGCGGGGGCTGGGGGCAGGTGTTAGAAAGTGAAGCCCCCTCCAGCCTCGGCAGCCGTGGCCGCCGCTTGCCGCCGCCGCCGCAGCAGCGCAGCGGCCACAGAGCAGAAGAAAGGCCGCTCCGCGCGGGTTCGGTGCCAGGTTCCTGGCTGGCCCCCAGCTTGCGGGGAAGAGCAGCGTAACAAGGGTCGCCGCTCAGCAAACTCGGAGCTCGCCCATGAGCGCCAACACCACTGCCTCTTTCTGGAAGCTTCCACTCCAGCTTAGGGTCAAGACCAAGCTGTCTGTCCAGATAATAAGTGCAAGACTGGTGGTGCCCGGCCCCGGCGCCGTCTTTCTCCTGGCCTGAAGCTCTCCGGGCTCTTGAGTCCCCACTACCTGCTAAACCAAAAATTTGGGAACCGTGGGCCTCTGAAAATAAGGGAGCTTCGTTCTCAGCCAAGAGGTCAAGGCGAGAAGACAGTGGGGAAATCATGTTTTCCGATTTAAAACGTTAATTTTTTTTTTGCCCAACTAAATTTTGTCATTTCACTTGGCAAAATGCTGTAAGGTTTCGTCCTAAAAACACTTTATAAGCCGTTGTTCATTACTTTTGGCTATTGTTATGAAATCTGTAGAGGAGAAATGAAAAGTGACTTTGGACACAGTTAAACTGCAACGCCGAGAAGGTGAATTGGAGGTCCCTTAACAGCTGGTTCTCGAAGATTTCCTCGAGGGAAAAAAAAATATGGTTAGTTTCCCCTAATGATCACTCTAAAATGATTGCCAAGAAAATTCAAAGCAATATCCAGCTTTCTCGCCTCCTCTTGCTTGTCCCTCTTTTAGCAGACTGAGCCGAGGATGGTGGAAGAAGGCATATTGTGCAATTTCTTATTAAACACATCTGGAATATGCGCGCTCTGGATCTAGTGCCAGGGATTTTACAAAGAGTTTATGGCTGTGACAGAAAATTGTCCTTTTAACGAGTTTACAAGCAGTAATCACGGGGGCTTTTAAAGGACAGCCCTCCTGCTCCTTGCCAGATTTGCAGACATTTCCAAGATTCACCAACCAAGGGAGCAGGAAGTGGGCCTGGGCGCCCTGGGAGACAGAACTTCCACGAGTCTAAAATTATGCCAAGCAGAGCTGGAAGAGTGGGGGGTAGTCATCGGAGTAGGAAGAGAGGGCATGTAAGAAATTAAAGTAATTGGCCCTTCCTTATTTTCCAGAGAGATTTCCGCAGCTCCTTTGAAGCCTGTCAGGGTCATTGAAAGCTATCTTTGTGCAGGGTGTTTGTTTTGGGGAGTGAATGTGAAGAATGTGCGGAGATTCCCTGTGAGAGCCCCTCCTGCAGAGGGTGGCATTTCTCCGTGGCCCAAGACAGGGAGAATAAACACCCTAGTGACTTAAATAAACACCGACTTAATGATCCAAAACACTAACAAGGGAGATTGGAACCCTGAGCTCCCAACCCAAATGATGGTCTCTGAGCGGCTGTGTGCACATCTGTCCAACACTGAAGGAAAAAAAATGACTTTATAAGTAAAAGTGACTACAGTTAAGTACAGTGACCATTTCTCCCTTGAACTCAGTCAAAGCCATTTGACAGTTTTTAAAAACTTCGTGTTAAGAAGGCTTTAATTTCACACACACCTCAATTTTCTGGATCAGAATAGGAAGGATAGGTAAGAGTAAGAAAGAAATACTATATTAACGGTGACACTTATGGCTAGGGAAAAATCAAAATTATGAAACTGTCATGTCAGAAAATAAATAGACTCTCCCTGGGGAACAATATTTTACAAAGCACAAGCAAGCCAATCCTGTTATCCTGAGTAGAATTTTAATAAATAATGCCATTTGTTTCACTAATTTTAAAAGCTAAATACAGAAGATACATCATTTTGCCCCAGGCAAAAATAATATGGAGCCTACATGATTACTGAAATTTTTCTGGACACTATCCGGCAGCACTGCAAAAGAGCTCCTGTCCTGCTGGTCTGCTTTCTATTTGTACAAATTAATTCACAATGTTTCTATCCTTGTTTGAGTTCCCTTTTCCCTTTTTTTTTCCCAAGCAGATAAATTATTTTTACTTTCACAGTCTTGTCATAAACTTGTTAACACAAAAGAGCAGAGTTAACATATGAATGCTGTGGAAAAGAGCTAGTGGTAAACAAAACTGCTTATCTAAATAATAAAAATAAATACCCCAACTAAATTCACTCTTTTTCTGTCATATAATTAACCTAGTCACTACTCTTGGTTCCGATGATGGCCTTCAAAGTACCCTGCAATTCATAGCCACCATTAAGAAAGCAAGAAGACGATTACTGTTTTAAAAAATAGGGCCCAATGACAGCAATATACAACTCACCTTTCAGAAACAGAATCATACTCCTGGTGTTCTACTAAGTTTTAATTTAGACTGGTTTAGGTACAATAGAAAAGAAACCTGAAAACACATGCTGTTTTAGTAACAAATACCAGGTTGCCAGATTTGTAGGCATACTTTTGCAAGCTAGAAACTAAAAACAGGAGAAACCCTTAACAGGAGTAGGCTACAGATGAAAGCTTCGAGGGCATGAGAAGTAATGGCATTCAGGAAAGTGTTTTTTCACATTGGTACATTTTTAGAGTTTGTCATTTAAAAAAAACCCAAGAAAACAAACAACAACCAAAAAACTCCACTAAATTTGACAAAAAATAGTTGTATTACTAATGGTCACTTCTATTTCTAACTGCCTCACATAGACAGCATTAAGACATTTAGGCACTTGTTTTTCCCTCCTAATACTGTTATTTTAATCTACATAAAATTGTTTAACACTAAATATGAAAAATGTAAACTTAATTTTTCCTCATCAAAAAAAGTTATAAGATTATATTTTTCCTATTCACCTTAAGAATGCAACCAGTTCCTCCCAGGCTGGAGGCTCTTATTTTCACTATTTTCATCTCCCTCTGTTTCTTTCTCTCTCTTTCTCTTCATTTCCTTTTCCTCTTCCCCAAACATTTCTCCATAAATAAATTAAAAGGAAATAATTAAAATTCAGTTGATTTGTAATTCCTGTTCGATTAAAAAAAGAAAGACTACTGAAGCAGGAGCATCAGTTGCCCAGAACCAGACAGAGTGCGTGCTTTTGTTTGTTTGGGTTTTTTCCCCCTGATCTCTGCATTGGGAAGGGAAATGCAAAAGTGGAAAGAGTCAGAGAAAAGAGGGAGACTAAGCTTGAAATCACTGTTGGTTTTGATTTTTAAAAAGATATTTGTGAAAGTCCACCATTCCTTTATGCACAATGAACCCCAGAACAAGCTGCAAAAATGTTCCTGATTTCTATTTACAAGTATCCCTAGTCGCTTCGGTGGTTGCTGCTCCAGCCATCCCTTTAAGGCCCCAGTCCCTCCCCACTTAGGACCCCAAGTCCACCAGACTGGAGGTAAGGGGGCCGAGCAGAGAGTCCTGGAGCTGATGCTGGTGGGCCTGCAGGCCGTGGCTGGGCTGTGAGGCCGTTAAGCCTGGGAGAGAATAGTTTGAGCTCCTGGCATGGCCCATATTGCCCTGCAGCAGAAGGACCGAGTTCTGGTCTGGACTTTGGGGAGGTGAGAATTCCTCTTCTGAGCTGGACATGAGCGGCTTGCCCCCTTCCAGAGGAGAGAGTTGATTCTGCTTGTTGGAGGAGGAGTTATTGTTTTCGGTGTTCTCCCTAAGAAATAGAGGACAACACCATATGGTTAAAAAAAAAAAAAAAGTAGGGTGAAAAAAGTGTGAGATGGAGGGAGGAGAACTGGAAGAGGGAAAGGGCCATTGTGCAATCTGTCACCAACCCAAATGGAGGAGCTCTGCCCTCCCACCCATCCCCGAGGGTCATGGGGGAGGTGAGGAGGCAGAGGAGTTGGGGAAAACAGGGGTCTACACAGAGCCTGCCCTTTCCAGCCAGGTCCCTTTAGCTTCCAGATTTCAGGAAGCCAGATGAACAGGGTTCATTTGAAACAAAAAATGCGTTTTAATTTTGTTCAAGCAGTTACTTTAAATACGTATCAACTAGCACCATATTTAGATGTAAATAAGTTTGAAAATCTTCCAATAAATGGTTGTTGGTGATAAAGAAATTATCAGGGTACAAACATAGCGCCCAATGCACACATATTTGGGATGAATCAAGTGCCTGTTCCCATCTGAGGAAACAAACATCGAGTTTCCTTGCCCTTGCCCAGAAGTAGTGGTTTCGGAAACACAGGACAGGTCAGGGGAAGTGGTGCCCAGAGGGGCCCAGTGACCTGAGTAAACACAGGGAGCGCAGCCAGTCTCTCTGGTTTCATCAGCGAGTGGGCTCTCGGGCCTGCCTTACAGGACGGCCTTTTTGTAACTAAAGGCTAACTGGAACCGTACAATCCTGTTCCTGTGTTACTTGTTCACTCCTCAGCCTCTCACGGCCCCCTCTCAAACACCCTATCACCATCCACCCCAACCCACTCTTTCTCGGCAGGGGCAGGGGAAACTTCGCCGCCCCGCACGGGCAGCGAGCGGGCGCGGCGCGCCGGACCGAGAGTCAGTCCCGGCGCTCGGTCCCGGTTAACTTCAGGATTTCGCTGCCCTCGCCGCTTCCGCCTTCCGAATGCTCGCCCGTCCTCCCCACTCCTAGCGCCTGCCTGTCTCCCCCTTTCTCTCCCCTTACCCTCACAGTCTCTCCCAGAGAGACCGTTTCAGTTGAATTTATCCTTGCTCTGTGGTTTTCCACCCAGAGGGGAAGGAAAAAGCGAGATCTTCGGTCCCCGGGCCTGGAAGCGAACAAAGGAAACCTAGCCGGCCCCTGCGCTCAGGTTTCCCCAAAACTCCTTGGCTTTCAGAAGCGCTCTCCCCGCCACAGCCGCCTCCCCTGCGTTCTTCCGAATCTCGGTCGGAAACTACAGCGAACGGGTGGAGCCAGGCCAGGTGGCAGGCTGTGTGGATGCGAGGAGGGGAGAGGCATAGGCGAATTTTTTAAAATACTGCCTTCTGAGCGCCAGTGCAAGAGAGGTCTTCGACAGGAGACCCTTTCCTCCACCGGGGCGGCGGCGCGGGCAACCAGAGCAAGGAGCTGCAGCGCCCGCGACCACGCGCAAGAGAGCAAGACGAGGATCAATTCTTTCTGAGCTTGGGGCGCTGGGGAGTGTAAATGCAGCACCAACTCTTCACAAAGCTCGCTTTTCGGTGTATTTCTTTTAAAGACTCCTCCCTTTGTCCAGTTAGTGCAGAATGAAGCAGGCGACCTCTCATCCAAAAGACTACCAGAATAGAGCGAGAGACAACCGGACGAGAGTCGGGGCAGAGATGTCTCAGGCCAGCTTCACCCCGCTGGGGAGCAAGAGGAGAGAGGTTCACGACCCTTTGCTCCCACCGAATCCCTTTCCTAGCCTTACCAATCAACACTTCCCTTCCCGTTGATTTAGAAACTCAACTCCACCCCCACTCCTCACCGCAGCCAGGCAGGGAGACACGAAAAACAAACCTAGCGCCAATATTTCCCGACACACACCCCAAAGAAACCCACGCGCGGGGGCTCAAAGCAATTGAGGCCCCATCCCTAGCAAGCAACCTCAGAGTTCATGAACTTTCGCTGCAGTGCCGGGGAGGCCTGGGCGCCGCCCCGTGGACGGGCTCTGGCCGGCGGGGAGGACTTGGTGGCGGTTGCCTGAGGGGGCGGAAAGGGATGGAAGGGAAAAGGCTTCCTGGGGTCGCTCGAGCCGCGGGAAGCACGCCCCGTACCTTTCCTTGGCCTCGGCGGCCCGGTCTCTTTGCCTCCGGTTCTTAAACCAGTTGCTGACCTGGGTGGTGGTGAGGCCGGTGGCCTCGGCCAGCTCCCGCTTCTCACGCGGCGAGGGGTAGGGGTTGTGCGCGTACCACTCCCGCAGCACGCCCCGCGACTTCTCCTTGAAGCAGTAGCTGGTCTCCTCACCGTCCCAGATAGTGCGCGGAAGCGGGAATTTTCGGCGCACTCGGTATTTGCCCACGGCGCCCAGGGGTCGACCACGCAGCTTCTCAGCCTCCACGTAGTGCGCCTTCAGCCACAGTTGCTGCAGTTTGGGGTGGTTGTGAGGCGAGAACTGGTGGCTCTCCAGGATCTTGTAGAGCTCGCGGAAATTGCCGCGGTGGAAGGCGACCACCGCCTTGGCCTTGAGCACGCTCTCGTTCTTGTGCAGGTGGTCGCAGGCGGGCAGTGACCACAGGAACCTACCCAGACGCTCCAGGTTTCCGCCTTGCTGTAGAACCTCGCACACGCACGCCACTTGCTCCTGCGTAAAACCAAACGACGGCAGCATCGACATGGCTGGGGCCTGCCGGGGCGCACAGCCCAGGCGCACGCGGAACAGAGCAGAGCCGAAAAAGCAGGGGGCGGCGGCCGCAGGGAGGGGGGCGCGGCAGCTGCTAACCCCCTCCCTAGGCTGTGCGTAGGCAAAAAGCGAGTCGGAACTTGGGAGCGAGCAGCCAAGAAGGAGAAGGAGGAAGAGTGGAGAGAGCGCTAGACGCAGAGCAGCCGGCGCACTCTGCAGCCTTTCGGGCCTTGCCGGCTCCGACCTCCCGCCCGGTGGATGCTGCTAGTTGCCGGGGAACTTGGTTTCTGTTCTCCCCGCAGCGGCCTTAAAGCGCACAGCGTCCCCGGCACTCTGATTGGCTGCGGGCGGCGCCTATCCGGGGCTGGCCAGCCTGCGCGCCGCCCGGCCGAGCAGCGAGGCCGCGCCGCCCCGCGCGGGGAGGGCGAAGCTGCGGAGCCGGGGCGGGGAGTAGGGGAGTAGAGAGTGGTGGGAGGGGAAGAAACAAGAAAGGTGTGAAACGAGGTGGGGTCCGAGAGAAGGAGTCGAGCCGGGAAGGGGGGCGGTAGGGAATGGGTGAGCGCGTCAAGACCCTACAACGCGGGCCCTATCTCCAGTATCACCTAATGGGAACTCCGCACATCTCTACACAAATCTACGACTCCAGTCCTTAATTCACCTCCTCTCTCTCTCCCTGCAGTCTTGTCCCCATCCCTTGCAGACTTGCCTTTTCCCGGTGAGCTCATACTTAATTACCTTAATGTTGGAATAAATAAATAATGGATTGATGAATAGCTTATGGAGCGCGATAAATAATACAAGAGCAGACCAAGGCCCCCGGCTGCAGCCTCTGGAAAAGTGGCTTCTCTCCGGGTTGGCTTCAGCTTGAGGAGCCCAACCTAATTCCCCCACGAACCCCCAACACCCTCCAAAGGTCACAAGTAGTCCCACCTGGACAGCGTTTTGATCACAAAGGGGTGACACAATTTGGGACCAGGGGAAGAGCTGTTCAGAGCCTACTTGCTGAACAGGTAGAGACTCTGGAGGTTCATTTGTGATTTGGTATCTTAATGTTCTATGGTTTAAGCCGACAGGATTCTGTACTCAGTTTCCCCATCTGCGCGGTTGCGTTTTCCAATGCCACGTCTGCTACTGAGGAATGCCGAGAAGCTTTACTTGTCATTAGCAAAAATGCTTTGGGAACCTCGTACAAAAGGCGCTGGATGGGGTGTAAATTAAATAAAACTGTGCCCAGCTCCAATAACCGTCCTGTTGTAACATAATCCTTGCCCTGCTCTGAGAGGGACACTGCCCTCAAAGCGAGGACGACAGCGGCTCCAAGAAGATTAAATAATGAGGTGTGTGTGTGTGTGTGTGTGTGTGTAGATTGCAATGCTGGCCTATTTTGCTGCCAGGGAATGAGAGATGTCCTGCAATTTAAGTCCCATCATCTGCTATTTTGTTTATGTGTGAAGAATGCTTAGTAAAACTGCACAAACAAATGAAGCTGTAATTATCTTAAGCCTCATTTGCACACCTTGTCCCAAAGCAATTATTAAAAAAGATTTTGAAAACAATTAGCCTCTCTAAACAAAGATAATCTATTGTCAGTAGCTGAGACTGGCAGGAGATAAGAACAATGTGTGGAGATAAGGGAAGCCAAATGGTGGAAAGAGAGTGACTTTATGACTACACTTATCTCTGATTAGATAAGTTCAAAACAGAATTCTAAGTACACTTCAAAAATGCTTTTGATTTCAATGCACCTTCTTAGTAAGTGGTGAAGAACAAACTCTAGGCTCTTTAAACTTGCTTGTCTTCTTTAAATATGTTTTGATTCCTTCAGCCAAAGAGCCCAGCACCACAGAACCTTTTGCATATAGAGATGTAAATGAGAGAAGAAGCAGTGCCTGGGTTTCCACTTGTATTATTTATATGGTTTTAAAATAATGCACCAAGTCCAGTGCACCCTGCAACATACACTTCAGACTCATAAAGGGTTCCCACCTTAGCGCTGCCACTTGGGAGATTCCAAGCAGACAGGAAGCTACTCTGCTGAACTCCCACATATGCTTTCTGCATCTTTAAAATGCTGCATATCCCATGCAATTAGACCTTGGAAGCAGATGCTGATATTTCATTACATTTAGGCTTATTTTTTAAATGCATTTAATGGGTGTGTATTATTTCAAAAGAGCCCCTGCCACATGGTGTGCCCAATGACTTACTTTCTAAACTGGAAGCCTGGCACTACTGAGCCCAAAGCCATGTGTCTGGTAATTTTCCCTCGCTGTTATTTTAGTGCTCATGATGTTTCAGATGAAGTCTTAAGGAGCTGCAGTGTCCTGCCAGAAGGAATGTCTCTGCTTGGAACAATCCTTATTGACATGGCAGCTGTGTGAAGACCGGAACGGAGGCTTAAACCTGGCTCTAAAAAATCAGTTAATACCCTAAATTCTGGAGCAAGTGCACACAATTACATGGGGTGGAGGGAGAGTCTGTAAGCACAGCCACCTCTCTTGAAAGACAAACGGTATGTTGAGTATGGAGTGTGCTTTGTAATTAACAATTTTGTATAAGGAAACAAGGCATAGCTTGGACAAATAAGGGCAAGTATAAATTTACGGGGGATGACAGAGAGCAGAAAGATGGCAATTAGACACCAATGCGACCATTTCTTTTCCGGCTTCCTCCAGACCTCCCTGCCCACTTCTTTTTATCTTTCTTCAAAAGGAATCAGGACGTACTAGACGTTGGCGACAACTGGGATGAGGACATGTGGTTGCTGTGATTGCGGGCACCGGGGCAGATGAGAAGAGGTGCTCGTCCTCGGAGGCCGTGCCGGGGCCGCCGACCTCCTTCTTCCCGTTTAATCCAATAGATCTCGTAACAAGAAAGGAAAAGTGTTATGTGCTTTGTACCAAGGAGCCTACCTGCTATTTCAATCCCTTGGTTAGGGGAACCAATTGTTATAAATGTTAATTATTGGCTCGAATATATAAGGTTCCTCAAAATAGAACCTTTCACTGAAAACCACTTAAAGAGGTAAAATGACATGAATTTACAAACCACATAAACCAAATGATCCATTTTAAATCGCACACAGAAAGGTTTGAGTTGTTCTGGTTACATAAAACCTTTGCTGTCAATGCAAATCGCACGAAAAACAGAGATACATCGGAGACTTAAAGGGAACGGACGACGCTAGCCAGCCGGCTGCTGCCCTGCCGCATCGCGGCTCCGTAGGGTAACGCGGCTGGCGAGGGACGCCAGACACCGGGTTTCGGCTCCTCTGTGCTTCCTCCGTGCAGGTAGCCGCTGGGTGCGCAAAACTGGTCCATGGAAAGGGCAATGCCAAAACATGAGGAGCAGCTAGGGTTTCTCAGCTGGGTTGACACAAGGCCTTGGTTCAAAAACCTCAGCTGGGACCCACTGGTTTCCCTTCTGGCTTGGAAGGAGATGCTTTGAGGCTCCCGGCCCGTTTTCTTGGAATCCTTTCACCATCAAGAACGACGATGGGGGTATCCTACTCTACCTATAGATATTTGGAAAGGGAAGATATTGGGAGATATTTCTTCAATAAATTAGTGTCGTCGCTCTGGGGCAGTTTGGAGACTCCCCAAGTCGGGGCTGAAGTGACAAAATTCATCTTTTTCTTCTGCCTTCGACCCTTGGGAATCCCGGGTCCGATGGCCTGCGTGGCGCCGGAGCAGCCGCCCACCTGCCTCCTAGGGGACGCCGCTCCCTGCGCGGTCTGAATAGGCCGAGGGCTCAGGCAGGGAGATTTGCGGACCCAGAGAAGAGAAACCCAAAACCAGTCCATTAGTAAATGAGTTTTGTGTTGTCAAGGTTCTTTCCCATCCACTTGCTGTTCTGAAAAATAGATCACGTTTCGTTATCTTTAGTGGGAATCTGCAACGTGACACCGGATCCGCACGGCCCCCGCCTCCCTTCCTCCCTCCCTGCCTCACTCTGCCTGGCGGAGGGGAGCCGGCAGGCCTCCTCAGCTTATTTCTGAACAATAAGGATTTGTCTGTTCCCCTAGTGTATTTATATATGTATGGAGGGAGGGAGTTTTCTCCTGGAAGAGGAAAGCGTGTGAGCAGAGCCTCCCGCTTCCTTGGTGCGAGAACGTTGCGCTGGCCCAAGACGCCGGGACACCGCCGCCCCCCGCCCACACCTGGACAAACAGAGCCTGCTGCGAGCCCAACTCACCGCTAAAAACCCAGCGGCCCGAGCAGCTCCTGAAAATATCATCTCCGTTTTGTCCTGAGGTCGGGGAGAGGAGAGAGGAGAGAAAGACAGACTGACTGAATGACTAAGGGACAGTGCCGGGAGGGAGCTCAGACAGGAAGGGAAGAGATCTGGGGTGTGTGTATTTATAGGGGTCCCTCTCTCTTCCTCTGTGTGTGCGTCCTCACATCTGTTCTCTCTCTCAGTGTGGGTCTCATTCTTTTTTCCTCCATCTGAAAGAGGAAGCTCATTCTGTCTGCACGCGAACCTGTTTGTTTCTCATTCTTTCTCCTTATCTTTCTCTCTCCCTCTCTTTCTCATTCTATTTCCTCATTCTGTTTTCCATCCTCCTCCTTCCTCTCTCTCTCTCTCCTCTCTCCCTCAAGGCTCTGGGTGCCTGTGTCTTTCTCTCAGGGACTAGACGCTGTGAGGTTTCACAGATCATGCTGATGTCGCGCACCAAGGTAGCACATGGCAGGTAGACTCTGAAGTCCAGGAGGGGTGTTCGGACACAGTCGGTGGGGACCTTTTATGCGGAATGGAGGCTCGGGCAAGAGGGGGCGACGCCCACAAGGAGGGCCAGAGAAGGTGAATTGGCCACTTGGGAAGAAAGGGCTGACTTCAGCTGTGCTCTAAGGAAGCTCTAGCCCAGAGACTTGACAGTCGCCAGCTTTGAGTCAGAAGACACCACTTGACATCATATGCCATCCATCTATCTGGAAAGAGGAGCAAGAGTGTTACAAGAATCCGTTCTTAAGAATTTAAGAAACTCTGGCCCCCCTCTCTTTTTGAATATCACCTTAGGGCAAGTTTACAAAATGAAACTCTCCAAGAGTGCTTATCTTCCATTGAATTTCCAATCAATTTTTTTTCTCAACTAATGTAGATCCTGAATACCACATCTGTCTAAGCTAAGAAGAATTTCCTTTTGGGAGGTGAAAGCCTGCAGCTCCTCCTGTTCAGAGGAAAGTGCTAGTGACGGTAATGCAGGGTGACACTAAATAAACAGTTAGGGTGGACTGGAAAGATGGAGTTAATTATCCAGTGAGCTGCATTGCAGCTCAGACCATCAGGGGCTGATTTGTTTTGGCTCAGAGTCCAAGGAAGGAGACAAACCACTCTTCTCCACATCTTTTTGGGATCCTGATCATTCATGCCTCAAAACAAAAAACAAAAATCACTACCCAGGTATCACTGCTTCAATTAAAATTTGGTTAATTACTCCTCTGCAGACTCTGCAAAAATGTCCACTCCATTGCCCCATAGCCTTGGAGAGAAGACCCAAAGCAACTCAAAAATGCACTCCCACTAGAGAAAATCAAGCTGGAGTCCAAAATCTTTTTAAAGGCCCAATGGTAGGGAAAGCAGACATCCAGCACCCCTCCCCATCCCTTCACTTGGATCCTTACAATAAATTTACAAAACTACGTGTTCATAGAAACTAAGATATTGGACTGGTTTTCATGATGGTTTTACTTCCCTCTCCAAAAAATCAGGCTTCCTGAAATTTGAAATGCAGTTAGATTTATTGTTTTCGTGATTCACCGACTATCCGGTTTCCTCAGGTAAACCTGCACTTATATATAAATCCTAGTAATTTAAAACTTCTCCCTCCCCACTTTGCTCTTCCCTCCTCTTCGCCCTCCACCCCATTCTGATATTAATAATCCCCGGCTGCCCCTCTTTCCGGGTCATTACGGTACTGCTGGTCTCTAATCAATCCTAATGCGATGGCAATTGGAGTCCCTGATGACTGCGGCTCGGGTTTCTTGTAATGGCTCTACCACATTTTCCTGGACCTCCTTCTTTAACCTGAGATGCCAGGGGGACGAGTCCCTTCTCGGCTGCTGATTACTTCAAGATGTGGGGGCTGGTTTGAGCAGAAGGAGAAAGACACGCGCACAGCGTGGCTGCCACAACGGGCTGGGCGGCTAGGGCAAGCAGACGTCTGCACTCAGGGCGCCGGCACCCGAATGCCTCTCGCTACTTCTTTCCTTTTCCCCCCATTTTCCAGGCCCAAACTCACCCGGGGGACTGAGATTACGGTTCATAGAGCAAAAAATTTTTTTCTGATGTGGAAAGGCCTAGTGGTCTCGGACTCTCTCCAGTTCTCGCGGGTTCCCACCCGGCAGCGTCCACCCAGGCTCCTGGGCCAGGCCTGCTCCTTGCTCAAGAGTGCACGCCCCTTCCGATTCCTCTTCTTTCCTCCTGGTTGTTTGCTCCCAGTGCCTTTCTCCTCCCCAATTTTAGTGTTCGTGTCCAGAAGAGAGAGTGGAATCTCCCTCCTCACCTCCATCTCCTCCACTGACCCTTGACCTTTCTCCCCTTCCTCAACCCAGCTGTCCCTGAAGCTCCCCAACCTGTTCCTGACCCAAAACTCGGCTCTGAGACAGAAGCGTGGCCTAGTCATGTCGAGATATGACCTCTTCTCCCCTGACATTTGAGAGTCGGTCGCTGGGAATCCCTAGCCTCTAGAGACAAAGGGCCAACAACACTTCTTTCTCGCGGTTGCCACCCGGAAAGAGGACCAGGAGTGGGAACTTGTGCCTACCTCCCTGTCGCGGACGAAAGCTCTCGCTTGCCTCCTCTACCCCCGGTCCAGGATCGGCAGCGAGATCAGCACGTTCGCGGCATTTGTATTCTTCCATTTCTCAGCCTAAGCCATTTAGTGTAACCCGAGCCCAGGATAATTGCCACGTCTCTGCCGCGATACTTTTTAAAACAAGATAATGCTTCTGAATTGCGGAAGAAAGTGCTGCGGACAAATTGGGCGCTGAGCTGCCGAGATAGATCGCTTTGTTAGGGGCAGCCAGTGGTTTGTGACTCAATTAGTGCATTTCTGGGAGCCGCCTGCGTTCTGCCGCGGGGTCAGCTCGAGGCGAACTCCCCCGTGTCTCCTGGGAGCGTGTAGGAGTTCCGGGGAAGGGGAGCACTTCAGGCCTGTACCTCTGCCGCTGCATATCCGCGCCGTGGGACATGTTTTTGGCGTTCCCACACGAGTACATTATTTGGGTTCTAAGGATCCAGATTTTAACAGACGTTCAACCACCTCTGTTCCCAAACGGGCCGCGCGGCATTTGTCTAAATTACCAGTCCTCTGAGCAGTGGAGAAAGAAATGCTGCGTAGAGGGTGCTGCAAAGGTGCCCACTCACCCATGCCCCTCCGCGCGTCTCGCCCCCTCGCCTGGGCTTGGACTTTGCAACAAGGTTTCCTACACCGCTGCAAAGCTCTGCTGGAAGCCAGTAGGGTGAGGCTGCCAGGAAGCGGGCGGACCACGAGGGACACCTTTAGGACTTGGGAGAAGGCTATATAAGATCTCCCCTTACCTCTACTCAAGTTGGCCCACCACTCCCACCCGTCACCCCACGTGCAGGCCTGGGTCCACGTTTCGCAGGCCCATCCGGGGACCCAGGATAGCCGCTCTGCCAGGTGCGCGCGCGCGGCCAAGTATTCGCGAGCTGGCGCCGGGGAGGGTTCGCCGCGTGGCGTGCTCGCGACCCCACGCGCTGGCCCGCAGCGCCCGGTCTTGGGGAGCTGAGCCTCACCCCAGCCCCGCCGCCTGCGCCAGAAACTCCCTCGCGGGGCCGCGCGAGAGCTCTCGGGCGCCGGGTCTGAGCCGGGGACGGCTCCGCCCAGTCGTGCAGCCAGGGGTCGCGCGATCTCGCCGGGTGCGCCGGGGGGCCGGGATGCGGGCAGGCTTCGGCCTCTGCTGCTCTCTCGGGCTATTGCCCCGGCGGTTTGTGGGGCCCACAGGCGTTCGGGGCGTTAGGAAGGAGGGATAGAGGGCGGGGACCAGAAGGAGGCGCGGGGAGGTCAGCGGAGCAGGGAGTGGGCGCAGGCCCGCGGCGGGCGCGGCCGGAGGAGAGAGAGGGCGCTGTCTTCCTGGCAAAGGAATTCTCGCTTGGCTGGCAGGAACCGAAACAAAAAGACAAACAAAAAAGAAAAGAAAATCAGCCCTGCCGAGCCCCCGGGGTGAAGAACGCACGGCAGGGAGGGCTCGGGTAGCGGAGCGGTTTCTCGACTCAAAGCCCGGGGACCGCTCGGCAACCTAGGCCTCTCCAGCCCCGCGTAGCCCCGGACGGGGCTCGCGGGAAAGGAGTCTTCTTTGGCCTCGTTAGCTCTCCCCCAGTCGCCTTCCTTCAGGGCTTTCCCTCCCTCGCTTTTTCCCTTCAAAAACTGGAGGCGTCGGGATAAGAACGGCGACGCTTCGCCGGCGAGTGAGGTGCCCCAAATTGCCCGAGGCAAGCGGGGGCTTTGGATCCTCTTTCATCAGGCGGAGACTGCTTTTCGGTTTCCTGTGACCTGAGGCTGGAAACCGCGACGCCAACCAATGCTTCACGTCGAAGCGCCGCGGCAAATGGCCTGCCTCAGTTTGGCCGCACATTGCTCAGGAACAAGAGAGAGAAGACGCTCTTATCTACCGTCACCTATTGGCCGGGGAGCACACGCAGAGTAGTAAAGTCCGGAAGACAACTATCAATCATTCTCCACCCAAATCCACAAAGCCAAAAATTGAATGTATTCGGGAGAAATAGCTAGCCCTCCATTCCAAAAGTATATATTTCTCTGTCATCTGCCAAGGATAAAGTGTTCTTGCCTTTGCATAAACGTAATAAACCAGGCAAAGCAAAACAAAAGGATCCCAGACTCACTTATCTTCTGTCTTGAAAGGTCCCTCTGGATTAATGGACGGTAAAGGCCCTCCTGGTTTGTTCATAGATACTAGATCATCTCCTTACACATCCGCCGCCAGAACGCCTCAAACTACAGTCTCCGTATGAATTTCCTGGGAAGTAGTGACTCTTCTGTGTCCCCTCTGGCAGAATCCAGGTGGCCTTGTAGTTCCGCTTTTAGCAGAAGAGCTATTTTCTAGGAGTAACTGGGTGGGCTGCAGTCCCCCTGCCTCTTCACATTGAGAAACGCTTCTCTTGTGGGAACGTCTGTTTCTATTCATCCGATTTTCTAATTTCTTTGATCAGCCTAAATATTTTCTTGGCAAACGGAAATTGACCATGCCATGAATATGATAACAACCTGCTTGGAAAAAAGCTATTTTGTTTCCAAGCTGCAGAAGGAAAGGGGGGTGCGGGGCTGGCTGTTAAGAATGCCTGTAACAGATTCCAGCACATACATCTTTTTGCAGGCTCTGAAACAGCTTTGTGAAAGCTGCATTTTCCTCATATAGCTTCTTCTCTTTCTCTCCTCCCATCAGTTAAACACACACCTGGTCTCCTAAAAGTCTTTGATACTCTTTATTAAAAAATAGAACTTCAATGGACGCCTCCGGAGAATTTCCCTTTAAAACAGATGAAAGGCAAGGTTAATACAATGTTCTCTTAATCCCTTTGCCTTCTGAGTCAAAATAAATATTTTCTTCTTCATGTAATTGTACATCCTGCCATTTGGCTATGGCTATAAGCAAATCGACCGGTAATAAAAGTGTTTTGAGGCAGTGTATTAAATTCAATTCTCTTGAAATCAAGGGAGGGGGAGGGAGGAGCCTTACTTCACAGGCAAGAATTGGTGGATTTCTGAAAAAGCTGCAAGAAAAGGACCTTTCACCTCTCATTAGTGATGCCATCAGTGCTCAGGCAGAGTGGAGCTGAGGTCATGTTACATATGGCACACAGTCTGCTCAGCACTTGAAACGTCAGCTTTGAAATTTTAGAGAGGGGAAAGGTCATCTTTAATAAGCTAAAGTCTGGGGCTCCCATTGCCCTTATTGCTAACTGGGTGGGTGTCCATATGCTTCAAACCCTTTGCACAAGGTTGTTTTTTTTTTTTCTTTTTTTTAAATTTGCAGGTTTAAGCTGATTTTTGTTTTTTCATTTAATGTTTTCAGCTTTAAATACTCTAAAAAGCCTTTCATTTTTATAGCAGCTCTGTCACCTTTCCTTTTCTTTTCATGCAAGCATAAAACTGTTCTGAGTGATAGCTTTTTAGAGCTCAACTTCCCAGGAGAAATGAAGTATATCTGTCCATCTACATGCATGGATCCAGACATGTGGGCTATAAGGTTACCCTTCTGAGTGGGTAATTTAGACTTCACTCTTGTACACTACATAATTTACTGAACCTTCAAAACATTAAACCTTCCATATTATGTTAAAACTCTAGTTTCTGAAACTTCCTGGTTACTACAAAAAATTTTCATGCCAGTTACTGAAATTTCACTTTTTTTTTTAACCATGTGAGAGAAACTCTCAAGTCAGAATATACTGCTTTTTGTATATGGCTTAAAGTTAAGGCTAACCAACAGACACTATAATGGTAGATAGAGTGTTGGGGAAAAAGTGCTAACATCTCACTTCCTTGTTCAGAAAATATTAGGCACATTTGTGAATGTTTAATCCTCAAATTTGTTCAAGAAGTGAAGTCAGCCAAATCAAAGCAACTATCCCCAGATCTCTTTGCAGTCACTGTAAAGATGGATATAAATACTTTTCTTTGATATAACTGTGCAAGCAATTTCTCAATAGTGATTTGTTATTTACTCAGTTCCAGAAACTTTTTTTTCCTCTACAGTCCAAGAGGAGCAGCCTCAGCACACCATTACATGTATTCCTCATTTATTTTTCTTTGTATTTGTCAGCCTATTTTATTTGTTTATATACCAGATTCTGGCAGTTCTTCCAGTTTTTTTTCATTTACTTAAAAGTTACATATTTTGTACTTATAAACTTTAAAAATAAGACAACAATGTATGGTAATTAACTTCCAACAAGTAGACTCAGTGATATTTTAAAATTCCTTCTTCTCCTCCACAAATTGAAAACATTGGAACAATCTTCAAGCATCCTCTTGAGACAACTAGGGGTTCCTCATTACTAAATAATCTAATTATCATGATATGCAGATAGGTGTTGGTTTTGCTTTGTGCCTAGTCAGATTCCCAAAAATCCTTAATTTCGAATGAGCAAAATTTTAAAAAATCAGTTTCTACATAATAGCAAATGAAACTATAGATGGGCAGGATGATTTCACAACCAAGAATGACATTACATAAATAATTTATTTCTAATCACTTTCCTACATTAGGGTTTACTGCTAATGAGCTAGTGGACTTTGTGATATTTTAGCTAACCCAAAGCACTTGAGGCTTTGATGACCCAAATGGTTGAATAAGTTCAATCAATTTAGTCAATAGAAAGTGAAGATAAAGATGCAAACTGTAGTCTTAGGGAGTGTGTGTGTGTGTGTGTGTGCACGCTTGTGCAAGAGCGTGAATGTATATTTGGGAGGGAGGTAGTGTTGCTTTTTTTATTTTTGACTAAATTTTAAAGTTCTCAAAATACTCTAGGAAAATTTAAGAGCAGATTGTGTCACTCCAGTAAGCCTGAAAAAACAAGAAGTGAAATATTTCAAGAGGCAGATTCATCAGTGACAGGTTGATAACTCATTAAAGGCCTTTAAAAGGAATACTAATAATTTTCACTTCTTATAGCATCCCTTACTCAAGAACCTTTAACATTTTATAAGCTGATCTTATCCATCTTCTCTAAACTTTGTAAAGTATTGTCCTTATTACAAAGGGTAATTGTCTCTATTACACAAACATGGCAGAGAGGTTGTATAATTTGCTCATGGTAATATAATTCAGAGGCAGTTTAGGGACAAGAGCTACAAATTCCAGATCCTTCCCAATTTATCTAAAAAGCAATTTTCTGTAAAGAGGTCCATGATTAAAGTGACCTGGATTTAGTGAGTCCTTGTAAAATATTTTTTATTCTTAAGTTAGACTCTATAGCTCAGGGTCTAGACTTGTGAGAAATTTTATAAATGTCTTTAAATGACCAAGAAAAAAAATGCAACATGAATTGGCATCAGCCCACCTAGATCTGGTAGTTCTTCCATCCTGTCTGGAAATAAGCCATAGTCTTAGTTGGTACAAATGTCATGTGGGAGGAGACATACAGATTACAAAACCATGAGGTAATTACTACAGCTTAACTGTCCCATGGAGAAGCTATTAAGTGTTCATAAACAGGGTTACAATAGAATCCATAGTCTATGATAAGATTTTCAATTCTTAAAATTCTTTCTTTGGCTTATTGAGGAGAAGAAATACTTAGAAATTCTAAGGATTTGGTTAATCTTTACAGCAGTGCTTCACAAACTTTAGTGGGCATGCAAATGACCTGAGGCACTTGTAAAAATGCAATTTACTGGACCCTACCCCTAGAATTTCTGATTCCCTAGGTTTAAAGACACTGGAATCTGCATTTTAACAAGCAACACAGGTCATTTTGATGCAGGTGGTAGGTGGGCTACACTTTGAGAATAAACATTTCCTCTGTCTAAGGTAGAAGCATAACAAAAGGAAAACTCTATCAGCAGGAATAAAGTTTAAACTCCAAATTTTTACCTAATCAGAATTTACTTTCCTTTGTACCATTTTGAAGAGGACTTTCAAATTGTATTTTTGCTAGGGAAGAGACTCTTTAGATTTCTGATGATTTTTTTAGAAATTAAAATGTTTCTAGCTAGTAATTAGATATGAAATCATTTGTCCTTTTTAAGTGATTGCTCTTGTTGAACGAGTTAGTAGGAAACGATACCAGACCAGTAGCAACAAGAAACACAAATCTTTGAAGAAAATCCTAGTACCCGTTGCAAAAATTAAGCAAATCTCACTGTCCAAAAAACAGTACAGAGTAACCAGTAGTGCCTCCTAAATGCTAGCTTAAAAGTCCAAAGGTTTGTAAACATCTCTTCATGGTGCATGACCCCTGTAGAATAGTGAAACTCAGCTGGATTCCCCCCACCTTCAAGATTTGCAAAAACTGGAGATGCTCTGGAAAGCTTCCACAATATGATAAAAGGAGTGAGAAATAAGGTCTGTGAAGAGTTAAATGTGGTTGTCTACACTGCAAATAGTGGTCATTTGTTGCTTGAAAAGTTATATAAAGGGTTTTTACAATAAAGAACACATAAATCACTTTCTCATTTATAAAATATTAAATACTGGAAAAAGTTAATAATCATAATTTCTTATTTTTCTCCCTTTAAAGATCACTTGAAAATGAGATAATGGAAACATAGACACCAGACTCTTTGCTGTTGGAAGAGGGTAAGAGTCATTAGTAAAACATGCCAATCTTGTAGAATCGCTCAGAAAACATTCTTAATGGGACACCTTGCCACTCTGCTTAAACACTTGAGTATTGGAGAACTTACTACCTTACAGCTGTCTTGCATGTTTCAGGACACATCAAAACAGGAAAGATATGCATGATGGTAGCAAAGTTACATGGAATCCATGATCCTGTACAAACTAGATAAAATGTGAGAGTGAGGGAATCGTCTAATTACTTGTTGGTCAAGTAGAAAGTTAGAGTAAACTGTACTAGCTAAACTGCTTTCTCAAGTTTCCATTTTAGGCATTTCTACTGTTTGCCCACTGCCTAGTAGGCTGCTGGAGTTCACTATAGGAAAAGTAAATATTGTCATTTCAAATAAAGAACTGTTTATTATATAACAGAACAGAGGCTGCCTTCTATTTTTGAGACTCTGCTAAGTTAATTGGGGACAGTAGCCAAAGCAGCTGCCCAGGAGACGGTGTTTTCCAACAGCTACAATCCTTAAAGCTAAACAGGGTTCATGTTTGTCTATTAAGTGGCAATTACATTGTTCTTTTCATCAAATGTTCTTTAGCTCCTATTGGGGTTGAGTAAATGAGGGTACCGTTCATACTAGTTTACCAGCCCATTTGACTCCTGCATTGAGGACAAACCATAAGCCAAGACAGATCGAAGCCAAACATGAAGACCTGCTACCATGAACGGGATTCAGCCCAGATTCCTCTCAATGAAAGAGGAAAGATTGCCTTAAGGCCTATTTCCATGCAAAACAGGGCAAACTTTGGTAGGTTGAGAATGGGCTCGGTAGTTTTAACAATGTTGCCACATTCATTTTGATCTGGTGCCCATAGGTGATCTGCTACCTACATTTTGAGAAACACTAGTATAAGTCAGTGACAGGGAAAGTTATTGAGAAATATATATCAAAACTTCACTATATATACTCTTTGACTCAGCAGGGACAGGGAAAGGAAATATGGACTGAGTGGTAATTTAAGAGAAGGGAAAGGAAATATAGACTGAGTGGTAATTTAAGAGAAATAAAGTTTTGGTTAAAAGAAAGAATGTTATTTCAGGAAAACTACTTTGCACTTCTGTAACACTTACTATCTCTCAAAGGGCTTCTTACATTTGATCCTCATTTCTGAGATGGATGAGGAAGAATAATATTATTAACTCCATTTTATAAGTAAAGAAACTGAGACAAAGAGTGACTAAGTGACCGGATGTAGAGGCTGGAAGCCTGAGCCTTCCCATCTTTGTGTATTTAATTCATAGTCTCATTTTTAGTATGTCAAAACATATAGATGGGGCTGGGGGCGGTGGCTCACGCCTGTAATCCTAGCACTCTGGGAGGCCAAGGCAGGAGGATCGCTCAAGGTCAGGAGTTCGAAACCAGCCTGAGCAAGAGCGAGACCCCCGAGACCCCCGTCTCTACTAAAAATAAAAAGAAATTAATTGGTCAACTAAAACTATATAGAAAAAAAAAATGAGCCGGGCATGGTGGCACATGCCTGTAGTCCCAGCTACTTGGGAGGCTGAGGCAGAAGGATTGCTTGAGCCCAGGAGTTTGAGGTTGCTGTGAGCTAGGCTGATGCCACGGTACTCTATCCGGGCAACAGAGTGAGACTCTGTCTCAAAAAAAAAAAAACCATATAAATGTACCTCAAGCTTTTTAGTGACTAAAATATATTTTCTGGATATTATTTCACTTAGCTATTTTTGTATTGATGAACATGTCTTTTTTTCCCAACCTTTTTCTTTAATAAATAATGATTCCATTACTATCTTTTCATATATATCTTTGAGTATTTATGTGCGTATTTTGTTAGGGTAAATTGCTAAAAGTTAAATTGCTGAGTCAAAGACTATATATAGTGAAGTTTTGATATATATTTCTCAATTGTCCTTCAGAAATTTGTACCATTTTATACTACCCTTAACAATGTACAAGAGACTGTCTAAATGTCTATTTAATCTTTCTGATTGGAAAATGTGGTAAATTTAAATTTTTTTCATTTTTATTATTAAATCAGCTTTAAAAGTGTTTTAAAATTATGTCTAAGTAGATATTACGAGACAGGAAAGTATACAAATCTAAAGTGTACAGCTCGATGACTTTTCACATATGTATACATCCAAGTAAGCATCATCCAGATATAAAAAACATTTCTATCACTTCAGAAAGTTCTGTCTTGCCATTTCACCTACTCACCCAAGTATCATCACTCTTCCAACTTCTAACAACATCAATTCATTTTGACTGTTCTTGAATTTAATATCAATGAAATCAAACAGTTTTATGATGTCTTCCTTTGCTTAACAATGTATCCGTGGGATTCATCCATGTGGTTGTGTGTATCAGCAGTTTATTATTTTTTATTATTATGTTATATTCCATCATATGAGTACAAAATAAATTAGTTATCCATTCTCCTGCTGATGGACATTTGAATTGATTCCAGTTTTTTACTGTAATGAATAAAGCTGCTATGAGCATACTTGTATATGGCTTTCATTGACGATATATCTCTCTCTATATATAGATATATATATACTCATTTCTCTTGACCATACACCTGAAGTTGAATTGCTGAGCCAAAGAAGATATACAAGGCCAACAGGTATATGAAAAAATGTTCAACATCATTAATCAAAAGGGAAATGCAAATTAAAACCACAATCAGATATCATCTTACCCCAGTTATAATGGCTATCATCAAAAAGATAAAAGTTTAAAAACGTTGGCAAGGTTGTGGAGAAAAGGGAACCCTTGTACATTGTCGGAGGGGGGGTGGATGTAAATTAGCACAGCCATTATGGAAAACAGTATGGAGTTTCCTCAAAAAAATTAAAAATAGAACTACCATATGATCCAGCAATCCCACTTCTGGGTATATATCCAAAAGAAATGAAATCGGTATATCAAAAAGATATCTGCATGCCCATGTTTATTACAGCATTATTCACAATAGCCAAGATATGGAATCAACCTATGTATTCAGGAATGGATGAATGGTACTGAAAATGTGGTATATATATGCTATGGTATACTATCCAGCCTTAAAAAAGGAAGGAAAT
The DNA here is from genome assembly GCA_008086735.1 of Cheirogaleus medius. Classification (NCBI taxonomy): domain Eukaryota; kingdom Metazoa; phylum Chordata; class Mammalia; order Primates; family Cheirogaleidae; genus Cheirogaleus; species Cheirogaleus medius. The sequence continues at coordinate 7,833,098 of VBSM01002121.1, read as the reverse complement.
CCTATCATATGCAAGAATACAGATGAATTTGGAGAACATTATGCTAAGGGAAATAAATCAGGCACAGAAAGACAAATACTGTGTGATCTCACTTATATATGGAATTTTAAAAAGCTGAATTCATAGCAACAGAGAGTGTCGTAGTTGCCAGTGGCTGAACGGGAGAAGGGAGAAGTTGGTCAAAGGGTATAAAATTTCACTTGGAGAGCAGGAATAAGTTCTGAAGAGCTGCCATACAGCGTGGTGACTATAGTTAATAATGTCAAAAATTTCAAAGAGAGTAGATCTTAAATGTTCTCACCACAAAAAAAAAGATAACTATGTGAGGTGACAGATGTGTTATTAATAATTAGCTTGATTATGGTATTAATTTCACAATATATATTATACATATATCAAAACATCCTGTTGTACACTGTAAATATATATAATTATTATTTGTCAATTATACCTCAATAAAGCTAACAAAAAAATAAATAAAAAGAATTGCTGAGTCATACAGTAGGAGTATGTTTAGCTTTAATAGATACTGCCAAACAGTTTTCCAAAGTTATACTTCCACCAGCAATTCTATGAGAGTTCTAGTGGCTCCACATTCTTCCCAACACTCAGTATTTTCAGTCTTTTAAATTTTAGACTTTCTGGGTGGATGTATAAGTATCTTGTGGTTTTTGTGCATTTGCCTGATAACTAATTATGTTGGCCATGTTTCCATGTGAATACATATGCACACCGGCCATTTGGGTATTCTCTTTTGTATGGTACTTGTTCGGGCCTTTTGCCCTCCCCGTGTACCCCCCATCACTGGGGCTGGAGTGTAGTAGTATCATCACAGCTCACTGTAGCCTTGAATGCCTGGGCTCAGGCAATCCTCCTGCCTCAGCCTCTGAGTAGCTAGGACTGTAAGTGCGCACCACCACACCTGGCTAATTTTCCTATTTTTTGTAGAGATGGGAGTCTCGCTCTTGCCCAAATTGGTCTTGAACTCCTCCTGGCCTCAAGCAATCCTCCCACTCCAGGCTCCCAAAGTGCTAGGATTACAGGCGTGAGCCACTGCACCCAGCTTGCCCATTCTTTCAAAAAGTTTTTTTGAGGCCAGGTGCAGTGGCTCACACCTGTAATCCTAACACTTTGGGAGGTTGAGGCCAGCCTGGGCAATAACAAGACCCTGTCTCTACCAAAAATTAAAAAATTATCCAGCAGTAGTGTTGCCTACCTGTAGTCCCAGCTACTCAAGAGGCTGAAACACTTGAGCCCAGGAGTTCAAAGCTACAATGAGCTATGATCAAGCCACTGCACGCTAGCCTATCCACTCTCCTGTTGCTATATTTTAACACACAAAAGTTTTTAGTTTCAATGAAGTTCAATTATATTTTTATTCTTTTATGGTCATTGTCTTTTGTAACTTATGTAAGAAATTTTTGCTTACCCCAAAGTCATGAAGATATTCTCCTGTGTTTTCTTCTAAAAGTTTATTTTAATTTGACATTTATAGATATGAGCCGTTTTGAATAATCTTTGTGCATGGTGTAAGGTAAGGGTTGTTTGTGTTATTTTTGTCCCCATGTGAATATCCAATAGTTCTAGCCTCATATGTTGGAAAAAAACCCCATACTTTCTACCACAGAATTGCATTGACACCTCAAAGGGAAAGCATTCAATATTTCACCAATAAATGTATCAGCTGTAGTTTGGGGGGAGGTTGGTAGTTTTGGGGTTTTGGGGTAACTTTGGCTTTTTGGAGATAGCTTTTGTCAGATTAATAAATTTATCTTTCTTTCTTTTTCTTTTTTTTTAAAGACAGGCTCTCTCTCTGTTGCTTAGGCTGGAGTGCACTGGCATGACCATAGCTCACTTAAATTCAAATTCCTAGGCTCAAGTGATCCTCCCAGCTTAACCTCCCCAGTAGCTGAAACTACAGGCGGGCACTACCATGCCTGGCTAATTTTTTTTTTTTTTTTGTAGAAATGGGTCTCAGTATTGTCCAGGCTCGTTTTGAACTACTGGCCTCAAACGATCCTCTTGCCTTGGCCTCCCAAGATGCTTGGATTACAGGTGTGAGCTACCATGCCCAGCCTCTTCTTTTCTTTTTGGAGTGGAGGAGAGGGGAGTTGGGGGTCTACCTACTGTTTTCCAGGATGGCCTCTAACTCCTGGGTTCAAGCAGTCCTTCCCCCTCAGCCTCCCAAGTTGCTGGGACTACAGGGGCCTACCACTGCACCTGGCTATTCTATTCTTAATTTGATGAGAATTTTGTTTTCAAAATAAGTGTTATATTTTATCAAATGCTTTTTCTGCATCTATTAAGATAATTATATAGTTTTTCTCTGATAAACCATACTCGGTCATGATGTATTATCATTTTTTATATCTCTATATTCAATTTGCTAATATTTTGTTTATACTTTTTATAATAATAAAATATATTATAATTTTATAATATATATTATTTATCATTTTCCTTAAAATTATATGCATAATCCTTTCCATATACAAAAAAGAATTTTTGTTTTGGCATCAGATTTATGTTAGCCTTATAAAACAAATATGTAAGTGTTCTCTTTTTCTCTAATCTGTGAAAGGGTTTGAAAAACGTTGACATTATTTCTCCTTAAATAATTGGAAGTATTCACCTTTGAAGACACCTGAGCCTGGATTATCTTTGTGGGATTTTAATTACAGGTTCAATTTCTTTAACATATATCAGAGCATTCATTTCAAAATGTCTTTTTGTACCTGTTTTAGTAAATTGTATTTTTCAAATAATTTTTCCACTTCATCTAAGTGTTAGTCAAACTTACTGGTACAAAGTTGTTCATTGTATTCTCTTATTTTCCTTTTAATATTTGTAGAATGTATAGTGACATCACATTTTGAAACTCCTAAAATTGATCATTTCTATTTTGTCTCTCTTTTATTGATTATTCTTGCTAGGAGATTATAGATTTTATTACTCTATTTAAAGAACAAATTTTAGGCTTGGATGATTTTTTCTATTGTATATATACTTTCTATTTCATTGATTACAGCACTTTATTATTTCCTTCCTTCTACTTTAGTTGAGGTTTTTTCTTTTTCCTCTCCCAACCCTCTTTGAGTTTTATTTGCTATTCTTTTTCTAGTTTCATAAAATGAAAGCTTAGAGTATTGACTTTCAACCATTCTTCTTTTCTAATGTCTTCATTAGAAGCCGTAAATTTCCTTCTAAGCACTGCTTTAGCTCCATGCCACAATTTTGATATGTTTTATTTTTATTATTCTTCAGTTCAAATTATTTTCTAATTTCCTTCGTGATTTCCTCTTTGACCCACAGGTATGTTCCTTGGCCGGGCGCGGGGGCTCACACCTGTAATCCTAGCACTCTGGGAGGCTGAGGCGGGCGGATGGCTCAAGGTCAGGAGTTCGAAACCAGCCTGAGCAAGAGCAAGACCCCGTCTCTACTAAAAATAGAAAGAAATTAATTGGCCAACTAAAAATATATAGAAAAAATGAGCCGGGCATGGTGGCGCATGCCTGTAGTCCCAGCTACTCAGGAGGCTGAGGCAGAAGGATCGCTTGAGCCCAGGAGTTTGAGGTTGTTGTGAGCTAGGCTGATGCCACGGCACTCTAGCCAGTGCAACCAAGTGAGACTCTATCTCAAAAAAAAAAAAAAAAAAGAAGTGTGTTCCTTGATTTTTATACATTGTGGAATTTTCTACTTCTATTTTTGTGTTGATTTCTTGTGGTCAATGAATATACTTTGTATGATTTCAGTCCTTTAAAATTTGTTGAGACTTACTTTAGGCCCCCCACATGGTCTATCTTTGATATGCATTTGAAAAGAATGGGTATTCTTTCAGTTGTCCAGTGTTCTATAAATATCAATTAGGGCAAGTTGTTTAGTTTGTATCAACTTTTTGGCCTTCTTGTTTTTAATAGTTACTGAGAGATATGTGTTAAAACCTCCAATTATGATTGTCAATTTGTCTGTTTCTCCTTTTAGTTCAGCTCATTTTTGCTTCTTATATTTTAAAGTTATGTAATAACATAACCATACAAATTTAGAATTGTTGGGTCTTCCTATTGAAACCAACCCTTTTATTATTATGAAATGTTTGAAAATTTCTTTCTTTCTTTTTTTTTTTTTTTTGAGATGTGATCTTGCCCTGTCTCCCCGGCTATAGTGCAATGGCACAATCATATCTCACTGCAGCTTCGAACTCCTTGGCTCAAGTGATCCATGGGCCTCAGCCTCCCTGCTCAACTTCTGGAGTAGCTGGGATTACAGGTGAGAGCCACCACACCAGGCTTAAAATGTTTTTTCTTATCTCTAGTAATATTCCTTGCCTGAAAGTACACTTTTTCTCATAAATACAGTAATACCAGTTTTCTTTTGATTAGTGTTTTCATGCTTTTGTTTTTCCATCCTTTTGCTTTCAAGTTATCTGTGTCTTTATGTTTAAAGTGTATTTCTAATGAACAGCATATAACTTAGTCTTTTATAAAAAACACTGACATCCGTTTATATTTAATGAGTTTACTGATATAATCTGGTGTAAGTCTACCATCTTTCTATTTGTTTCCTGTTGGTTTCATCTTGTCTGTATTCCTCCTTCCTGCCTCCTTTTCCAGTAATTAAGTTTTTATTTTTATCTCCTTTATCTAATTTTTACTATTCACTTAGTATCATTCTTTTAGTAATTACAAGACAATATATTTAAAATATTAAGTTTTCCTATTTAAGAACATAGTAGAAAATTCTTATTCTAAAGTATTTTTGGACCTTTGACATTATATTTTTAAAATTTTGATTACTCTATCCAGGCTATTTCTTCTTGAATACATTTTAGTAATTATTTTTCACCCAAAATGTCTATTTTACCTGGAATATTAATTTTTATTTCTTATATCTGTATTGGTTGAAGACAATTTCCTTTTGGAATCTGGGCCATTAAACCAATGCACTTGGTCAGGCATGGTGGCTCATGCTTGTAATCCTAGCACTCTGGGAGGCCAAGGCATGAGGATCAACCTTCTGTTGAGGTCAGGAGTTTGAGACCAGCCTGAGCTGGTCTACTACTAAAAATAGAAAAATTAGTCAGGTGTGGAGGTGCATGCCTGTAGTCCCAGCTACTCAGGAGGCTGAGGCAGGAGGATTGCTTGAGCCCAGGAGTTTGAGGTTGCTGTGAGCTAGGCTGACACCACAGCTCGCTAGCCCAAGCAATAGAATGAGACTCTGTCTCAAAAAAATAAAATAGAATACATAAATAAATAAATATAAAATAAACCAATGTACTTTATGATGAGACTTTTATTTAAATAATCTCACTATGTTCTAAATTAATTGAAGCCTATGGATGTTAAAAACATTTGACTAAATAAACTTGATTATAATGCAGCTGTTTTAATTTAGGTCAAAATTTATGCTGAAACAGAAGTGTTGTTGATACCGTCTGTCTGACTGTCTGTCTGTCTATCTATCTATCTATGTTGCTTCTTGGACCTGGATAGCCTGAAAGACCTATAGAGAGTGTTTTGATGACTGTCTCTCCCAGGCAGTCTGAAGCAACAGGACCCAGAGTTGCTGCTGAAGTTCAACTGATAAAAGCATAACTATTCGTCCCTTAACTAAATGAGATATTCATGTAATTTAGGAACTACTGTGCAAATAGTGCCCAATTTCCAAGCTCCTTTATATACCTGACCAAAAAGTAGAAGTCTGTTCTTTCAACTTTGTAATTCCTTTTCCGTTGTCAGTTTGTTTTTGTTTTTTTTCTTTGAGACAAAGTCTTGTTCTGTCGTCTAGGCTGGAGTGCAGTGGCTTCCAGAGGCTCACTGCAACCTCAAACTCCTGGGCTCTAGCAATTCTTCTGCCTCAGCCTCCTGAGTAGCTGGGACTATAGGCGCACACCACCGTGACCAGCTAATTTTTCTGTTTTTAGTAGAGATGGAGTCTTGCTCTTGCTCAGGTTGGTCATGAATTCCGGACCTTATAAGATCCTCCCGCCTTGGCCTCCAGGAGTGCTAGGATTACAGGCATGAGCCTGTAATAATTACATTTTTTTCAACTATATTTAAATTTTCATGCTTCCTCTGTAAGTTCATTCTGAGCCACTCCACTCTCTACTTCATTGCTTTCTTGCATCCTATTAATAATGGAATCTCTGAAATTGTTATTTGTTTGTAATACTCTGTTCCCACCTCCCCATCCCTGACAAAGGTATTAATGTGTTCTCTTTATCCATGGTGTTCTGAAATTTCAAATGTGTCTAGGTATGAATCTTTTTTTTTTAATTTCAATTCATCCTGTTCTGTACTTAATAGGTCCTTTCAATACATAGTTTTACAAATTTATATAAACTCTGGGGGGTGTTCTGTTTATTTTTACCATTCTTTTTCCTCTGTTCTTTATTCCTAGAACCCCTTTTGTACAAATATTTGTTGTTTTAGTTGTTCTGCCTCACTTGACAATTTTTCCCTCATGTTTTCTGTCTTTTGGTCTCTTTGCTCTATCTTCCAGGAGATTTTCTTGACTTTCCCTTGCATTCCTTCTATAAACTTTCCTATTTTGATAACTGTATTTTTAATCTCCATAAACTCCTTATTGTTTTCCAGTTGCTCCTTTTTCATAGTAGTCTTTCCTGGATTGATGGATATATCTTCTCTTTTGGACACTAATAAGGATCCCTTGTGGTTTCTTATGTTTTATGAATTATCTATATTTCGACTGCTGGGTTAGTTTTGGTTTTGGTTTTTTGTCTTTTGTTTTTGAGACAGAGTCTCACTCTGTCACCCAGCCTGGAATGCACTGGCATCATCATAGCTCGCTGCAACCTCCAACTCCTGGGCTCAAGTGATCCTCCTGCCTCAGCCTCCTGAGTGGCTGGAACTACAGGTGTGTGCCACCATACCTGGCTAATTTTTTTCTATTTTTAGTAAAAATGGGGTCTTGGTCTTGCTCTTGCTCATGCTGGTTTTGAACTCCTGACCTCAAGCAATCCTCCTAGCTTGGCCTCCAAGTCCTGGATTAGTTCTTTTGATGTTTATTTTGATTATTCTCACTTAAGCTACAGACTTTCCTACTGATCCATGACATTTCACTTACCTTTTGGGGAATCAAGAACAAGTTTGATTGATATAAGATGGTTTGGATGGGGTTTTCTTTGTCCTGTTCCTGAATTAGAGCTGGGTTTTGTATATGTGAGTAGAAATGTGAATGATGGGGTTCACTTTAGGATGCTGGGGACAGGTGGTCAGGATGGACCTCTCCCCAAATGCCAAAGCAAAGGGGGTCCTCTCTGGTGCTCCAATCTCTACTCTGAGTTGCTATTGTATGAATACACTACATGCGCTGCCTAAATTCCTTCAGAGACGACCTTATACACCTTGGTGTGAGGCAAAAACCCTTGCTGCATAGAAGGATGCAGGCAGGGGGACCAAAACCCAAGGGCAGCAGGATTCCATGCTCTGCCTCGCTCAGTTCCTGAAGATATACACCCGCCTTTGGAGTTGTGGGAGGTCATTAACACTCATAGCTATGGATAGAGTAGAGAAGGTATATTCCCTGCAAGAGATTCAAATGCTTTCATCTGAAGATTAAGACAAAAGCAGTGAGTGTCCACTTTAATGGGCAAGTTGTTTAAAATCATTTTAGGAACGCATTTTGGTGAAGTACTGCAACCAAATCAAGGAGGTTAGGAATAAGGAGCAGTGTGGTAGATAAAGCAATCTAATCTAAACAACACCGTCAGTGACCATTGTGTGAAAAGCTAAAGAGCCAATGGTCAAACATTTTTATCAACTTAACCTTGGCCCAGTCCACATCAGTTGAGGGAAGAAAGGAAGAGGCTGTGAGGAGAGAGGCGTTTCAAACCACTAACACCGGAGCAAAGATGCGGTAGGCTCCAGTAGAGACCACCTTCCAGTTTCTGATCCGCTAAAAATCTTCCCCTTAAAATGAGCATAGGATAATCACGGGAGGAGAAGAATGTGGATGTGGAAAAGATTTGGAATTTTACAAATGTTGAAGGCCTATTCTCTCCATTTGTTTCCCCCCCTTCATTTGTAGAGATCCTATCCACTTCAAAGACTTTTCTGAGTGCTGACAAGGAAGAAAGTTCTGCCAAATTGGAACCTTTTAAATAGATCAAGATTTTCAACATATTCCAAACATGGTTAGATTAGATGCAGATAAATCTCAACCACATCACAATGTTGATGGGATCATTCATTTCCTTTCTTTTTAGCAGAATAACTGTCATTGCCAAACACACATCAGGCATTTAGCCCTAACAAATGTTGTAGTAATCAAAATAGAGGGTGAACAGCTTATCCAGTTTCCCATCTGTGCTTCAGCTGTGATGTTTAATTTTCATTTCCTCCTTTCAGTTGACATCCTAACCTAGTCAGGGAGGTCTGATAGCCCTTTCCAGGGGATGCTGTTATTTCCTTTTTCTTACATAAGAGCCGGAATTCCATTTGGAAAGAGAAATTACATTGGGCTTGATCAATAACCTCAAAGAACTAAGAGAAAAAAATTACCTGTTATCTGACTTTAATATGTACTCTATGTCCATGATTTGTGTTCTTGTGTTAATTGTAGGGTCACTAGCAATTAGATTAGCAATTGTTAACATCTAAAATTGATTTAAATGCAAAAAGGATCAATATTCGAGCTAAATGTTTAAATATCAGGACATTAAAAAGTCTTCACAACTGAATTAGTTTTTGCTTTCTGCATTTTACTGTATTACGTATTTATTTATTTATTTTTGGCCTGAGTTTTGATGTCCAGTGCTTTCTGCATTTTAGAAGACTGGGCATATCTAAGAGAGAAGAAACATACCTACTGTTGTAAATGACAATGTAAATACATTGCCATAGTCATAGAAACGAAGGCAGTGGCACATGTGGGAACAATTAATGGTAAGTGTAGTTTGTGAAACTAAAATATCTTAGCATTGACATTTGACAAAAATTATAGTAATGACAATGGCTGGTGTTTTTGAGCACTTACTAGGTGCTTAACACTCTTATTTTTCTCATTTAATCTGCACAACAATCCCATGAAATAGACACTGAGTCCAGGAGGATCTGCCTCTCACCAAGTCGAAAGTGGGGATGTTGGGTTGAAGCCCAGGTCTGCTGACTGCAGATTTCAAACCCATAACCAGTATGCTGTGTTTTAGCAGTTTGATTTTAGATATTCGAAACAGTCTTGATGGAGCTTTAAAGCATAGAAAGCCCAAAAGGCTGATATATATGAATAAATATTTCGGAGTTTATCAACCACTCACTCTTACATTTGACCAGATTGACTCTCTTGTTAATTCTGATACCTCTATAACACTAAATATTGTTTATTCAATTGGAGTCTAAACTGTAGAGGAAATTCACTAGATTTTTTTAACATGTTCAAATCTTCTTTAAACTCTCTCAAATTCTCTAATTGAGAGCTATTAGAGTATATACAATCACAGACCATAGGAACATTTATAAATCTGAGTTGGAGTGAGAGCTAAACCTCCCTCTGTGTGTGTGTATGTGCATGTGCGCATGCACTCAAAGGTGTATGTACACAGACACACACACACACATGTATATGTGCTTGGCTGTCTGTCAGTGGAGAAGTTGCTTGGTTAGATGGAACTTCAGCCAAATAAATTGCATTTAAACATTGTCTCTGTTTTAAAAGCAGCAAGACCCCTTGGTACAGATTGTCCTAGTTCTTTTTTGTTCTCAAGAATCACTTGAGAAGCCAATCATAGTTATGCAAATGTATGTCATGTAGGCCCCTGGGCCCTGGAGAAAGTGTATAACTGGATCTTTTGTGGCTTGACAAAGGCTGCCCTTACCAATAGCCATTGGTTTGTAGAGTTGGACCTCGAGGAGGGGAGGTAGAAATGGAATGAGTAAATTTGCAAAAATGCCAGAAAACCAACATTTTCTCTTCTGCAGTTCAATATTATTAGCACATCACTGAAGGACTGAGATAATCTTGACTGAGGTCAAACCATAGGAAAGAACACCAATAACCCCCAAATGGAAATTACTCTAGGGCAAGGAAAGTGTGACCTGGTGGCCTGCTTCAAAAACAGCATGCAGAGCATGTGGGTGGTCTTGGTACAGCATGTTAGCGAGGCTGGATATCCCTTCTGACATTGTTGCCTGGGCAGAGAGGATGTGCTTTAGAAGCAAATGAAGAGACAGTGGAGGAGAGGGATGTTTCATTATGTTGCCCAGGCTGGATTCAAACTCCCAGGCTTAAGGGATCCTCCTATCTCAGCCTCCCCAGTAGCTGGGACATCAGGTACATGTCATGTGCCCAGCTAACTTATCCTCAGGTATGTGCCACATGCCCAGCTAACTTATTGAGAATACACCAAGTGTTTTATCATAGGACTTAAGAATCTCAGAAGAAATAAATAAAATGGTCAACAGCTTGTAGGTCAACATGGAGTGATACAAAGAGCTCTGATCGGCAGACCAGTTCTGATTCCCGGCTATCATTAATAAAAGAGCTTAACTTGCATTCATTCATTGAAGAAATTTTTTAAAATTTTATTTTATTTTTACAAGAATAATAGAAGCAATTTCATTAAAAACATTTAAACAAAGTTATATTTGAATTGAGTATTGCTAAAGAATATTTTAATCTGTGGTAATTTTTATTGATACATAATATTTGTACATATTTATGAGGTACATATAATATTTTGTTACATGCATAGAATGTGTAATGATCAAGTTAGGGTATCCAAGGTGTCCATCACCTCGAGTATTTATCATTTCTATGTGTTGGGAACATTTTAAGTCATCTCTTTTAGCTATTTTGAAATATATGATACATTGCTGTTATTTAATAATTATAGTCACCCCACTCAGCTATTAAATATTAGAACTTATTTGATTCCTTCTAAGTGTATGTTTGTACCTATTAACCAACCTCTCTTCATCCCTCAACCCCGTACACACCCTTCCCAGCCTCTGTTATCTATCACTCTACTCTCTACCTCCATGAGATCAACTTTTTTATCTCTCACGTATGAGTACCATATTTGTCTTTCTGTGCCTAGCTCACTTCACTTAATATAATGACTTCCAGTTCCATCAATGTTGCTGTAAATGATTGTTGTTGCATTCTTTTTTTTATGGCCAAATAGCATTCTATTGTGTTTATATATCACATTTCCTCATCCATTCACCTGTTGGTCAACACTTACTTGATTCTGTATTCACTATTGTGAATAGTGCTGCAATAAACATGGGAGTGCAGGTATCCTTTTGATATACTGATTTCTTTTCCTTTGGATAAATACCCAGTAGTGGGATTGCTGGATCTTATAGTATTAATAGTTCTATTTTTAGTTTTTTGAGGAATATCCATATTGTTTTCCATAATGGTTGTACTAATTTACATTCCCAGCAACAGCATATAAGAGTTTCTTTTTCTCCACATCCTCACCAGCATCAGTTATTTTTTTATCTTTTTCATAATAGTCATTCTAACTGGGGTAAAATGATATCTCATTGTGGTTTTGATTTGCATTTCCCTGATGCTTAGTTATATTGAGCATATTTTCATATGCCTATTGGTTATTTGTTATCTTCTTTTGAGAAGTTTCTATTCATGTCCTTTGACCACTTTTTAATGGAATTATTTGTTTCATTACTATTGAGTTGTTTGAGTTCCTTGTAAATTCTGAATATTAGTCTTTTGTTGTATGAATAGTTTGCAAATATTATCTCCCATTCAACAGATTGTCTCTTCACTCTATGATTGTTTCCTCTGCTGTGAGGAAGATTTTTAGTTTAATATGGTTTCATTTGTCACTTTTGTTTTCATTGCCTGTATTTTTAAGGTCTTAGTCATAACATCTTTGCCTAGACCAATGTCCCTACATTTTCTTCTAGTAGTTTTATAGTTTGGGTTTTACATTTATGTCTCTAATCCATCTTGAGTTTACTATTATATATTGTAAGAGATAGGGATCTAGTTTCATTCTTCTGCATATGAATATCCAATTTTACCAGCACCATTTATTGAAAAAGGTATCCTTTCCCCAATGAATGTTCTTGGTGTTTTTGTAAAAAACCAGTTGGCTGTAAATATATGGATTTATTTCTGGGTTCTGTATTCTGTTGCATTATTCTATGTGTCTGTTTTTATACCAATATCATACTGTTTCAATTACTATAGCCTTGTAATATATTTTGGGGTTTTTTGTTTTTTTGTTTTTGAGACAGGGTCTTGCTCTGTCACCCGGGCTAGAATGCCGTGGCATCTACTTACCTCAAACTCCTAGGCTCAAGCAATCCTCCTGCCTCAGCCTCCCAAGTAGCTGGGACTACAGGCATGCATGACCATGCCTGGCTAATTTTGCTTTGTTTTGCTTCTATTTTTAGTTGCCTGGCTAATTTCTTCTATTTTTAGTAGAGATAGGGTCTTCCTTTTACTCAGGCTGGTCTTGAACTCCTGACCTTGAGCGATCCTCCCACCGTGGCCTCCCAGAATGCTAGGATTACAGGCATGAGCCACCATGCCCGGCCATCTTTGTAATATATTTTGAAGTCAAGTAGTGTGATGCCTCCAGCTTTTGAATGAATATTTATCGAACATCTATTATATGTAAAGTATTGCTCTAAGCCCTGGGGAAATAGGAATGAAGAAAAAAGACAAAAATCTCTGCCCTTGGAGAGGTTATGTTCTAGTGGCATGTATTATATAGCAGGCACTTGTTCTGGTGGTTGATTGCTGTGTAATTTAGCACCAAAATTAATGGTACGAGAATATACTTGAGCAAAACTCAGTTGGCAATTCTTTTGCTTCATGTGTTATCCACTGTGGTCACTGGTATCTATTTAGCTGACAGCTGGTCTGGTCTGGAGAGTCCATACAGCTTTACTCAGATGCCTGGCACCTTGTCAGGATGGCAGAAAAGCTGGCATCAGTGGCCCCTTTTCTGCTCCATGTAGTTTCAAGGTCTCTCCAGAAGGGTAGTCAGACTTCTGACATAATAGCTGAGTTCCCAGAAAGAGCATTCCAGGAGATCAAGGCAGAAGCTGAAAGGCTTCTTCTGACCTAGACTTGGAAGTCAAGCAACATCGCTTCAGCTGCATTTCATTAGTAACAAATGAGTGCCTGCTGCCAGTGTGGATTCAGGGGGACGGGAATTGTTAATAGATCCCATTTTCCCATGGGAGAAATTTCAGAGAATCTGTAGGCATTTTCATGACACACTGTACATATGTTAACTCATTTAATCCTCACAACAAGCCTATGAGGTAGGTACCCTTAAGTCACACTCATTTTACAGATATAGGGACTAAGACAAACTTGCTCAAGGTAACATAGCCAGTCAGTAGCACAGCCAGAATTCAAAAAAACTTGGAATCTAGCTCCAGAGACCAATTTTTTAACTACTATGCTTTACTCCCTCAAGTTTGCATTATCTTGGACAGTTTATTTAAAAGAGCTGGCTCTCAGTTCCTTGTGCACAAAATGAGAGGCTAAGATAGGATGCATTTCCCACCTCAGGATGCCTACTCTCAAAAACAGAAAATAACAAGCGAAGTTGAGGATGTGGAGAAATTAGAACTCTTGTGTACTGTTGCTGGCAATGTAAAATGGTGCAGCCACTATGCAAAACAATGTGGTGTTTCCTCAAAAAAATTAAAAATAGAATTATTATATGACTCAGCAATTCCACTTCTGAGTATATACCCAAAAGAACTGAAAGCAGGGGCTCAAAAACATATTTGTACACCAGTGTTTATAGCAGCATGATTCACAGTAGTCAAAAGGTGGGAGCAATACAAATGTTCATCAACAGATGAATGGATAAACAAAATGTGGTATAGACATACAACTGAATATTATTTAGCTTTAAGAAGGAATTAAATTGTGACAAATGCTACAACATGGATGAACCTCAAGGATCTTATCCTTAGTGAAATAAGGCAGTCACAAAGGGACAAATATTGTATGATTCCTCTTATATGAAGTACCTATAGTAGTCAAATTCATGAATCAGAAGGTAAAAGGGTGGTTGGTTGCCAGGGGCTGGTAAGAGAGGAAAATGGGAAGTTATTGTTTAATGGGCATAGAGTTTCATTTTTGCAAAATAGAAAGTTCTGGAGATTGGTTGCACAAAAAAGTAAATGTATTTAACACTACGAAACTGTACAATTAAAAATGGTAACAATAGTTAATTTTATGTTATGTGTATTTTACCATAATTGAAAATAAAAAACAATGGATGAGTCTCATCTTCAGCTTTTTATAATTCTATACAATTCTTATCCTATATCTAGTATAATAGTAGTTGCTTTTGTTGGACTGAGAAATAAATTTATAACAAGAAAATTCCATTACTGGTTGGTGCCTATCCTCATAATTTTTTTTTTTTTTTGAGACAGAGTCTGGCTCTGTTTCCCAGGCTAGAGTGCCGTAGCGTCAGCCTAGCTCACAGCAACCTCAAACTCCTGGGCTCAAGCAATCCTTCTGCCTCAGCCTCCCGGGTAGCTGGGACTACAGGCGTTCACCACCACGCCTGGCTAATTTTGTTTTGTTTTGTTTCTATTTTTAGTTGCCTGGCTAATTTCTTCTATTTTTAGTAGAGATAGGGTCTTGCTCTTACTCAGGCTGGTCTTGAACTCCTGACCTTGAGCGATCCTCCTGCCTTGGCCTCCCAGAGTGCTAGGATTACAGGCACCACGCCCAGCCCTATCCTCATAATTTTACAGAAAGTAGTGACATAAGTCATAAGAAAATAGAACATATTGTATAATCCTTCCCCCCAAACATTGAAATAATGAGTCATTAACAAAGGTGTCTAGTGTTGTATACAGAAAGTGACTAAAATACACAATAAGAATTAGCAAATCAAACAGTGGAAGGCAAACTCAGACATGACTCCTTTGTGCCCATCAGGACAGGCCAAAGCAAATAAGGATATTTTGTATTGTGCTGAGAAGGTCAACAAACACAGACTTGACCAATTCAGGAGAGGCAGAAAAATGTAGAAACCAGGTCCTTTGGAATTGAGCCTCACCCCAAAATTCAAACCATAGGGTAGCACTCAGATGCAAGCAGGGTTTCTGTTGCCTGGAAGGTGACTTGGGGAAAAAAACTAACCAGGTCCTGGGTATCAGAAAACTATTTTACTAGGCCATTTAAGGCCTGGTAAAGCTTGATTCCAAGCAAGTTTGATTCCAAGTTTTAATTAGAAGGTGAATATAATTGTTTTCCCAAGTGACTAGAAGGTTTGTTAGGAATTATTTTAGAGACACCACTAAACCCCAGGGCAATAGGGAGAAAGAAGGAGGTGGTGTTCTTTTTTCACTTTAAAACTTTCTTCCTGATTATCCAAGTAAAACACGTTCAGTGAAAAGTGCAGTGGACATGTGTTATTTTGCTGGCCTAGTAGCTCTCTTCTTTTTTAGGTACATCAAACTCTTCTTTCCCCTGTACTAACCATCTGGCCAGTGGATGCTGCTGTCTTCTTTCATAAACCTGCCTTCCTGTCCACAGTGATCGCTGGAAGAGTGCATCGATGACCCAAGTTAGCCAATGACACTTTCTTATTACCGCCACCATGGCCACTGTGATCGGGTAGTGGTGGACATGTGGTCCAAAATGTGCCAATGAGAATTTTTCACTGGGATTGTCTTAGTTGGACTTCTCCCAAACAAAGGGTGGACATCCTTTGTTTTTCTAGTGGCAAAACTAGAAAATGTGAATCCAGGAGCTGCTGGCAACAGGGTTCAAAGAAAGGCTTGTGGAGAAGACAGACCTACCCTAGGAGACATTGACCCCTAAGTCCAGAGAGGAGCAGAAAGGAGAATTGGAAAGAGTCCGTGGTTCCAGTCAGTACTAGTAACTCATTCCATGAGCCAATAAATATCCTTTTTACTAAGCTAGTTTGATTTAGGTTTCTGTCCCTTAAAACGAGAAGAATCCCAACTAGTCTCAAACAGACAAGTATAAAGAAACAGAATAATGCACTTCCATAGTGCCACTCCCTTGGGGCAACAAATGATAACATCCTGGCATATGTGCTTATGTACTTACGGCCTTTTAACTAAGCTTTCCTCCCCCTATTTCTTTTCTCCTCAAATTGAGAGTATAGTTTATACCCTTTGGGGTTCTGTTATTTTTCTATAACATTGTATCATTTTCCAGTATTACTGAACATGTTATAAAATAATTACAATTTTTTATAACTGTTCCCATAATATTGGACATTTAGTTTATTTCCAAGTTTTTGGTGCATCTTGGATACAAATTTTTATTTGCATCACAAATTATTCCTTTGGAATATGTTGGTGGAAAAAGAATTACTGAGTCAAAGATTAGGAATAGTGACTTTGAAAGTTTTTTACTTTTGTTGAAAAAGAGACATATGATAAAAAGAATTAAACAACTTAAAAGGATATAAAAATAAACAAGCCACCCTTCATCTCTGACCTTGAATCTTATTTCTTCTCCCCAGACTATCTCTATATGTATGTGTGTGTGTGTGTTTGTGTGTGTATACGTATTCCCCTTCCACTTTTGAAGAAACCCACCAAATTATGGTATAGTAGAAATACTGTTGTATACTCTGATTTTCACAGTTTTAACAATATATCTTTTTAACATGTATGTGGCATTAATTACCCCTTCTAATGATGGACATCTAGGCCTTTTCCCGGCTTTACTACTACAAGCAAGTCTACAGTGTGTACCGTTATATATAGGAGTATTACAATTATGAAAAAAATGTATCTTTAAAAAAATGTATCTTTTTAAAAAAAATTTCTAGAAGAGAAATTACTGAGTCAGAGTATATGCATTTTTATTGTGATTGGTAATTCTCAAATTTCTCTTCAATGGTTATTCCAAAAGACTCCCATCGGTAATGTATGCAAGAGCATGCTTCCTGATACCATCATCAAGTTAATGTGTTAACAAAGTTTTACATCTTTACTCACGTGATCAGCAAAAAGTTGTTTATTTTTGTAGTTGTAATTTAACAAACTACCTTCTGAAAAGACTGCCAATGAATACTTCCATCTGTAATATATGAAATTGTCTGCCCTATTGCATCTTCATCAGCATTAAGCAGCATCATTATTTGGAATCTTTACCAATTAATAGGTGTTAATAGTATCTCATTTTATTTTATTTTATTTTATTTTTAATAGTATCTCATTTTAAAATCTTATATCTTATTCATGTAACATTTATTTCCCAAGCACCTATATTGTAGAACATTCCTCTAACAACAATGGTAAGACTCTATCCTTGCCCTCATGGAGCTTACATTTCTTTGATTACTAATGAATCTGAATGTTTAAAAATGAGCAGTTTAAGAGCCAAGTGGAATCTCCTCTTCAAGATGGCAAATTTAAAGCCTTTGGTTAAATGTTATTATATATCTGGTCACCTTCCATTAGCCAAGGCAAGTCACACATCCCAGCCCAATACCAGTGAAGCAGAGAAGTATAATCCTCTCAAGGACAAGGCACTGCAAAGTCAAATGGCAAAAGGTATAGGTGTATACGTATTGAAAACTTCTAGAGTTATGTATCTGCTTAACTAAGCAATTTAACTTATATGAATTAATCTTAATGAAATAATTATGAGTATACCCAAAGATATAACTATAAAGATATTCTTGAAAGCATTTCTCATAAAAAAATTGGAAACAATTGAAATGTAATAGTAGAGAATCTGTTGAATAAATTATAATCTATCCAAGCAATGGAATCCTATGCAGTAAATTAAAAGGATAATAATAAGTAACAATTATTATATGTTTTACTAAGAACTTTGCATGCAGCATTTTGTATAATCCTTGCAAAAAGTCTCTGAGGGAGCTATTATAATTCTTCCCAGTTTATAGATGAGGAAGCACGGGAGACAAAGTAATCTGCCTGTGGTTACTCAGCTAGTAAGTGGCAGTTTGTGATGATTAATTTTATCTGTCAACTTGACTGTGTTGTAGGGTGCCCAGATATTTGGTCAAATATCATTCTGTGTGTTTTTGTAACGTTTTTTTTTAGATGATATTAACGTTTAAATTGGTATACTAAGTAAAGCAGTTTTGCCCTCCATAACGGGGAGGCACTAATCCACTTAACTTAGTTCATAGATGTTAAAGGCTGACCATCTTTGAATCCTTATTGCTGAACTCAACACTTGCCACATGTACAATGGGATTTGGTTTAGACTGAGTAAACCTATGGAACTAGGCAATGCTTTGGGAGCCTTTCAAGGTTCCAGGTATTTCTAAAGTAGGTCCTTTAGCATAATTTTGCTCCTTTGGTACAGAAGCTTGGGTCCAAATCACAGGTCTGGTTTGTTGTTTAGGTACAAATCCATTGGCATTGCCAAGATTTGGGCTTCAGCAGGATGGTGGCCATGGAAGTTGAAATCTACTAAGGAGTGTGTAACAATTCACCTGCTCAGAGGAAGAAAGAAAGAAAGAAAGAAAGAAAGAAAGAAAGAAAGAAAGAAGGAAGGAAGGAAGGAAGGAAGGAAGGAAGGAAGGAAGGAAGGAAGGAAGGAAGGAAGGAAAAGAAGGAAAGAAAAAAGACTTGGAATTCATCAGGTTGGTACTTGAGAGCTCAAATCTCCACTGAATGTTGCCAGATTTTTTACATCAGTGAAAATAAATGGGAAATGACTTATGTTTACCCAGACCTCTGGGAAGTATGCATATAGGGTAATATGATCATCAGGCATTTAAGGTAACATGATCAGATTTAGGATATTATATTAAAGCTTGCACTTAACTATTTCCTTTTCTTTATAAAAATCACTCTAATTTACAGACATATCTAACAGTTTTCATGGAGAAATCTAACTAAGAAAGACTGAAAAGAGGTCTGTCAGCATGAATTAGTTAAAAATTTTGGATTACAGAAAAAAATTAAAAAGCAGTTTTATTTATAGGCCATATAATAACTTAGAAAACATTTTCATGGATCTGCATGATAAACAGAGAAATACTTTATATTTAGTATTCAATGGCTACTATATTTGGGAGGATTTCTAAGGGATTTAAGATGTTTGATAAATTATTTTCCCACCTTAAACACTTTACATATGGATCCAATATTGCCTATATATTTAATTAACATTATTAATATGTATCATTTCAAATAAAATAAAAGTGAATTTTAGTTCAACTCATCCCTCCTTGAAATAACACAAATTCTGTATAATATAATTTTTTTATAATAGGGAAGCTGAGTATTACAACACTATCAGTTTGGTACCATATACAAAAATCTGTGCTCATTCTTGGAAAGACATATATGTGTATCAGAGAATGACTGTATGATGACGGTAGAAATAAGGGACTCATTAGGTGAGATTGTATGTATTTTTAAATCTTGTGTTTGTTCATTGGAGAGATTTTGGAAAACATACTTAGTATAACTGGTATAGGATATTCCAACACCTTTTAAGATTAAGACTCCTGATAATTATTCATGCAGGGACAGGATTTAATCCATCCTCATTCCCATTTAGTGCTAATAAAATAAATTTGCTGGCCAGGCATTGTGGCTCATGCCTGTAATCCTAGCACTTTGGGAGGCAGAGGCAGGAGGATTACTTGAGGCCAGGAGTTCGTGATCAACCTGAACAAGAGTGAGACCCTGTCTCTACAAAAAAAGAGAAAAATTTGCTGGGCATGGTGGCATACATCTGTAGTCCCAGTTACTTGGGAGGCTGAAACAGGGGGAGACGAAGGCAAGAGGATCACTTGAGCTGCAAGTTTGAGGTTGCAGTGAGCTATGATGATGCCACTGCACTCCAGCCCCAGGTGACAGAGCAAGACCCTATCTCAAAAAAAAAATAAAAAATTGCCAAGTAACCAGTAAGTAATACATTTATACTAACATATCTAAGATCATCCATTTGTTAAAGGACACAGGCAAGAATATACTTATTAAATAAATAAAATGAATACAAAATTTTATTATATTTTCTAAGTTTTGACAAAATGTATATTTTTGGTTTCTCTTTAGCGCATCTCCTAAGCAGCTCACGTCTTAAAAAAAAAACAAACCAATAACCAAACAACCAAACAACCCTTGTTTTTCTATGGCTAGTTTTTATGGTTTCATTATAGCCAATGACTTATCTTTTCAGTACACTCTGAATACTCTGGAAGGGAATTTTCCCAGGCTCTGGATAAGATAAATGTGAGGGAAACTACACTGTTAATTGCTTTCAGAGGCTCCAACAGCTTGGATTCTACTATTTGGTCCTTCATACCCAGCAGGGAAGTGGAACACACAAAGAAGGAAATGGATAAAGGGTGACAGTCTACCTGCCCCTCCTCTTACACATCCTTCCCTCTCCATCCCCCAAGTACACACACACACACACACACACACACACACGCCTGCTATACTTAGAAATAGGGAATACCTTGCTCAGTTTTATTAATCTACAATTTATCATCCATTATTACAGCTTGGTTCTTTGGTCTTTAAAAGCCTTCCTTAATATGCAAATTCCCTGGGGGTGGAAGGTTGGGATCATCATATCGTTTTTTTAAAATTATTTCAGCATATTATGGGGGTACAAATTTTAAGATTACGTATAATGCCCTTGCCCCCCTTGCCCCTCAAGTCTGAGCTTCAAGCGTGACCATCCCCCAGACAGTGCACATCTCACTTATTATGTATGTATATATTCGTTCCCTCCTCCCCCCGCCTACCTGCCCAATACCCGATAAATGTAATTCCTATGTGTCCACTTAGGTGCTGATCAGTTAATACCAATTTGCTGATGAGTATATGTGGTGCTTGTTTTTCCATTCTTGGGATACTTCACTTAGTAGCATGGGTTCCAGCTGTATCCAGGAAAATACAAGAGGTGCTATATCACCATTGTTTCTTAGAGCTGAATAGTAAATACTCCATGGTATACATATACCACATTTTATTAATTCACTCATGTATTGATGGGCACTTGGGTTGTTTCCACAGCTTTGCAATTGTGAATTGTGCTGCTATAAACATTCGAGTGCAGGTGTCTTTATTGTAGATTGTCCTTTGTTCTTTTGGGTAGATGCCCAGTAGTGGGATTGCTGGATCAAAATTCACTAAAGAAATTGAGATCTTAAAGGGATCATCATATCTTAAACTGTTAACCACCAACACCATGGTGATCACTGAAGGCACTTGGGGAAGTAGGGCAATGCCTGAGGGAAAGGCAGGAACAAAGAGCAGACTGGTGAAGTAGGTGGATGAGTATGAAACCAGACCTGCCTCACCTAGCTATACACCTCTAAATAATCATAGTGGGTCACAGGTTGTTGACCCCATAGCAATTATTCTATTTTACATTTGTAGCCCTTGGGGCAGGTCACTGGGTACTTTCACTCTGTAATTGATTGTATCTTAACACTTTGGGATAAGTGTATTTTATTATACCTTTTTCTTTTCTTATAACTGCATTAATCTCAAATATAATGATATCCAACATACCCATTTCACACAAGAAACGGGTCTCAGAGAGGTGAACTGATATTTCCTAAATCTCAAGGCAAATTAGAATTCAGATTTCCTGATGCCTACCTCTATGTTTCATTTACTATTCCTCATAGACTCTTTAGAATCTGCTCAGTTCAAATACAAGGAATATCAATATATCCACAGAGAGTATTTTTAGAAACTGTATCTATACAAAAGTATAAATAGCTTTCCTGTACATCACCACTATTTTGAAACATTGATCTAAAAAGGCACACACACAAAAAGGCTCAGTGTGCTAATGCTCACTTGTCTGTCAATCTTTAGCCAACATCTATTATTTGAAACACAGCCTCAGACTTGCAAGTGGAAAAACCTTGGAGAAGTAAGGAAAATAATTACCATAAAGACCATCCACTAATGACAGAAGATTCAAAGAACCACTCTCAGGCTCTACCCCAAAATATATTGATTTATTTTTGTACTCTAAATAGGAATAACATTTAACCAGTTTAACCATTTAGTTCCCTAATCCATGGCAGTGAAACGATTTAAAGGGATGGATGACTCTTAGAGTCACTATTCATTCAACAGATAATTTTTAAGTGACTATTATATCCTGTGCATAATACTAAATGCCAGAAAACAAAGAAGAAAGTGTAAAGAGGCAAACGCATACTTACAGTGATACAAGTGCCACACTAAAGGAAGGTATAAATCCTTGTCAAATCACAGAAAGGGCCCTGTGCAATTCTACTTATAAGGGTGAGGACAAGGCTTTCTGGCAGATGTGACACTGAGTGGGTCTTGGGGATTGGGTTGTCATGAAAGAACCCGGTCCCTTTTGGGAATGGTTTCATGTGGCTAGATATGTGACTAGGCAGAGAGGCAGGGCCTAGATCTTGGAGGCTTTGTATGGTAAGGGGTTTACTGGGATTTTGTAAGCAATGAAGAGCCATTGAAGATTTTAGACTGGAAAATGAGGCTGGGATAAGCCAAATTCTGAAAGTTCCGTCTGGGTGTATTTGTAATGTGGCCAAAATGAAGATCAGACACTGGGTTAACAGGTAGGAGGTAGTTATAATAATTCATTCGAGCAATGATAAGTGCCTAAACTATACGAGTAACCCTAGAAATGGAGTGGAAGAAACTGATTCAAGAGACAGTAAAAGAGCAGGCTTGGGTAGACATGTCAATGTCATCTGATAGATGTGGGGAGGAGAAAGAGAGAGAAGACTCCAAAGTGAATCCCAGATTTTTTTGTTTGGTCAATTGGGTGAATAAATGCTGCTAAAATGAGGAACACAGAGTGAGCAATGGGTTTAGGGAGAAGACGATAGTTCAATTTTTCACATGTAGGATCTTAGGTGACAGGGACATTCTGAAAATATCTGTTAGGGAGCTAGATTTACCAGCCTGGAGTTCAGGGGACAGGTTTAGGCTGGAACAATCACCCCTAGCAGCAGCAAATGGCTTTGGCTAACAGCAGGAGGTAGAGTGGACAGTTTGGAGACCACAAAATTCTGGGGACATTTGGGGGCAAACTGCCCTACATGTAGTTCAAGAGCTCCTGAAGTATTTCCTGTCTGACAGCTCAGGACATGGCAGTAGTTTTCTAGTTCCTGTCCTCTTGTCTCATGCAATTCCATTCTCCAGAGTAGCCATGGTAACATTTTAAAGTGTAAATCATTATTACTACTTGCTTAAAAGCCACCACTGACTTCTCAGACTCACATCCAAACCCTATTTGGCACAGGCCAATAAATCTCTACCTGTGATCTGGCCCCGGCCTACCTCTCTGGCTAGATCTACTGCATGACTCCTGGAGTTAACACTGTAATCCAGACACTGTGCTCCTCCCTCAGGGCCTTTGCATGTGCTGTTCCCAATGTCTACAATGATCTTTTCTAGGTCTGCTGGCTGGCTGCCTCTCGACATTCAAATATCTCTGCTGAAATGTTACTTTGACAAATCTGTCTCCCAACCTACCATTCCCCTTTCTCAATCTCATTACCCTTTGTTATTAACTTCACAGCACTGACCATTATCTGAATGTATCTTGTTTATTTCTTTACCATCTACTGTATTGGAAGTGGTGATGTGCAAGGGTAAATTTCCACATTTATTGTTTCTTAAGGGAAACTGGAAAAGCGGGAGGGAACCATATAGCTGAAGGCTTTGAATTCTCATTGAGGGGTTTTATTTAATTTGCTAGTTTCTCAAGAGTCACAAAAATGTTTTTGTAGGGCAGTGACCTTATCAAATGTTTAAAAATATTTGGTTAAAATATTACAAAAATGTAACCACTCCACAATCTTGACCCTATACTAATTTACTGAGACACTATTCATGTTAACTGGTTTAACTACGTAGAAAATAAGCTGGGCATTGTGGCTCATGCCTGTAATCCCAGTAATTCAGGAGGCTGAGGTGAAAGGATTGCTTGAGCCCAGGAGTTTGAGGCTGCAGTGAGCTATGTATGATCATGCCACTGCATTCTAGCCTGGGTGACAGAGCAAGACCCTGTCTCTCTGAAAAAAAAAAAAAAAAGAAATTGCTAAATAAATAAACTGAATGACAAGAATATAACAGTCTAGACATAATACCTGAAAT
The DNA here is from genome assembly GCA_008086735.1 of Cheirogaleus medius. Lineage (NCBI taxonomy): Eukaryota > Metazoa > Chordata > Mammalia > Primates > Cheirogaleidae > Cheirogaleus > Cheirogaleus medius. The sequence continues at coordinate 7,809,030 of VBSM01002121.1, read as the reverse complement.
TAATTTGTTGGCTTCAACTAGTTTTACAGAATCGTGAGGTTGGTCCCCAATGCATTTTGTGAGTCTCCCCTCTGTTTCAGTGTTGGAAACATAGAAAATTACATATCATATAATTTTAAAATTAGAGTCAAACTGTACTAAGGCTGAGTCTTCTACACACTAAGCAGCAATGTAGTTCTGCCCATAACTTTCAGTCAAACTACTGGTGGACCTAACTGTAGTGTAACAAGACTTTGGCTAAAGACAGTATCCTAGGGATGCGTGATACTGAGCTCTTTCAATCAGGTTGGGAATAGAAGAGTCTTTGGACCCTTCAATTTAATTCCATTAAACCCTTTAGAGTACCTACTGTGTGCCAGATACCACATTCAGCTCTTGGGACACAAAAATGAGTAAGGCGCATTTCTTTCCTTTAAGGAGGATGAAATCTAGTACATCAGCTGTAAGTACGTAGTACAGTTAATTGCATAATTCTATACAAAGACCAACAGATTATTTTTTTTCCAAATTACTCCAGTTGGTCTTATAAATATTTGCCAGCCTTTGAAATGTGTGGGTTTTTTTTCTTACTCTTTTCTACTTTTCCAGCAATAAATAAAAGCAACATTTCCTGTTTTTTTGCCTAGTAAGATGGGTTATTCATATTTTAAAAACTGCAGTATTCCCCAAATAATTTTTACTACAAGGTACGTATAAATATAAAGTTTATTTAGCATAGTGTTTAGAAAAATAAGTTCACATCATTTCAGAAAACAAATAAAACACTTAATTGTCCAGGCATAACCCCCCATTACAGTACAACATACATACTTTAGATCTCTTTGGTTGGGCAATTAAGCACAGAAATGTTCTGGGACATGCTCTGTGTGCCATCACCTAACAGTGCAGTAAAGACTCTGTTACCTCACCCCATGATATACATTCTGTATAGAGTTTCTCTTTATGTAAGGCACAGTAAAACCATATTGAGTATATAACTGGCTGCCTCTAAACATACAGTACATGCAACAAAAGAATAAAATTTTTTGATAACCCTGAAGCCAAAAGAGTCACATGCTATACAATTTTGATTAATTAAATATATGGTGGTAATGCTAATTTAAATTAACATGAAATGTATCAGATACCAAGTAACTGTTAGGTTCTATCATCTAAATCTTAGGAAGACTTTAAAACATCTTGTGTAAAATGTAATTCTTTTCCCCACAGTTTTCCTGAAGTATTTTTATTATGAGATGATTTGCCAAAACCTTTTAGAACTGGTGGTTATGTATTAATGCACACTTGTCTAGCATGTAGCAGGGCAGGCTGCCACACATGCCCAATAATCCAACTTTTAACATGCAAGATACAAGGGCATATATAGGGAGATTTAAGGTCAGTGTGTGATTTTACTACAGATTTTTAACTATGGCTATAACATCTACTTGCCTTTCATAACACAAGAAAGGCACTGAAATGTGTACAATTCAGAGTCTTTTCATTACTATAAATATACATGAGATATAAAGCAGTACAACACAGGTGCTCTTATTTGATTGAGGAACAAATGCACCTTCTCTTTAAACAATAGACTGTCCTTTACTAAATGTAACTAAGAGCTAAATGCCAAATCTGGCTGATAGAGTGCATAAATACAGAGGCTTACACCAAAAACCCCACAGCCAGCAGCAGGGGTTGGGGTTTGCAGGGAGTTATTTACCCCAATTGTGATCTTCAGGGATCATTGGAGGGTCATTTGCAGCATTTTCAAGCATTGGTTTATGTAAGACGGAAATTCTGCCACATGAACTCCAAGGGTTCTGAGTCTGGCCCTTGGTATTGCAAAAAACATTGCAATGCTGTGCAAGGAGATCATGGGGTTTATCTTATTCCATTCACATCTACATGGGCTATATACCAACTGGCCCTTATTTTACTGAAGAATAGAAAAGAACAATAAATTCTTTATAATGTGCATTGAATCTTACCTGGTATATTGTATAGCTACCTGGAGTAATTGTAGGGTTATAATTACATCATGTTGGGAGTATGAATGGGTTTCCTAGGTAAGTCTTAAGTTTTGTGCTATTTTTCTCTTTTTTTTGTGTGGGAGAAAAGAGGAAGAACTCTGAATAAAAGAGGCTTATTATACTTTTGGAAAACATATAAAACTTTTCTAGTTATATATATATAACATATATAACTTTTTAAACTTCCCATATCCCTTATTGAATGGGTATTTAAAAATAATTAGCAAACTCTTGATATCTGCAGCAATCAAGTGGAAAACACTATTTTTATGTAAACTACACTACAGAACCACGTAATTCATCTCAGTAACATGATCAGCACACACCCAAAGAAAAAACAAGCTCTCTAAGTAGTGGTAGAGTGGAAAAGAACTCTAAAACACCTGACTTAGTAAAAAAACTAAACAAAAACGTGTTTCAGCAGTTTAGGAACATTCACCAATTCTATATAAAAAAAAAGGATGTAAATTCTTTATTAAAATGATAGGAGAGGAATTCTTCATAGGGCTCCTCATATCTATGCCTGTAAGTTCCATTTACTATAACAGCCAAAGTTAAATCCTTTATGTCCCTTATGCTTGGCTGATTGGCATGTAGAGATATCCACAGTGGACCCTTTTTCTGATCATTAGAAAAGCAAGATATGGTAACATCTTTATGTTCAATAACTTTAAGTCATCTCTGAAGAGATCATTTTCTCACTTTTCTGGCTTTTCAAAGACCAGAGAGTAACTTTACTCACTACATAAATGTATTTGCATTTTTACATCTTGTGTTCAGAGTCCTGATAAAAACTGTAACCACAGCTCACAACATTATCAAACAAGCTTCTTACAGAAACCCAAAAGATTTACTTTTAAAGAAGACATGATATTATAGTGCAAACAACAGTCATGTGTCATAGTGTAACAACAGATTCAAAACATTTAGAACTAAGTTTTAACAGGACAGTATTTTGCTCAATAGAGTTTACATGTTCTTTCTTTACAACAGTTGTTTTCATAGCCTGCAGAATTGATTTTACATGGGATCTATAACTTAATTATTTTCATTGTAATGAAAAACATCAATAATAATTAGTTGTTCGACCATTTGCATGATAAACATTATCTATAATATTTAGTGAAACTTAAGTTCTTCAGATTTAAAGCAAGTTTGTGGTGAAATTAACCCTGTTAGATAGTAGAAAAGAACCATTAGTGCTTCTGTTGACACTTCCGTACCTTACTACTAATAAAAAGGCCACAAGGTAAAAAGGCACATAGAATTCTATAGAAAACATTTAAATGAATCAGAGTTGGTAAATAAGGAATAAGGATGTGAAAAAAAGTACCAAAATTCCAATATTGGGAATTAGATTTCCTGTTTCAGTGTTATTAATATTGACCTTAGTTTACTCCTGATAAAAATCATTTTACTTTTAAAATCCTACAAAAAGTAAAACTTTGTTGGAAACAACTATGTTCACTTCCTGTTCAAACAATAAAAATAAATTAAACAGTAAGAAAACATTTTTCTTTTCAGTTCATAGCGCCTGAAGTATAAGAGAAACATATACAGTATAAATAAAATTCACTGTACTCAAATCGTGCTTATAGAACTGATATATTTACATTCGTGCTGAAGTTTGTTTCAGAATTTTTAGTGGAGTTTCAAACTTTCTCAGCCATACTTAACTATTAGCAATCACATTTGGAAATGTGTAGAGACTTAAACCAAGACTCTCAAAAATGCTGAAAATGTGTGTGTGTATATAAGTAGCTTAAATATATATATTTACATTTAATATATATATTTAAGCTACTTAACTTCAAAAATACACCTTTAGCATAGTCTGGAGTACCATTTATGTTTCTTAACCTTATCAATGCCCATGGAGTAAAGGTAAACAAAAATAATTACATTGTTTCTAATGGTCTGCAGCTATAATTCATTTTCTATGTTATATGTACACATTTTTAATTTAAAAAACTATCAAGTTCCATTTTGACCTTAGAATTATATTAAGTCAACTAAATGATACATTTTGATGTGATACATTTCATCTTGATCTTTTGTCTCCATCTATTTAAAAGAGAACATCACATGTGAACAAAAAGGCTGCAGTAATGCAGTTCTATTTCTGTATTATTAAACTGTGATCTTCATGCAGATCAACCTAATGTCTCTTGAATGCATTTATTTGTAAAAGTAGAGTGTTTTCCTTTAAATGGGAAAATGCTTTATGTCCTTGGGGCTTCATGGAAAGATTTGCTGATGCCAAAAAAACCCCCCAAAAAACAGAAAACAACAACAACAAAAAAAAAAAACGGCAGAGGGAGGAAATAAAATTTATAAGTCTTGCATATCTTCATCTAATTGGACGGTTTGGAGCTTGGCAAGCTCTTTTTTGTCTGTTTCCAGGTCTTCGCAGACAGTCTCAACCATACCATCTAGGACATACTTGGATTTGGAGTCCAGCATCATTAAGCTACTGGTTGTTTTGCTTTCAGAATTTGGTAAGAAATTTTCTTTTATGTTAGCTACTGATTGTAGAACCAAACTATGTTCTCTGACAAAATCCTGGTGTACTGATGGGGAGGGGTGACCTACCTGGTCTTCAGTTGTAGGAACTATTTCTCCAAGGGCAGCCTGAGTCAGAGGGACTGACAATAGGTCTTGACCAGTAATAAGGGAGCAGTTCTGAAGAGTTGCATAGTTAGTGTTGCTGACAGATGTCACAGTAGATTTGCTTGCCACAGGTGCAGACATTGGCTGGCTATCGACAATGTCAGGGTTTAGCTCAGTGGGATTTAGCAGAGTAGGGGGAGTCAGGGAAAAATTGTGGGTTGGTGATACATTAACTAATGAGGAGGCCAGTGGATGAAGGCCACTGCCCGAGATATTTTCAGAAGACAGGTTTGCATTTACTTGTGCATTCTGATTGACAGGCATCAACTGAGAAAACACTAGACTCCTCTCCAAGCCTTCCTGTTTCACGGATCCTATAGTCTGGCCTGAATTAGGAACAGTGTATACCACAGCACTGGGAGCAAGGGAGCTCAAGAAAACCTTTCCTTGCTGGACTGTGGCAGACTCACTTGTAAATGTGCTCCCATCTGAAGTGCTTGAATTTACTGAAATATTACCTAGAAAAAATAAAGTACCAATTATCATCAATGGAAGTGATAAGAAAAGAAAAAGTTACGTCTTTACACACATGATTTTTTCTCAGGAATAGTACCTATAAAGAAGCAATACTTCTATATAATGATTTAGCCCAATCCTGGTTCAGAATCACCTCCAACCTTTAAAACTACAGATTCCCAGGCTCTACTGCTTGAAAGTCTGACTCAGTAAGTCCTAGAATACCGGTATTTTCACCTCTCAAATAATTATGGTGACCAAACTGGAGCGAGAACTACTGGTTTAGGAACCAACTGTGGAAAAAAAAAGATCTTTTCCAAGTTCTTGATTTCAGTCAAGTTTTTGGTTTATTATTACCAACTTGGTATCTCTTAATTAGTTGATAGTTATTGCCAGCTCTGCCAGTTAGAACTAGAAAACAAAAATGCAAAATAAAATGCCTTTGTTCAGGATAGCTAAGTAACTGATATAAACTATAAATAAAAACATAGGAAATATCGCATAATATGAGTTATCTAGAGGCTTAAATGTTAACCATATAAACCTGAATAGACAAGATGCACACTTTTACCAAACCATAAAGCAATGTCAAGTCAACAAAACATTCAAAGATTTTTTCTTCCCTTTTGTTGTAACTATTATGAATTTTCAGTATTGTAGCAACAGGAAGAATTTATGGTAACACTGAAATGTGCTTTCTAAAATAGGTATTAAAATAAAGGACCAGAGCTAGTGCTTCGCTAAAGGTTTGTATCTTTTGAGGCTCACACCATAATAGTCTGTAGAGATCAGAAGTAGAAAAAAAAATTTAAGTGGAAAGCTGAGATGTTCAAATCAGATAACTCAGACAATGTAGATAAATTCGACCTCCCCTACAACCATGAAATGAAACCTTTTTCTTTCTTAGTCTTTACATAAGCACAGTGAAATGATGGCAATTTGATGATCTAGACCTTCAAATCTTGCCATTGAAGGGAAGGTAGATTTGAGATGAATTCTGTAATAGAATCCAGATGGTCTTTTTACCCTGATCTTGAATTAGATGTACAGTAAACTCTTTTTTGAGAAAGTAGCTCAATGTTAAAGGTAATTAGTTCACCTAAAACATTTTTCTTCTTGAATTATTAGAATAAATGTGATTATATTACCACCTATATTGATAAATAAGTGTCACAGAACTGTCTTCCAAACATTTTTAAGCACCCTAAATGCAAAAAAATGTCTTTAAATGAAAAAAGAAAAGGAAAACACTTGAACTCTTTTAAAATATATAACCACTAGAAAGTATTCATCACAGAAATATTGGTGTTAAGAAAAACATTTCTAGGTATGTTTGGGTTATTCCCTAACATAAATGTTTGTTTCAGGCCACATAAATGAAAAAACTGCTTTTATATGAAAATGTTTTACTTCAACTTAAGTATGCTTTAAAATTCTCATAGGCTGCTAAATTGCAGCAAAAAACCTCTCAAATAGATATTTTGTTGTGTGTTTGTCTTAAATTGTTTACCAGTGTATATGTGAACAAAATGATTATTTTTTATAAAGCCATAAATATAATATATGCAACATTTCCTCAACTGCTGTTGAATACAAATAAAATATTTCTGTATTTGTAGAAATTATAACATATAAATTAAGAAGGAAAAGCAGATGTGATCTAAAATTTGATTTTTAAGTACAATTGCAATTGGATTACAACTTAAACAATAATTTAAAAACCAGGAAAAAAATATCCACCTGAAAAATGATATAGGCACAAAATATAACTTTGTAATAAGAAAAACTTTTTCTTAGATTATAAAGTGAATAAAAGATATATTCTACTTTTCCATATAAATACTAACTGTAGAAACGTTAAGTCTTCTTTGTCTAGACATTTTAAAGGATGGCTCAGTACCTGTTTCTGAGGAAGGATAAATCCCTAAAATGCTTTATTGAGAACTACAATATTAATATTAATACATAACTGCTATAAAGAAACATTGTTTATTGGACCTATCTGGTTACACTTATCCTTCAACTCACCCAAACTGTCTAAGGATTGGCAGCCTCATCCACTGGATCTTAGCTATTTTAACTGAAAATCCTATTCTTATTCCTATTAAATGTCCCATTTAAAAAATTAGCTATTAATTCACAATAATTTTTTATGGTAGTTCTTTTCTAGACTACACATGAAAGTATTTCTGCTTTTCTCCTCCCCCAAGGTATGTAACTCATACTTTCTGCTCAAATTTGTTGTCTTTACAATGTTATCTATTGTTTAGAATTTTTCCTAAGAGAGAAAAGGGGGTCGATCCACATTAAATTATTGTAAAACTAAGCACTTTGGCTTTTCCTGTGGTTTTCATATTTTTGTCCTATGTTAGATGGTGACTTAGCTTCACTCTTTCTATAACCTGGAAGAAGGAAGAACTGAATAGTATGGGTGCAGGACTGTCATGTTTTACTACCATATTACCTAAAGGGAAACAAATGTACAGAATGAAATTTACAATAATTTTTCCATAATGCTTCCAATAAGCTGAAGTAGACCATAGGTGTATAAACAACAGAGTGGTGCATAAATTGATTTTTTAGGGGGTAAAACCATCTTATAGGAAGCTGATCTTTAAGGTCAACAATCACTTATTTTGCTTTTTCAAAAATCTGGATTTTCATATTCACCTACAAGAAGGCAAACATGCATGAACATCTTCCACTCCTGAATTCAAGGTCTATGTAACCTACATTGCTGCATTTTAACCATTCCCCTTTCCTTCATTTTTCTTCTTCTCTTTTCTTTTTTGAGACAGAGTCTCGCTCTGACGCCCTGGGTAGAGTGAAGTGGCGTCATCATAGCTCACTGCAACCTCAAATTCCTGGGCTCAAGTGATCCTCCTGCCTCAGCCTCCCAAGTAGCTGGGATTACAGGTGTGTGCCATGATAGCCGGCTAATTTTTCTATTTTTGGTAGAGACAGGATCTCACTCTTGCTCAGGCTGGTCTCAAACTCCTGAGCTCAAGCGATCCTCCTGCCTCTGTCTCCCAGAGCGCTAAGATTACGGGCATGAGCTACCGTGCCTGGCCCATTCCTATTTCTATATATACAAAATAACACAGAGAGATCCAGACTTGCCTCAAGTCAGTGGAGAACTGGCATATCAAACTTCAGGTTTCCTGAATTTCATTTAAGTGCTTTTTCTGTAGTCTGTTGTTAGTAAAGCTACAAACATGTAAAATAAGGCTTCCTTTGTCTTCATAAATAAACCCACACATTTAGGGGGTGAGGATACATACAGAGCAATAGAAACCCAATCACATATTGCTCTGGTTTTCTTTTGGGTCTGTTAGTCTTAACTATAGGAGGAATATAATTCAAATACTATTGATCCAATCTTTTTAGCTTCTTCTAAAACAATTTTTGTTAAATAACACTCAGGTAAAGAAGGGTACACATTCTTATCAACTGCTTGACTAGTTCTGTGTTCTTAGTAATTTTATTAATTTTTAATCTTAAAATGTCAAGCAGTAAGTTATTTTGTAAGCACCAATTGACTTATCATATTCCTATAATTATAGAACTGGCAAGATTTGCTCTGAACTGTATTTTTCTATTCAGTCGCTGGGAAAATAAAAGCTCATCCCCATGATGTAAGGGAATCAAGCAAGCTGGATATTACATGGGTGTTGTGAAGGAGGAGAATCATATAAAGGCTATTCTGCAGTTTTGGCAGCCAATAAGGTATCTGAAAAGTGACATCAATCTATCCCCCTCACTAAATGCATCATTTACAACAGCGGACCAAAACATTTGCTGGTGCATTATAGTACCAAACGAAACTTTTACCTTGTGAAGCTGCCACTGAGACAGGAGGCAGCTGCAGTGGAGAGAATCCAATGCTCCCATTAAGGAACTGGCCATTTGCTCCGGAATTGGGGATCTGGACAATGCCATACTGGTTAATTTGCACTGGTGTAGTAAAAGTCACTACAGAGCCCCCATCCTGGGAAGCCGCTGTTTGAATGTCTTCTCTTTTCACCTCAGTGCTGGGTATCAGACCTGGGAACGACACAGGGGCACTGAGGCTGTAGGAGGTGGTAGCTGCTGAGTTAGCTGCAGAACTCTGGAGGACTTTGAATTCCTTCACATCCTGGGAGGTAGATCCCAGTATGTCGGTCATGGATATACCATTGCTCACAATGTTTGATGACATTTTTGGTGGGTTCAATGACACTGTCTGTGAATTTCCCACATTTAATCCATTAAGGATAACTCCACTGGGTCCCTGAATAAAAGAATTACCATTAAGGAAGACAGGTGAAGTACTTGCAGGTACCAAGCTTCCATTCAACAAAACTCCAGAAGAGCTTAATGATATCTTAGCATTTCCAATTTGTTGCATATATACTGGCTCCATATGACTGGAAAGGCTGAGGTTGGTGACACCATCGGATGAACTGGAGAGTGGGTGAGGAGACAAATCCTCATGTCCCTTGCTGGATTCATCCTCAGTGCTGGGATTGCCATCTGACTCACTGTACAGAGGAGGAAATCAAGACATTCAGAAGGTCAGGGGGATGACATTCTTCGCAGTGCCATTTGTTTGCAAAACCAGCTTCTAAATCTATTAAAGGCAGTATTTAAAGAAAGCACAGCAGGACGTCTGCTAGTCCTGTTTAAACTGTGAGGTCTTTCAGCAGATTCTGACCAGCCAGAGAATAGAATCAGGGAAGATGAAAATTCAGCTAATAGTATTTACAGGAGAATAGTATTTGTTTTTAAAGCACTGAAGTGCTATTCCTTACTGTTAAATATGCTGCTACTTATACCATAGAAAAAACTCATCAAAGGAGGTGGTCAGTCTTTCCTGTTCAGGAACTCCTTCCCCTCCCCTCCAATCAATTCAGATTAGTGTTATTTTGGAGGTAAATGAAACTGTCAAAGGAGCAGGAGGTGGGAAGTGTTTGGCTTTATTTGTCAGTTAGTTAACAAGAGATCATTTTCTCACCTGCTCCCAAACTTCTACTCCACCAGACTGACAACTCTCTCATTCAACAAAGTGGCTGTCCTTGTTGTATGTAGGAAAGGCACTTTCAACCCAAGGACAGTTATGTGCAGTCGCCTTTGAATCCAAGGGGAGCCATAGGGGCCTATTTAACATACACCATCCAGTGCCCTGGTGAAGTGGGAGGGAAAGGGTGTGGGTCACTCAGCGGCCTTTTTACCAGCAGACCTCGTCCCCAATGTCCTCCTTCCCTCTGTTCCAGGCAAGACTGCGTTCCTCAGCTCCCCGACTTGTGGGAAATACCAAATTGGGTTTGGGGGAGTAGAGGGAGGTTCCCATTTGGTCTGAGACTGGGAGGCGGAGCAAAGAGGAGTAGAACTGAGGCAGTTTCGAAGCCGGGCAGGCCTTGGCCCAGCAGAGGATCCTACATCCCTGCAGTGCCCCGCGGTCGGTTAGCTTTCATGCTGAGAGGAGGGGATTACCCGGGTTTTGGGCTGCGGGGCCAGGAGCGCAGAAAGCGCTTTGATTTATGAGCTGAGGCTGAGCAGCCGTCTCCGTCTGCGAGGGTGACTCACCGGGGGTGCGGGTGGGAGGTAGATTGGGAGAGGGGCCTAAACTACGCAACTGGGCTGGGGGCAGGGGTGTGAAGTTAGTGGGGCAGCCCGGGAGAGACCCAGGGAGCGCGCCAGTCTTGGGAGCAGAGGCGTCAGGGGAGTTGGCCTGCGCGCGGTGCCAGCTCCCTACCCTCTGCCCCCAGCCCAGCGGATTCCGACCGTGCTCCGAGCGCGGGGATCCGCGGCCTCTAGCGGCCTGGGGGCAGGTGCCTTGGCGTAACCAACGCGCTTTCTCTCACTCTCTCCGTGTATCTGCGGAAGGATGCTGGCATGTCGCGGTGCGCATTTTGTTTTGGTTACCGCGAGGCCCAGGTCCCGCACAGCGCCTCTCTCCCAGCCTTGTGCGAGGAACGCCGGAGCCATCAGACCCCCACAGGGGCGCAAGAGCTGCAAGTGCCGGCTGAGGCCGGCTCTGGAATGCGCCGGCTGATCACCTTCACCTGGCCCAGGCAGGCTGGTTCCCTGGCTCCCAGGTTACTTCCCCGAGTAGAACCTTCGAGCTGCTTTTGGATTCTTTCACTCCTATCCCCGCAGGGCTGGAGACACCATCTCTTTAGGCGACCTTCTCCTTACTTTGCCTCGTCCAGCAGTACACACAGACACGTACACCAAGTGTCTGACTGGGAAGGTGCACAAAAGAGGCGGAAAATCCGATATTTTCTACTAGAGGGGAAAACACCCTGCCAATCAAAAAGTTCAAACCCGATAGGGTGGGCGCTCAAGGAGGTGTGGAGTTGACAGCGTCCCCACTGCTTTCCTGCTGTT
>VBSM01002121.1:7777039-7787612 GCA_008086735.1 Cheirogaleus medius | reverse complement strand
TGCTCAGGCTGGTCTCAAACTCCTGAGCTCAAGCAATCCTCCCGCCTCAGCCTCGGAGAGTGCTAGGATTATAGGCATGAGCCACCGTGCCCGGCTGATAGTCCTTTTTTTGACTTGAAATTTGAACAAAGTGAATAAAGCCTGTCTGATATCAAATTCTTTACTCTTATAGGCTTTGTGGCTTTGGGCAAATGACTAATTTTTTGTTAGTGATTCTTATCTGTATAATACAGAACATAGTGCTGCCTATGTCATAGTCTGAGGATTAAGTAATATATGTAAAATATTTAGAGTTATTTAGTAGAGTTTCTGTCACATTCAATATATTTTGGCTATCAGTTATTTGTGTATATTATCAGTGATAAGCAGAAATGAAATTAAAACAGGATTTATTTGGCCTGCTATGGAAGACTTGCACAATAATAATTATCTTTAAATGAATTCAATACACTATAAAATGTGAAAATATAACTTTAATTATAATGACTTTATTGTAATTTTCATAATATCAACTCTTTAGCATGTTCTCTAATCAATCATCCTTAAGAAGTACCTTAAGCTAGGCTAAAACTCTCCTCTGTATCAATGAATATAGGAGAGAGCTCACTGATATTTTTTGTAATTCATTTAAAAAATTAAAATTATATAAACAACAGTGAAAGCAACATAAAATATTACATGAAATGTAAACATTTCTCTGGTTCATTTCCCTCCCGAGAGGTAACAACTTTTAGGTTGTTCTGTTTCGGATATTTTCCATGCATACACAAATGTGGATGTGTTTGGGTAGAAAACCTTTTCTTCTCCTAGCATAAATAGGATCATATATATTCTTATTTTTTCCTTATGTATATCTTTGATATCTTTCCTAAATGAGTATGCATATGTCTTCCTCTTTATTTTTAACATTTAGATAGTAGTCCATTGTTCAATTATAATTCAATTGATTTAGTAAAATTTTTTTTTAAAGAAATTTATTTATTTCAGAGAAAGGGTCTCACTCTGTCACCCAGGTTGGAGTGTAGTTGTATGATCATAGCTCACTGTAACTTCAAACTCCTGGGCTCAATTGATCCTCCCACCTCAGCCTCCCAAGTAGCTGGGGACTACAGGCATGTACCACCATGCTTTGCTAATTTTTTTTGTTTTTGGTAGAGACAGGGTCTTGCTATGTTGCCCAGGCTGGTCTCAAATTCCTGACCCCAAGCAATCATTCTGCCTCGGCCTCCCAGAGTGCTAGGATTACAGGCATGAGCCACCATGCCCAGCCCAAATTTTTTTGATTAATATTTAGGTTTCCGGTTTTTCACTGGGGTAAACATCCATATATATGTGTATATATATGTACATATACATTTTTGAGCACTTATGCAAGTATATCATAGGATATAGCGGGTAAATCACAGGGTTAATATCTACTAGTGGAATTATTGTGTTGGAGTTTGTACCTTTTAAATTTGATAAACATTGCCCAGCTGTTTTCAAAAAAGATTGTATTAAGCTGGGCAAAGTGGCGTGTGTCTGTAATCCCAGCTACTTAGGAAAGTGAGGCAGGAGGATTGCTTGAGTCCAGGAGTTGAGTGAGACTCCATCTCAAAAAAGAAGACAGAATCAATTATGTTCCCAACAACTGTATGGGGATTCCTATTGCCACACATCTTTGCTGATATTGACTATTATTATAGTTTTAACTCTTGCGTTCTTATAGCTAAAAACATGGATCTTAATGAGAAACTATTTTGATTTGGTAGTATGTTGAATTGTTTGTATAACATGTATTTCATAGGATTGAATTTAGACATTTTAATAATATACTTGCTAGTCTGGAGGAGCAGGTATTGTTATTTAGCATTAATATTTTTATTTGTTACCTATTGCTGTGTAATGAATAAACTCCAAAATTAGTAACTTAAAACAAAAACATTTATTATACAGTTTCTGAGGGTTAGGAGTCTCAGAGTAGCTTGGCTGAATGATTCTGGCTCAGAGCTTCATGAAGCTGCAGTCAAGCTGTTGGCTAGGATTGCAGTCTAGACTTGCCTGGGCCTGGAATATCTATTTCCACAGTCACTCATGTTGCTCTTGTCAAGAAGCTTCAGTTCCTCCCCATGAACTCCTCCATAGGGCTTCTTATGATATATCTTCTCCCAGAACTAGTGACATGATGGGGGGAGGGAAGGGAGGGAAGAGAAAGCGTGAGGGAGGGAATGAACTGGAAACTGCAGAGCTTAAAAACCCAGTGACAGAGGCGACATACCATCACTTCTGGTGTATTTTACTGTTACAGTATGGGAGGTTATTCACACACAAGAGTGTGAATACCATGAGGCAAGGATCACTGGGCTGTCTTGAAGGTTGACTTCCACAGGATTTTATTAACTTATTTTTTATTTGTGTCCTCAAGTAGCAAAGACATTTCAGGGGGCAAGTGATAAAGTGAGTAGGAGTAGTGCTTCATAAAAGATAGGAAGTATAGGATTATGGAAAGATTAATTAGGAACATTATTTATGGAAAAAAACATGGGAGCAGAAAGAGAAAATAAAGAGGGGAAACATCATGAAAAGACCTTTCTTCCTTAGCTGCTAGCAATTGAGGAAGCATAGTTGGGACTACAGGCGTGTGTGCCACATGCCACTATGCCCAGCTAATTTGTCTGGGTTTTTTTTGTAGAGATAGGGTCTCACCATGTTGCTCAGGCTGATCTCAAACTCCTGGCTTCAAGCAGTCCTCCCACCTAGGCCTCCCAAAGTACTAGGATTACAGGCATGAGCCACTGCACCTGGCCCTTCATTTGTTTTTATTGCTGATTACTATTCCATTGTATGGATCAGGCGTCCTCAAACTACGGCCTGCGGGCCACATGCAGGTGTTTTTGCCCATTTGTTTTTTTACTTCAAAATAAGATATGTGCAGTATGCACAGGAATTTGTTCATAGTTTTTTTTAAACTATAGTCCGGCCCTCCAACTGTCTGAGGGACAGTGAACTGGCCCCCTGTTTAAAAAGTTTGAGGACCCCTGGTACCACATTTTATTTATCCATTCATCAGTTAAAGAGCATTTGGGTTGTTTCCACTTTTTGGCTATTGTGAATAATGCTGCTATGAACATTGGTGTACAAGTTTTTGTATGGACAAATGTTTTTGTTTCTTTCAGGTATATACTTAAGAATAGAATTGTTGGATCATATGGGAACTCTATGTTTAACCATTTGAGGAACTGTCACACTGTTTTCCAAAGTGGCTGCACCATTTTACGTTTCCCCCAGCAGTGAATGGAGGTTCTAGTTTCTCCACATAGTTGATAACACTTGTTATTAACTATCTTTTGATTATAGCCATTCCAGTGGGTATGATGTGGTGAAATATTATTGTCTTTTATGTTTACCTACTTATTTACTGTTTTTGGTGCCCTTCCTTACTTTGGGTCTGATTTTATAGTTGCATTGATTTCTTTATGCCTGGAGAACATTCTTTAGCATTTCTTATAGTGTAGGTCTGTTGGTGAAGAATTCACTCAAATTTTGTTTATCCAGAAGTGTTTTTACTCTACTGTTTGAAAGATATTTTTGCTCAATATAGAATGATGAGTTCACATTTCTTTCACCACTTGAAAGATACCATATCATTGTTTTCTGGCCTCTGTTGTTTCTGTTGAGAGGTTAACTTTACTCATATATATTTTCTCCCTATTTTTTAGATTACATACTTTCCATTGATCTGTCTTCAAATTCACTCACATCTATCTGCCATTTCCAATCTTCTGTTAAGCCTATTCAGTAGATTTTTCATTTGTTATTATGCTTTTTCCAGAGTTTCCATTTTGGTTTTTTAAATAGTTTTTGTTTCTCTGATGAGATTTCCTATCTGTACAATCATGCAGATCATATTTTCGTTTAGTTCTTTGAATATATTTTCCTTTAATTCTTTGAACATATTTTGCATTAATTCCTTTAAAATATTTATAATAGCTAACCTTAAGGTTTCTGTCTGCTAGATCCAACATCTTTGCTATTTCAGGGTTACTTTCTATTTACTGCTTTTTTTTCTGGACTATGGGTCATATTTTTCTGTTTTTTATTAATTAATTTTTTTGCATATTTAGTACTTTTTAACTGTAGGTGGCACATTATAGAGATCTTGGATTTTATCTTTTTGTGAAAAGTATTGATTTTTAAAAATTCTTATAGGTAGTTCAAAGTACTGGCTGATTACCTTGAACTTGTGTAGGCTTGGTTTTATTCTTTGCTAGAATGGAGCTGTGGAGAATCCATTGTGTTTCCTTACTTTAGTGTAACTCAACCAACAAACTTTTAATCCCTTGAAAAACCTGTGGGGCTTGATTTTAGTCTTTGTTAGGGTGAGTCTAGAATGTCTTATTCTAGGATATGGTTCTTACTCTTAGTTGAGGCATTTTTGGTATCTCAGCTGGATGTCTGAGGTGTTAATAAGGTGTTAATGTGGTTTCCTTGCTCTGGTTGGTAGGAACTCCAGAGATATCCAGTACTCCTTAACTTCTAGTATCTATTCTTCTCTTAGTCACTCTCTTTTAAGCCTTAATTGGTTTTGCCCTGCACATGTGCAGGCTATTCCTTGGCTAAAGATTTATGGGGAAATACCACATGTCTTCTAGCCTCTCTCTGCCTTGCAGATTTCAGCCGCATCAACTGCCCTGAACTATTATTTCTTCCTATTGAGCTTCGACAACCACTGTGCCCTTCCTAAACTCTTGCTTGCTGGGTCATGGTTATGGCAATTGTTCCCAGGTAGAAAGCTGAGGGTATTGTAGGGCTCACTTTTTGAGTTTCCCATTTCTCAGGGATGTCTTGTCCTTCTGTTGTCTAATGCCTGTAAACAATTATCTTAAACATTCTGTTTGTCTTATGGTTGCTTATGGTGGGAAGACTAGTCTAGTATCAGTTAATCCATCATATTTGTTAGCAAAAGCTGGCCTTACTATTGTTAAGCCATTTACTTTGTCCTGTAATCTTGCAGATTTTCTCAGTTCTATGTGTTCATGTTTATTTTCTTTACCTCAAAATTGCTTGTGTCCCATTAACATTTCTTTTCTGTTGTACTTCTGCTTACTTTTTTTTACTACCTCGGCTTCTTCCACAAACTTTTCTAACCATTCCTTTTTTTTTTTTTAAATTGGAGTGTTTTAAATTGATTAGCAGAACTCTTCAGAACAGCTCTAGAGAATTGATGTTTCATATCTTCTGAATGATAATTACAATGAAGATCTCAAGATTTTGTGATCGATAGGCTACACCATATATCCTTGCCCTAGGTGTATAATAGGCTATACCACCTAGGTTTGTGTTTTTTTTTGCTTTTACCTCATATGTAAGAGTTGGTATCCCATGTATTTTAATAATCCAGAGACAGATTGAGTAGTAGGAAGAACACTGAATCATGAGTTAGAAGACCGTGGTTCTAGTTTTGCCATAGACTAGCCAGTTGTAGGCCAGCCAAATAACTTTGATTTGTTCATTTGTTTAGAATAGATAATTTCCAGCCCCCATCAAGCTCTTAAAATTTGGGTAATTTAACTTAATAGTTAATTAGAAAATCATTGTAATCAGTAGCTTTAGTCTTTTCTTTGATCTTACATCATGAATAAAACTCTTTCATAAGATATTAAAATTTTAATTATTTTTATTAGCTATAATTTTTCTTTTCCAATATAAGGGAGAGTGCTGATCACTTTATACAGAATATTTTTTTTTATCATGGACTGGTTATTTTATGGCTGTAATATGTATTTTTTGGTTTCACTAAAAATGACTATTAGTATACTTTAGTCTTTAAGATGTAGTGTGTGCTAATATTCTTATTTCAGTTTCTTTTCTTACTAAGCATCGCTTAATGTTGTAGTCCTTTAAAACTATGTTTATACAATATTTAGTAATTATGTTATTTGTAGTGTTTCTTTTTGTAGGTGTATACATAGCTCTATCTCTATTCTTTTCTAAGTCTACAATGGGAATTATTTTTTAAGATTCATTTCATGTATATGTATGTGTATATATATAAATAAAATGTGTTGTTTAATGATGGGGATATGTTCTGAGAAACATGTCGTTAGGTGATTTCATTGTTGTGTGAACCTTGAGTGTACTTATGCAAACATAGATGGTATTGTTCTTGTTCCTAGGCTACAAACCTGTACAGCATGTTACTGTGTTGAATACTGTAGGCAATTGTAACACAATGGTATTTGTATATCTAAACATATAAAAGGTACAATAAAATACAGTATAAAGGATAAAAATGGTACACCTGTATAGGGAACTTACCACACATGGAGCTTGCAGGACTGGAGGTTGCTCTGGCTGAGTCAGTGAGTGAGTGGTAAGTGAATGTGAAGGCCTAGGACACTACTGTAGACTTTATAAACACTGCATTTATGCTACACTACATTTATAAAAAGATTTTTCATAAATAATAACTTAACCCTAGCTTATGTAACTTTTTTACTTTATAAACTTAAATTTAAAAAAAATTTTTAACTGTAACAACCCTTAGCTTAAAACGTAAACACATTATACAGCTATATAAAAATATTTTCTTTTTTATATTCTTATTGTATAAATATTATTTATTTTCATTTTCTATTTCAAAGTATTTTATTTTTTACTTTTTGAACTTTTTTGTTAAAAACTAAGACACAAACAAACCTTAGCCTAGGCCTACACAGCGTCAGGATCATCCATATCACTGTCTTTCACCTCCATATCTTTTCCCACTGGAAGGTCTTCAGGGGCAGTAGCAGGCATGGAGCTGTCATCTCTCCTATGATAACAATGCCTTCTTCTAGAATACCTCCTGAAGGACCTACCTGTATGGTTAACTTAACTTTTTTATTAGTAGAAGGAATACACTGTAAAACAAGAAAAAAAGTATAGTATAGTGAATACATAAACCAGTATTGTAGTCGTTTATTATCAAGTATTATGTACTATGCATAATTATATGTGCTATACTTTTATATGACTGGCAGCACAGTAGGTTTGTTTACACCAGTATCACCACAAACATACGAGTAACACTATGACATTAGGATGGCTAGCGCATCATTTTTCAGCCCCATTATAACCTTATGGGACTGCTGTCGTACATGTGATCTGTCTTTGACCAAAACATTCTTATATGGCACATAACTATATATAGTTTTCTGTTTTGGAGGAAACCTTTTATGAAGTTCTACCTGCAGGTATCAAAAAGTTTCATAGGATCTTTGGCTTCAGGGACACTCTTTAGGATCTCTTTCCCTGGAAGTTTTATTCTCAAATTTATACTCCAAAATTGAAACAGATCAGTTGAAGCTATCTAGTAGAAATTCAAGCTTATTTGTTAAAATGCAGATTATTTTATTCTGGAAGAACCCCAAACAATAGCACATTAGTTTCCTTTTGGCATAAAAGTACAGATAGAAACAATTAATTTTTTTCATTGCTTTTTTTCTGCTGTGGGCATTAAAATGTATGTCTAACAAATATGATGTAATGATATAGTCTGATTGTCTGAGTTTGAATCCTAGGTTTGCTACTTATTATTAGCTGTGTGATTTAGGGAAATTTAGTCATTCCTGTTAAGCCTTTGTTTTCTCATCTGAACAATGAGTTTACTTCACAGGGTTACTATGAGGATTAGATGAGATGCAGTTCAAGTAAATTTATGAGTAAAGTTACTCAGTAATCAACTATACAGAGTTATTTTTAGTATTTTAAATGCAAAAAATATAGTTTTTTAGGTTAAGTTTAAGGAATCTTTTTTGGTAATTTACTTCCTATTTACTTAGCAACTAGTCCCTGAGACAGTACATAGAATCATTGAATGAAAATTAAACCTCGAGGTTTTTTTTTTTTTTTTTTTTTTGAGACAGAGTCTCACTTTGTTGCCTGGGTTGGAGTGCTGCGGCATCAGCCTAGCTCACAGCAACCTCAAACTCCTGGGCTCGAGCAATCCTTCTGCCTCAGCCTCCCGAGTAGCTGGGACTACAGGCATGAGCCACCATGCCCAGCTAATTTTTTCTATATATTTTAGTTGTCCAATTAATTTGTTTCTATTTTTAGTAGAGACGGGGTCTCGCTCTTGCTCAGGCTGGTTTCCAACTCTTCACCTTGAGCGATCCTCCTGCCTCAGCCTCCCAGAGTGCTAGGATTACAGGCGTGGCCAAACCTAGAGGTTTTAATGATTTTCTTCTGGTTTCAGATGTGTTAAGCCTATTTTCAAAGAAAAATGTGAGATAACAGTAATTTATTAGTTGTTGATGTTTACTAATAAATATGTTTGCAGTCTTTCTCATACACTCAATAAATGTTTCAGGCCATTGATTCCCAAACTTGCCTTATCCTAAGAATCATCTGGGGTGCTTCTTTAAAATTTAAATTTTTGAGCCCTACCATATAGATCTTTCTAAGGAAGAACCTCTATTTTATGTTAGCTATCTTAAGTAAATTTTGTGCTCAAGAAGTTTTGAAAACAGTGCCAGGGATACAACAGTAAAAGTGGCAGATGTGGTTTCTGCCCCGTTAGTTTTATAGTATGTTAGCTCTTCTTTTGAGTTATTAGAAGGAAATCACTTTTTTTCCTTTTTTTTTTACAAGGAAGAAAAGGAAAGTTTAGAATTATAAAAATATTCTTTGTAATTAAGATATGAAAGCAGACTTTTTGCTCTTTGTTAAATAAGCTATTTGTTAAAAAATAAGTAATATTTATTAAAGAAAGAAAAACCTAAAATCCTACAACCTAGTTGTAGCTGTTCTGCTGATTTAGCAAAAGGGCCTTTGGGGAAGCAATTTATTTTGGTGGGTGTATCTTAAACTGATAAAGGTTTTGCAAGTTTAGCATCAAGGGAACAAAAATGTTTGGGTGGTTCCAACTCCATAAATGATTTTGTGCAAATCAGCCTCTGAAATCCTTTTAGGAAAGTAGAATGTGTTGTCTGATTTGGCTTTCAGGCTTAGGATGGAAGCTTGTGCAAGAGTATAGGCTACAGAGTGCCATTTGTTTTATTAAAAGGATTGATAGGATTGGCATACTCAGTTAATTTCAAATTGGAAGGAGCTTAGCAATCATCTTTCTAGTTGTATTCTAAGCCCACGCCCCTTTTTTTTAACAGGTGGTGAAACCAAAGCCCCAAAAAGGATATGTGGTTGTGTAGCCCAACTGGCTAGCTCCTATCTCTTCTTTTCGTGTAAATCCAAGTTAGAAATTATTCAATTAAACTTTGATCACATGTGTGCTAAATAAAATTTTTACTAATGTCATGTAACCAGATTGTAAATCAAACCCATTTTATGCATAAAATGAAAATATTACAACATTATCAAAATCAGTTTGATCTACTTAGAACAATTTTCTTTTTATACTTTAGTTTCCAGGATGCTAATTTAAAATAAAAAACAACTTTAAACATTCAATAATGATTTTTTTGGCCAATCCTGTATTTTGCTACAGCTTTGTTTTTGATTGATGATAGATAAACTATGTCATAGAATTTGGTTTTTGAGATATAATCAATGCCAATTAGGAAGCCTAAATGAATTGTATTGTTTATGCAATGAAATGATTTGGAGGATAAGTTATTTTATAGTATTTTTAACTTTTAATACTTTTTATGTTGTATATCAAGAAATATACATTAGATGCATGTACAAGCAAATATATGTATGCTCTGCAAAAAGGCAAGAAAATGTAAAATTTAACAGACTTAATGAGAAATGTTTTGGAGTGTTAGGTTTTCCTTTCATTTGCTAAGTTGGAACAGGTAAAAAACAGAATTTTGAGATGAAGACAAATGATTGTGTACTTCACTCAATTTCTTTTTTAGAACACAAATATGAAAGTGGCTATATCATTGAAAATTAATGAGAGCTCCATCAATATGGTACAGTGCCTCTGCATCATTGATTTATATATATTTAATGAGCCTGCTATTCTAATTTCAAGTAAACTGAAGCAAACTGCATCTAGCACTAACCCTGATTTACTTAGAAACAATTCATCTCATTAAAATATAAATGTCTTGAAATCTACCAATGTTAAGTATAATATCTTGAGAAATAATTCTACAGTGTTTATTTTCTGGCAATAACTAACTTGTTTCTAAACAAACAAAGCATCATATTTTTGGTACTATTTCAGAAAATATAACCAAAATATATTGTTTTATTTGACCTTATTTCTTGCTACTGATGTAGAGTGGATTTGCAATAGAAGATATGGGGGGGAAAAGCTTTAAAAAATAATAGGATTGGTGAAGTGTGACATGCCAGATGCTATATTTTTGAGGTTTATTGGAGCATATATGAGGACCACTTAAAGGTTTATTACTATACTATTTGGCATTAGAAATATAATTTTGTACTTTATAACATATTGCATTTATAACATTATATTATTGCATTATATAACATTTGTATTTTATTTTTAGTTTTAAGATAGTTTTGTTTTAAAGATGTCTATTTTGTTTTATTGAAAAGATGGTATAGGATAATAATAAAAAACATTTTTGTACATGAGTGGATCAACAAAATGTGGTATATGTATACCATGGAGTACTATTCG
>VBSM01002121.1:7757921-7768817 GCA_008086735.1 Cheirogaleus medius | reverse complement strand
CTCCCCTCCTTTCTCCTTTTCTCCCTTTCTTCCCTTCTTTCCTTTTTTGAGACTGGGGGTCTCGCTGTATTGTCCAGGTTGGTCTCAAACTCCTGGGCTCAAACCTTCCTCCCACCTCAGCATCGTTAGTAGTTGAGATTACAGGCACAAGTCCCTGTACCCAGCTGTTTCAGTCTTAACAGGGATACTTTCTCTACTGCCTTATCCTCTAACCCTAACCCCCCCCAAATTAAAAAAACAAAACAAAAAATTGTGTCCCCTTTTAACCATGATACTTCCTGTTTAAATTTCTTAAGTGGTTTCTTGTGTCTTCCACCAGTGTTTCTCAGATTTTTTAAAGTAACCTTAATAGTAGAGGAAAACAAATTTTTACCCCTAGTTTGTCTGGAAGTACAACTAAAAGTGTCCCTTTGAAAGCCTTGTTGAAGCTTTGACCTTAAAAATGTAGGTAAAATTTGAATTTCTTAATATTTTCTGTTAGTATTAAAACAAAAACCATATGCTTTCCTAATTCTCTACCTCATACTCCTAACCTCTGCATAAAATTTATGTTTTAGGAAGGCACATCATGTTTTCTTATGTCTTTATGTAATCTTTGACGTAGACATTTAGTGATTTTCAAATTGTGTTGCCTGAAACTTTAGATTTTCTGAGAGATTGTTTAGGGTAGCTGCTCATTGTCATCCCTTGAACTAGAGTAGTCTCCATTTATCTATTTTACATATTAGGGTTCTGGGTAACATTTAATATGAAGAAAGAGTTCTATTATTAAAGGAAAATGAATTCGAAAATGCTACTGTAATGTACAATAAAAATCCAAATTCCTTAGCTTATCATGTAAAGATCTTCCTGGTTTGGCCTCTGCCTACTTGTTTTCCTTATCTCTCCCCTTAACTCCCAACACCTTTTCTAGAGATTGAAACTAGAATTTTCACCTGAGAATGAAATTAATTTTGTTTGGCACTAGAGTGTTGGCTTGCATAGCATTTAAATTAAAACAAAACAAACTGAACTAGTTGCTAACATGTAAAAATCAGGAGATATCATGTAAAAATTTGGATTTCTGGTTTTTCTTGAAAAACTGCTAGATCTGGCAACATTGGGTCCACATTGTCACCAACGTGTAGTTGAGTAGCAATCACCAACATGGTATGCATTCTCCAGGTGGTTAGCCTGATCAATCTTGGAAAGTCTTGATACTTCGTGAATAGAAGATACACCAATAACCTTCTCAAAAGGAGACTTTTCCTATTGCTCTTATCTTGTTTAAAAAATAATTTTCTACCATACCATACTATTGATTGCAAGTATACTATACTTAATCTTTATATGTGTTAGTCGCTTAGACCCAAGTTAAAGAAATTAAAATTTTAAGTATAACTGCTTTATCTTTAATACTTCTCTAATAGATGACTAGTTAAAATCAGATCTATTTTTAGGTCAAATATTTATAATCATTCTATGATTTAAAAAGAAATGTTTTTATTACTTGTAGAAGTAATTTCTACTTATTTAGATTTTCTGTTCTGCTAGGAGAACATACTTGGAAGTATGTTTTCTAATTAGATTTTATTTAAGTAATAGAAAATTGAAGTCAGTTTGGGTAGGAAGAAGATAAAATGGGAGAAACTGGAATGTAACAGATTAAAGTTGTATATAGTTTTTGTGCAATTAAATATATGTATTCCAAGTGGATAATATAAATTTATGCATTAATGAAATGATATAGTCATATTAATTTGAAATTTGCACAAATGGAATCATAGTACACTTTTACCTTGGTTATTTTAGTTAGTAGTATATCTTGACTATCAGCATATACCATTTTACCTCCTTTTTAGGAGGTAATATTTCTTTGTATGGATGTTTCTTCTATTGATGGAAATTTAGAAATATAAAATTTTGATAGCTCTTTCTAAATTGTTTTTTAAAAAATTGCAGTAGTTAATTCCCTGCAACAGTGTATTAAAAAAAGTGGTTGTTTCCCCATACACTTTGTCAACACTCAGGATTTAATAAAGGTTGTATTAGTTTTAACTCACTGGGATCACAGTTGTACCTTTATTGCCTTTCATATTTGTGTTTAGCAGCAGGTCTCCAATATGATTGTAAGAGTTCAGACATAAGGCATTTTTTTCCCTTGATGTTTGTGCATTAAGCAAACACACAGCTTAAAGTTTTAGTTTATAATCATTTAACTTTCTGAGTAATAAAAGTCTGAAAGAACATTTAGAAATGCAATTGTATGAAATAGCGATTGTTTGTAAGCACTTTGTCCAACTCTTATTTCTGTAAAAGGGTCATATTACAGTTACTATGAGATCTATTCTTTGGGCAGCTGGAAAGCAGGACAAAGAAAAATCATTCTCCTCTTGTCCGATAGAAAGTACATTGTGCCCTCTAGTACCAGACTTGGGCTTTTTTCAAAGGATAATGAATTCCACACAGGTGAGTCAGTCTTTTGTGTTATTACCAGGTGCATTATTAATTTTGGTGATGGCAGTCTCGGTGTTCTCATTCAAACAGCAATTCTCTTTAGCAAAATCTCCAAAATAGCACAAAAAAAAATAACTAGAGATTTTCACATTTTGGATACAAGAAAATGTATCTTTCTTTTGGCTTTTTTTTTACTTTTTTCTTGCTAGATGCTTATGACTTACAACTCCTTTGAAAAAATGTGTATAGTTTCTTTTCTTCTTTTTCTGGGGGCCATGGATTGTATGTCATGATTTATTTATTGAATTTAGGATGTGAAGCAAAGTGTATTGGCTTAATAGTTCTTTTTTTTTTTTTTCTTCTTCCATAAACTGGGTTAAGTTAATGTTGGAAAGATTCCCTATCCCGGGTGATTATCGACATACCAAATTCTAGGAATAGTCAAGTTCAGGGTCATCTGGGGTCACCAATCATTTGATATTCAGTTGGCCCTTAAATCATAATACCAAAATACATTTGAGTTTTAACTAAGACAAACATTTCAGAGTAATGTTAAAGTAAGAACTCTCTGAATAGGGTTCTGTGAGTGTAAAGTATAATTTACCCAAGATCCCTTACTAATTGAGGAAAAGAAAGTAACTTCAACTTTAAAGTTTGAGGTTATCTAATTTTTAGGTTTGCAAATTGTTTATTTTTCAGCCCTTAGCACTTATGTAGGAGCTTAAACTATTATAGCACTGAAGAATTCATTTTATGTTTATGTTTAGTAAATTTAGGTATTTTCAAACAGTTGTAATGCAACTCTGTTTATTTAGATTATATTTTCTTTTCCCGTACATTTCTTTTTAAGATTATATTAATATTTTCCTTTTATAGTCTGCACTGCTTCTTTTATTCAACAAAAACTGAGTACTACTATGTGCCAAACATATTCAGAGTTACAGAATGATCTTATATTTTGCCCTGGTTATTAGATTTATTTATTTATTTTTTTATTCATATATAACACTGATTAAAGGTGTTATGGGCTACTTTTCCTTCTTATATCTCGTTTTGTAAATAATAGTTTCATTTAGATGTGTTATTTAACCTATTTTTGTGTAGTTTGACAATTTTTAGCATATATAAATTAATGTCCTGGCTACTTGTGGGATCATGCTGTCTAGATCTGTGAACTGATAAATCTTAATTCTGCTACTTTCTAAGTTGCAGCATTTTGTTGTTGTTTTTTAAAATCAGATATTCATATTTTCTTTTTCCTATGTTTTATTGATTCTATTTTCCTTCAAGTTTTTTCCTAGTATCTCAATCATCTGCTCTCTTACCACATAACAAATTGCTACTTTGATTTGAGTCGGTAACTTGAAGTTTGGGAGACAATAATCATCTCTCTTATTAATCATCCTTAATTGTCAGGAGAGAAAACCCTATAGAATTCTTTGATGTAATTACTGTATTTTCTGGGCAAGTCTCATCTTTATGAAAAAATTTTTAGTGAATTCTTTACTGCAATGTCTTATGGATTGTAGATAGTTCCAAATAGATTATCAGAAGAGAGTAAATGATGGGAAATATTTTAAGACATAGTGTATAAAATGGTTCTACAATATGGTATTCTTTTCTTCCTTCCCTTACATTATGGTATTCTTTCAGTGGTTTTTTTATGATTTTTATGCATGCTAAACCAAAATATAAATTGCAACTACCAGTTGGCCAGAAATTTTTACTGAGCTGTACTAAATTGTATATAAGCAAAATAAAAAAAAGAGAACTCAATATGTTTCTTCTAGCCCAATTTGCAGTTTAGTTTATCAGTTGTTGTATAGACATAACTTATTATCATGTATAGACTTTTTAAAGCCAAGAGGAACCTTATAAATCATCTGGTACAGTTTCTTGATTTTAAGAACAGCTTTAAGATTTCAAAGCTTTTTCAGCATTGAAACTTTACAAATTCAGATTGCCCTCTTCCCCAGTTAAACTAAATTAGTGAAGTTTTTAAAAAATTCACATCTGAGAAGTTAGTTTACACAGTTCTCATTGGTGTGAATGGAAATTTCTTACTGAGGTTCAAGTGAGGACACTTATCTTTATTATTCATCTTTAATTAATTTATGAGGATGAAATGACCATTGCTGCATTGCTAGTTAGTACTTTACTTTTTAGTAAATGCAGCAGCTACAACTTATATCATTTTAAATCAATAATTAAAGAGGAATGGTTTATTATTTTCTAGCATATTAATTCCTTAGAATTATAGGCTCTTTATGCTGAAAGATCTCAGAGAGCATCTAGTCTGTGTTCTTATTTGGTAGATGAATAAACTAGGATAGAAAGTGTTTAAGTGATTTGTTTAATTTTCCATGACTATAAAGCATTCTATATGCTGGACTCTGTCGTGATTTAATAAGGTTAGAGACCTTACGCTGTATGACTTTAACTTTTACTTGGTTAAATTCCAGTTTATGAATGTGTTGTATCATCTGCTTTCCTACTTAGTGTAAGTTATCAAGCAATGAAAGCTCAGAATTTATAGTGAGTAGTAATTAAGCAGAATCATTTCTCCAAACCTGTCATTATCTGTAATTTGGAACTATAATGACCAGGAAGCAGTGTTGCTATAAGCATAGTTGAATAAATCCATATTAATCTACTTGGCAGAATATAACATTGTAACATACCGTTTAGATTCACAATGCTGAAAAAATGATTAAATTATTGTCAAAACAAAGGACTACTTTAGCTATGGTCATTTTAATAACTTGTTTTGCTTCATGTACACTATTTTTGCTTAAGCTTCAGATATATAGTCACATGGGTTATCTTTCAAGGACAGTTGTTTACTGTCTGAGTTCACATTTGATGCAGGTACTGGTGACAGTTTGTGATTCTTGACTCACTGCCTAACATGGAAAATAGTTTTATAGCAAGCTATACACAATACTATCTTTTAATGCTTACTTTTTAATGCAGTTAAAGCTGACTTATTCTCTCTTTAGAGTATTATGTAATAGTTGTTAGTGTTATGCTATATCTGTTAAACTACTGTATATATGTAAAATGAAAAGTTTATGTGTAATGTTATTTACTGTAATAATGTTGAAGTTCAAAAATAAAAAATAAACATATCAATGTTATATACTTACACACTTAAAATGCACAGTACTGTTGCAGCCTTCTTTTTCTGGAGGATCTAATTGTCTTCAGTACATTCTTCCTCTTCCTTTGTTTATGACTTTATATTTATGTCTGCAATAGCAGTGATTAATTGCTGAGGAAGCCTTTCTTGTCTGCTTATGAGATACTGAGGCTAATTGTCTTTTGACTTTGTACTGCATGCTATCTGTCAAATAGTCTAATAAATAGAAAAGCTTACCACAAATGGTTAGAAATTAATGGGCTATTTGGTTGTGGAACCTATTCTTTTGGCCACTTGGACATTGAACTAAGGTATTAGAATTGAATTGAAGAAAGTAGGGATGATTTGAGACAGATTTAGGGGATAAATTGAGAGGATTTGGTGATTCTGTGGCTATGAAGGTAAGAAGTAGTGTAAGGTAATACTTACAATTGGGATTGTGATGATTAAGTGAAGAACGTAATTTTGAAAATTGAGTGAAATCCTTTCTAGAACAAAGCAGGGAATGTGTATAAGTAAACAAATAGGCAAATAAATAAATTAGCAAGTGGTAATAACTGAAGTGGTGAGTCTTTGGAGTCTAGGCTGGTTTTAAAAGGAAGTATAACAAGGAGTAAGCTGTAATT
This sequence comes from Cheirogaleus medius, assembly GCA_008086735.1. Classification (NCBI taxonomy): domain Eukaryota; kingdom Metazoa; phylum Chordata; class Mammalia; order Primates; family Cheirogaleidae; genus Cheirogaleus; species Cheirogaleus medius. The sequence continues at coordinate 7,762,616 of VBSM01002121.1, read as the reverse complement.
AGGAGAAAAAGGAAGTATAAAGGATTGAAGATCAGGATGAGATCAAAGGGGCAGTGTAGGTAATGAGGGATTGAGAGCTAGTAGTTCAGAAGGTTGTGGCCAGCGTTTGGAATATAACAGACTGATGCTGTGTGCAGTGCTGGAGTAGCTAGTGGCAAGAAAGCTAAACAAGAGACAAAAAATGGTTAAAAGATTTTTTTAAAAATTGAGCTTTCTTAAAATTAATTATGGGAATATGGAGGCGTAACCAGAGTAGATTATTGCTGATGGTTTCTATTTATGGTTAGACTGAGTATAAAAATCTTATGCCTCTAGCTGATCTAAGATATACTGTATTGTGTTAGAATTTTGAACTTTTATTTCTAATATGATTGTGATTTTAGCAGAGGTTGGATATAATCTTCATTATGTACAGAATCCTTCAAATATGCATCTAAAAATTTAAAACCTTAAATTAACCTTAGAAATATATCAAATCTTGATATACAAAAGTAAAAATAGAACTTAAAATGATTAATATTCTAAATGAATTTCTTAACTTACCAATTTCTGTTTTTGGTGATGTCCTAAGAAGATGATTCAGTTAATATAAAAGGATTGCATCTGTTAAATAATGCAAACTACTTCCCATTCCTCTTTTTTTGGGTACCCATCTTTTTTGTCAAAATCTTTTTGAGAAATTTTCAGATATAGGACAAACAATAAATTAATAATAGTTAATACTATTCATAAGACTATTTAGATTTCGTTTTGGGGAGGTTTATTCATATAGTTTAATAATTATTATTAAAAATGAATTGGATAGGTATAACTTTGTTATAATTAAAAATTTGAAATAATAAAAATGAGAGAATGTTCTTTAAGAAACAGCAAATGTTCTCAGATAATATGGAGAAAATGTGGGGAAACAATTCAATAATAAAAACTAATGTTTGTAAGTAAATCAAGTTGGGGAGGTTCTGCTATAAAAAGTTGTTAAGGTTTGGATTCAGAGATCTGTTTCTTTTATAGTAAGCATTTTTAATATAGGAACAGATCAGGGAAATGGTTTCCATATGCTTTTTGAGGTGTTAACAATGCACTTTTGGATTGGAAATGCAATATAAATCTAAAATACATTCTAGAAGGTGAGTGGAGGAGCATTTCTGTGGTAATAATGTACAAGAAACCCTTGTGCTTTGTAGCTTTGTGACTTATGGTTTTGTGAGTTTCTGGAACATGCAAATTACTCCCCCACAAACCTGGAGTCTGACACACCTTGCTCTGTCTGGTCAGCTTACAGCCTTAGACTGGCCCTGTATTTCCTTTTACTACAGTTCATCCGTCTGGGATCTTTCTTGGATACCCTATACTTGTGAGGAGAATTGAGGCTAGTTTTGTGGCCTATTTTAAGGGTCTGAAGATGCATAAAACAAAGAGGATGGCTGGGGGAAGTAAGGAGAATCCAAGTGGTAGTTATATCTGTCAGACCCTTCTGGGTTTTCTAATGGTCTTGGAGGCACAAGTAGTTTAGTTTTTGAATTTTGGCTAACTTCATTCCTGCTTGAGGTTGAGTGTATAATATTATTGTATTACCCATTTATTAAAAGCTCCAGAATGTATCTGGTCATAAATAGGGTGGATATCTTTAATGGTATTTGTAATTTTGAGGAGTTGCATGTTTAATAACTTTATCCTTGGTTGACTTTTAAAAGTCTTGGTTGACCTTTTAAAATTTTGTTTTGGTCTTTGTAAATAATATGTCTACCGAAACAAAAGGAAAAATTCTTTTGGTTTTAGACTAACATCTCTGAACAGAATTTTTCTAACTTTTCTTTCAGATAATATCAAAATTTTCCAAACAGAAGTAGGCAAGAGGGAGCTTAGAATAACCTTAGGAAGGTTTTAAAAACTACCGCTACTCCTACAGAAATGTTTACTGTGTGCTAGGCATATTACTGAATCCTCTATATTCATTATCTCATTTAATCTTTATAATAATTCTAATTGGTATGTACTATTAGTATCTACTTTTTATGGATGAGGGAATTGTGGCTTAGAGACTTTAAGTAACTTGCCTAAGGAAACAAAACTAGTAAATGACTCAGCCTGGCTTTGACTAGGTCTAATTGAGGACAAACCTTTGCTTCTAAATCACCATGCTTTAATTAATTCACTTCCTACAAACCCTTTTTGTCCTTTTCCTCTATATCAGAATGTAGATAATGGCAAAGCCATGAGCATTTTCAAAAATGCTCTCAGGGTTATAATGTTGAATTTACATTTTTAAGTTTTTTTTAAATATATATACAAAAAGTATGTGAATAATATAAAGTAAATGAATGACAAATCAAACACCTGTGTATCTACCCCTACATTAAGAAATAAGGTGTTGCTGATAATCTTGAAGACTCTATCCTTTTTCTATATTTTCCTCCTTCTCCCGTAGAGATGACTATCTCTCTGAATTTTGTTATTCTTTTTTTTCTTTATAGATTTGCCAAATATTGTTGGATCTCTAAGCAGTATATTATTTAGTTTTGAATTTTATATAAGTACATTTCATATATTATATATATGTGGTTTTATAAAAAGATTTTTTTATTGTGGCAAAATACATGTAACAGTAAATTCACTATCTTAACTTTTTTTTTTTTTAGAGACAAGGTCTCCCTTTGTCGCCTAGGCTAGATTGTAGTGGTGCAATCATAGCTCATTACAGCCTTTGACTTCTGGGCTCAAGCAGTTTTCCTGCCTCAGCCTCCTCTGTAGCTGGGACTACAGCTAATTTTTTTATTTTTTGTAGAGAAGGGGGGTCTCACTATGAACTATACAGTTCAGTAGTAAGTATATTCACATTGTTGTGCAACAGTTCTTTAGAACTTTTTCACCTTGCCAAACTGAAACTCTTATACCAGGTGTCCGCGGGCCACATGCCGCCCACCTAGGACATTTATCCGGGCCTCTGGGTGTTTTTACCACTGCTGCCTGTCCTGCTTAGCAGCTGACTTGTCCCAGGCCCACAGTGTGCACTCTCCAACGGTCTGAGGGACAGTGAACTGGCCCCCTGTTTGAAAAGTTTGAGGACACCTGCTACCCATTAAATCCTAACTCCCCCTTGCCCCTCCCCTAGTGCTTTTGACAACCACTTTTAAACTTTCTATGATTTTGACTGCTTTAGATACTTTATGTGAGTGGAATTACATAGTATTTGTCCTTTTGTGATTCGCTTATTTCACTTTCCACAATATTCTTGAGGTTTATCCATACTGTAGCATGTGACAGGAATTCTCTCTTTTAAAGGCTGCATGATATTTCATTGTATGTATATACCATACTTTATGCATTCATCCATCAGTGGATAATTGGGTTGCTTCTACCTCTTGGCTGTTGTGTTAATGCTGCAATGAACATGGGTATGCAAATATCTCTTGGATATCCTGCTTTGAATTCTTTTGAATATTTACCCAGAAGTGGGTAGTTCTATTTTTAATTTTTTGAGGAAACTTCCTGCTATTTTCAGTAACGGCGTACCACATATATGCCGAACAAAAGTGCACAAGGGTTCTAATTTATATATTTGTTTTCAACTAATTTTGTTCATTTAACATTATGTTTTTCAGTTATAGTTTTGATATTCATCCATGTTGATATACATAGTTATAATTTGTTAATTTCCATTGTTGTGTAGTATTCCATTCCATTGCATGACTGTACTGCATTTTATTTATCCATTCTACTGTTAACGGACATATGTGTTGTTTCCAATTTTTTTTTTTTGCTATGGGAAATTATGATGCCCTAATATTCTTGTACATGTCTCCTGGTACACCTAAGTTAGGATTTCTCTAGGATGTGTGACTAGAATAGAATTGTTAGATCATAAGGCATGTATATGTTTAAATTTACTAGGAAATGCCAAATTGTTCTTTAAGAGGTTGTAAAATTTACACTCCTATCAGCATTATGAAAATCTAGTTATTCTACATCTTTGCCAACATTTGGTATTGTCAGACTTTAAAATTTAAAAACAATTTCAGATGTAAAATGGCATTTTATAGTGGTTTAAAAATGCATTTTCCTGATTGTTCACTGTTTTGTGCTGCTTGGTAGTTTCTGTTTCCTCTTCTGTTAATGCCTGTATAAGGAAATAATTTGTATACTTTTTACTCCACCTTTACTGCTATTACTTTCTTCTCTTTTGTGGATTATGGTAGCAGCTCATAAATTAGTTTACCTGATTTTGCCTTTGTCCCTGTGTTCACACAGCAGCCAGAGTGATCCTTAAAATAAGTAATTTATGTCATGTCACTTCTTTGCTCTGACTGTGCAGTGTCTTCTTATTTCATGCAGAGTAAAAACCAAAGTCCTTACAGTGTCCTTTCTGTCTTACATGATGTCTCTCCATTCCCTTTGATCCCCTTGCCCACCTTACTCCCTCTTCTACCACCAGCATTTTTACACCCTGCTCTATATTTTGTTCTTTTCATCTCTTACCATCCTCTAACACTATGTATTAGGTCATTAAATATGAAATGTCCGATTTTGAATCAAAAATGTAGTTTATTATATCTCAAATCAAGAAGCAATACAATTATCAAAGTATGCGCCTAAACTATCCACACAGTTTTGCCATCTTTTTTTTTATTTCAGCATATTATAGGGGTACAAACATTACGGTTATGTATATTGCCCATGCCCCCCTCCCCCCTCGAG
>VBSM01002121.1:7732143-7757821 GCA_008086735.1 Cheirogaleus medius | reverse complement strand
TGGGTTGTTTCCACAACTTTGCAATTGTGAACTGTGCTGCTATAAACATTCGACAGTTTTGCCATCTTAATGATAGCTTGTTTATGCCAGCAGCAAAGAAGCCTGACGAGTGAGTGGCAATGAAATCTCGAAAGGTGTTTTCCACAGCTTGTTGAGAATTGAATATTTTTCTTTGCAAGAAGTAGTCCAAAGCCTGGAAGAAGTGGTAGTCAGTTAGTGCACGGTTTGGTGAATACGGTGGATGACAGAGAGTTTCCAAGTCCAGCCACTGTAGTTTGAGCAGCGTTGTTTGTGTGACCTGTGGTTGATCATTGTCTTGCAAGAGGATTGGACTGTCTCTATTGACAATCTCAGCTGCCTCATTGCAAGCATCCTCATCATATTGTCCAGCTGGTTGTAGTAGACATCAGCTGTAATCAATTGACCAGGTTTCATGAAGGTGTGGTGGATACTACCAGCGCTGGACCACCAAACAGATACCATTAGCTTTTTTTGATGAGTATTCAGTTTTGGACTGTGTTTCGGCACTTCATCTTATCTAACCATTGTGGCAAATGCTTGTGATTGTCAAAAAGAATCCATTTTTCATCACATGTAACAATATGGTGTAGAAATGGTTCACCTTTATGTCATTACAGCAAAGAAAGGCAAGCTTCGAGATTATTTCTCTTCTGACACTCATTTAATTCCTGTGGAACCCATTTATCCAGCTTCTTTACCTTGCCGATGTGTTTCAAATTGTCCAATATTGTTGGAATAGTAACGTCAAACCATGCTGCTAATTCACACGTGGGTTGAGATGGATTTGCTTCCACTGCGGCTTTCAGCTCATCATTATCCACCTTGGTCTCAGGTCACTCATTTGGCTCATTTTCAAGATTAAAATCAACAGAATGGAACTTCTCAAACCATCAAACTATGCATTCATTAGCCACATCCTTCCCAACCATTTCCTTGAGATTTCAAGCTGTCTGATCTGCATTGGTTCCACGAGGGGAACTCATATTTGAAAATAACATGAACTTTTGACTTATCCATGGTTTCACAAAAATTGCTCTAAAAAATTAGGAAGATAATCACAAGCCAAAACTGTCCATGTTAGGGTATAGGCTCCATTAGGGCAGAGATTAGTGTTTTTCTCACTGAAGTATCCCTAGTCCCTTAGACAGTGCCTGTCACATAGTAGGAACCTAATGAATATTTATTAAATGATTTTGAATTTGGTGAATAAATAAATGCCCATTTTAAATGGTGTGTAAATTTTCTTTGAAAGCATTTTAGTTCTCTGAATAAATAGGAATTTTCTGTAAAACTAAACAGTAATGGAGAACAATTTTATACTTATTTTCACTTATGCTGAAAGGTTTCATGTTCCCTTGTTGAAGACTTGTTTAAATTAATTTATGAATACATTTTTAAGGGATCTAAAATTACTTTTGATTATATGAGTTTTATAACAGAATAATCACTAGGAAATTTCAAACTAAAATATTTTTATCAGAAACTCAGACTGCATTATTGGTTTTATCACAGAGATAACCTCATTTCATGTTAATCACAATGCAGGCATTCTTATGGGTCTAAAAGTGAAAAGTCAGTTTGAAAGTTCTTGGTTGTGTAATTTTAGTAGAGTTCTAGGGTACCAGGTAGAAATGAAGAGTAATTCCAAGGCTCTGAGATGTGTGAATAAGCATATGTACTAAGGAAGGCAAAGTCCAAGAGCTTTTGTTTTTTATTTTAATGAGTTGAAATTGTGGTAGACTATAGAGAAACTTCAAGAGTCGGTGCTATTATGTTTGATGTGGTGAATAGAAATATATTTTTCCAAGGTGTTACATTTGTTCAACCAGTATTTGCTCTGAAACACAGGGCTTGGGATACAGCAATGAGCATAACAAATGTAATCCCTGAGCTGGAAGAATAATCTATTAGGGAAGACAGATATTAAACATAAAAATTAACAAATATTAGATTATTGATTTTGATAAATGAGCTATAAGGAACAGGCTATATATCAATTGAGGTTTATAGGAAAACAAAAAAACACAGTATTTCAAACCATTAGGAATTTAATACAGATAATTATGGGCTTACAAACCTGTTAGAAGGGCTGGGGCAGTAAGGGAAGGGAAACTGCCACATTCAGGAAGTCAGGAATTGTAGAAAAACTGCTGTTGCTGATTCCAGTGGTCTAATCGTTAAAGTAGGTGATTCACAGAAGAACACCTGAAAGCTGTGAGTGAAACTTCATGTGTCATCGGCTAATGCTCATATGTTGTCTATTGCTGCTGAAGTAGCAGTAATGCTTCTATTGTCCTTTTGCCTTCCAGAGCTTTTGCAGATATTTTACAAGAGGTAGAAACAAAATTGGAGCCTTGCTGGAGGGATTTTGGAAAATGTAGTTCTCAAATTTCTAGTCTTGGGGGAGAGCATAGAATCATGAAAATGATGTTGAGTTGCCAAGAGATAATCCAGCATAGTTAACTATGAGAGAAAATATCAGGGTCACCAATTTTAGATTGGGCGGTAAAAAAGGCCTCTCTAAAGAGAAGATATTATCTGATGGATAAGAGCTTTTAAAAGATGGAGAGATCAATTTCTAACAAGAATTTTAGCTGTTTTATGGCACAGGTAGAGAACTTGGTCTTAGATAGGACCAAGGATAGTTCTTCTAGTAAGAGTCTTTCTGAGGAGGTGACATTTGGTTTGATACTTGAATGATGAGAGAAGGCAGCCCTAGGAAGATTGGGTAGAACAGAGTTTCTGGCAGAGGAAGGAAGTGCAGTTGCCCTGAGACTTGAATGACCTTGGCATGTTGGAAGGAAAGAAAGTAGAGAGAGGTAGATTGATAGGAGATGAAGCTGGGGAGTTGGGTAGGGGTCAAGTCATGTAGGATCTTTATGGCTATGGTAAGATATTTGTATTTTATGCTATCTAACATGCGACACCATTGGGTCATGAACAGGGTGTGAAATGAGCTAATTTCCCTTTTAAAGAGATTATTCTGGCTATACCATAGAGCATAAATTTGGGGGAAGAAGGTGGGTGAGGGTTGAGGGTCAATAGTGGAATTAAGGAGAACAGTTGGGAGGCTTTGGCAGTACTTTAAATAATGAGTGACAGTGGCCTATACCAGTGGAGATGGCAAAAAATTGGATTTCACTTTAGCATGTATTTTAGAAGTAGAGTCAATCAGTTTTGATACATATTAGATATGGGGGTTTAGGAAGAGAGAAATCAACAAAGTCTCCTAGGTGTTTGTCCTGAGTATCTAGGCAGATGGTATGATATTTAGTGAAGTAGAAATGCTTGGCAGATAGAGCAGGATGAAAGAATTTAGAATTCTGTTTTGGATATATTATGTTTGAGATGTCTTTAGATGTGTCTGGAGTTATTGATTAGGTGGTTGAGCTGGATTCTGGAGTTCAGGGATGAGATCAGGGCTGTAATCTAGTTTTGAGAGTCATATTTAAAGCCATATAGATTAGATATCACTTATGAAGGGAGATGAGTGCCTGGGAAATAACTGGAACACTTCAACTTTTAGATGTTTCACAGAGGAGGAAGAGCCAGCAAAACAAATGGAAAAAAACAGCCCAGAATAAGAGAAGGTTCTTTAAAAAAAAAAGAAAGAAAAGAAAAAGGAGCAGACAGGTAAGAGGAAAACCAGGTAAATGTGAGGTCACATAAGCCTAGAGAATAAAGTGTTCTCAGATGGAGGCAGTGGGCAGTTAATGCTGCTAAGAGGTAGTGTAGGATGAGGACAGAGAATTCTTCTCTATTAATTAATTAACTACTGGCTTTGGCAAGATTGAGGACATTGGTAAAATTCTTAAGAATTGTTTCATTGGAAAGTCAGGAATAAAAGATTAATCAGAATGAGTTTAAGAGAGTGGGAGCTAAGGCAGTGAAGACAGCAGTATTGCTTCAGGAATTTTGCTGTGAATGGGAGCAGAGAAATTGGATGGTAGCGGGAAAGGAATGTAGAGTCAAGTTTTTTTTTTTTAATGATGGTGGTTGATATTAACACATGTTTGTATGTCAATTTGAATGATTCAGGAGCGGAGGAAATTCAGTGTGAGAGAAAGAGGGGATAATTGTAGAACTAAAGTACTAGAGTAGGGATTAGGGAATGAGATACAGAGCGCAAGTAGAAGGGAGAGATTGACTCTAGATAGGAGCAGGGTTATTTCTTTCATTTTTTTCATTTAGCTATTAAACAGTGATAGAATAACAAAATTATTGTGTATAAGTAGAATCTGTTTATTTTTTAGGTGAGGTTTTGCTAGGTTTCCCAGGCTGAACTTGAACTCCTAGACTCAAGCGATCCTCTCATCTCAGCTTTCTGAGTAGCTGGGACTACAGGCACACACCACTGTGCCTGGTTTAGAATCTGTTTTAAACATCTAGTGGGAAATTCAGCTTTTTTGTGGGGAGAAGGAGGATTATTTTGCATATTTTAAATAAAATCAAGGCAACTATAGATTATTATTAATATACAGTATTAGTTAAACAGTGGTAACACATTGCAGGTGAGACATATAAAGTATTCTAGATACTTGGATTATCTAGAATATCAAACTTGGAAAAAACCTTAGATATTTTATAAATGAGAATGACTTTCTCAAAGTACCCCATATGGTAAGGTACAGAACTGGGATTGGAAACCTAGATCTTCTCATTACCCATGTAGAGTCTAATTATTAATATATCATCATATCTTAGAAAATTAATTTTTATGTGGTTAGTAATAGAGTTATCTTTTTAAAGAAATTTATTCTAGAGCAAAAAAAAATCACCTTTAGTAAATAGACTAACTTTTGTGTGGTAAATGCTTGATTTAGCATTTAAAGAAATGAATTATAGATTAAAAAATGTTCATGGCGTGATCTTAGGACATGTAGGTAGTTTTTCACAGTGCTTTCACATGTGTCTTCTCATTTGAATAACATTTTTGGAAGAGAGCGTGCATAGATTAGAATTGCTTATGTGGGTAAGACAATTGAAAATAAAGAGGTGGTTGTTTTCTAAAGGTCATATAGGTAAATACTTTTTGGGTGCTTTTGTTTACAAGTAATAGGAAACTCAAACTATCTTTTTATGCTCCCCCCCCTTTTTTTGAGGCGAGGTCTCACTCTGCCACCCAGGGTGGAGCAATCTATCTTAGAGAAGTTATTGACTCATTACTGAAAAGTACAGCCATAGATAGGGTGATCTTCAAGTAAGGCTTGGTCTAGTAGCTCAGTAACGTTACCATTGTTTCATTTTCTTTCTATTTCTTGGCTTATCCCTCCCTCTCCTTCAGAGTGCTTTTTTTCTAAGTTTGGGGTACTAGAGATGCTTCTAGATAAACAAAAATAGATGCTTTCTCTTACAGGCTTAAAAGGGGGGGGGTGTAAGGAAGCTTTTTCCCCCAGATGGTCTCAGCAAATATCTCCGCACATCTCAGTGGTTGCTTGCTTATCTCTGAACCAACCATGGCAATCAGGAGGATGGCATTCATTGAGTGGCTTAAGCCAGTCAGTGCCCACCCAAACTGCATGACTGGGAAATTCATAGTCCAATTACCGTTAGTATACTAGAGGAAGGGCTGCCTGCATACTGGGGAGGTGACCAAAAGTTATCCCTGCAGCAAGCAAATATTAGAGTAAGAATCCAGGTTTTTCACTTTTTGTTCAAAATCGTAAATGAATATATAAAACTTGATCCAATAGTAAGAATATTTAACTTTGCTTTTTAAATTGAAGTGAAATTCATATTATATAAAATTAACGATTTCAAAGCCAGCAATTCAGTGGCATTTTGTATATTATTTACAGTGCTCTACAGCTACTACCTATGTCTATTTCCAAAACATTTTTATCACCACAGAAGGAAATCCCATATCCATTAAGCAGTTATTCCTCATTCCCTCTTGCCCTCCTCCCCCGGTAACCACAAGTCTGCTTTTTGTCTTTGTGGATTTACCTATCCTGGATATTTCATAAAAATGTGTAACCTTTTGTATTTGACTTCTTTCACTTGGCATAGTGTTTTCAAGGTTCATTCATGTTGTAGCGTGTATCAATGCTTCATTCCTTTTTATGGCTGAATAATTAAATTGGATATATATACTATAATTTGTTCACCCATTCATCTGTTGGTAGACATTTAGGTTCTTTCTTCCTGTTGGCTATTGTGAATACTGCTGCTATGATCATGCTTATACATGTATTTATTTTTGTTTGAGTACCTATTGTCAAACTTTTTTTTTGAGACATGATCTTGCTCTGTCACCTTGGCTGTAGACAACTTTTGTTTGTTAAAATATACCAGTTGGAGAGTGGATAGGCTAGAATGCAGTGGCTTGATCATAGCTCACTGTAACCTTGAACTACCTGGGCTGCTGAAGCGATCCTCTTGCCTCAGCCTCCCAAATAGTTGGGGCTACTGGTGTGTACCACCACACCCGGCTAATTTTTAAATTTTTTTTGTAGAGACAGGGTCTTGCCATATCACCCAGGCTGGTCTTGAAGTCCTGGCCTCAAGCAGTCCTCCCTCCTTGGCCTCTCAAAGTGCTGGGATTTCAGGCATAAGCCCCTATACCTGGCCTATTGTCCAATCTTTTGGGTATATACCTACGAGTGGAATTGCTGGGTTATATGTTAACCCAACCATCTATGTTTGACCTTTTGAGGAATGACCAAACTGTTTTCCATAGCAGCTGAATCATTTTACATTCTTACCAGCAACATTTGAGGGTTCCAGTTTCTCCACATCCTTGCCAACACTTGTTATTGTCCTTTAGTTTGTTTTTTTTTTTTTTTGATTATAGCCATCCAGGTGGGTATCAAGTGATGTCATATTGTAGTTTAAATTTGCATTTCCTGGCCAGGCTCGGTGGCTCACTCCTATAATCCTAGTTCTCTGGGAGGCAGAGGCGAGAGGATCACTTGAGGTCAGGAGTTCAAGACCAACCTGAGCAAGAGTGAGACTCTGTCTCTACTAAAAATAGAAAAAATTAGCGAGGCATGTATGTGCACGTGCCTGTGGTCCCAGCTACTTAGGAGGCTGAGGCAAAAGGATCACTTGAAACCAGAAGTTTGAGGCTACTGTGAGCTAGGCTGACGCCACGGCTCTCTAGCACAGACTCTGTTTCAACAACAACAATAAAAAGTTGCGTTTTTCTAATGACTAATGACATTGAGCATCTTTTCATGTACTTGTTGGCTATTTGTGTATCTTTTTTTGAGAAACATCTGTTTAAGTTTTTTGCCTAATAAAACAAAACAAACAAGACAAACATCATGTTGTTTGTCTTTTTGTTGTTGAGTTGTAAGATTTCTTAATGTACTCTGGATATTGGACTTTTATCACAAATATGATTTGCAGATATTTCTCCCATTTTGTTGATGTCTTTTCACTTTCTGGGTAATATCCTTTGACGCACAAATTCTTAAAATTTTCATGGAATTCAATTTATCTACTTTTTCTTTTGTCGCTTGTGCTTTTGGTATCTAGTCTAAGAATCCGTTGTTGAATGTTTTCTTCTAAGAGTTTTATGGGTTTAGTTATTATAGTCAGGTAGGTGATAACATTTTGAGTTAATTTTCATATATGGTATGAGGAAAGGGTTCAACTTCTTTCTTTTATATGTGGATATTGCTCGGATTTTTAAATTAATGAATTAATATTAATAATAAATTAATATTTTTATAGTTGTAACTTTTCTACAAATGTGCTGTATATGTTTTATAAAATATTAAATGTAAGTATAAAATAAATGAATGTAAATAAATAATAAAATATATGAATTTATAAAATGTATCAAATTTTTTTGTCTGTAAAATTAGATGTAATTGATTATCAGTTGAAGATTCAATGTTTAGAATATTGCATATGATATTATTAACTAGTGTTATATAGAGCAAGTAGTAAATTTTGCTTCATCTTATGAAAGTGTACAGGACATCTTCCACAGAGCTATTTTTGTTCTTGATTATAAAAATGCTTCATGTTTGAAGAAAAAAGGGTTACTGTTAGTACATGGATTATCTTTGGAATTAATTTCAAAACAGCAATGAGTAGGTCTCAAAATTATTTTATCTTAAATTTGTTTCTAAAAATGTATTTTTATTGATGCATATTAGATGTACATATTTTGGGGGTACATGTGATAATTTGATACATTCATATAATCAAATTAGGGGGATTAGGGTATCCATCGCTTTAGTATTTATCTTTTCTTTACATTAGGAACAATCAAATTATTCCCTTCCAGCTATTTTGAAATGTACAGTCGATTAATGTTAATAACTATGCTGAACTATCGAACCCTCACTCTCAATCAGAAATTTTTAAATCTAGAAGTAATTGCCTTTGGTTTTATTTTTAGTGGCTTTTGAGAAATAAATACTTTTCCTAGAATATGACCTTGGTGTCAATGAAAATGGAAAAAATATTTATTAATTCTGTAAAAATACCAGAATTCAAGACATTGGAAGTGTTGAACATTTAAATGAAAAGGAGAAGATATTTTTTTTAGTTTCTGGACAATTTAACTCTTTGGTCAGGTGCAAAGGACTTGATAAACACTGAACATTTACTATGTATCATGCACTGGTGTAAGTTCTTTCATATGTAATAACTCATTTAATTAAGTTGATTATGGATGGACATTTGATTTGTTTAAAAGTTTGATTTCCCCCTCTTTATGAGTATGATTCAAAAATAATTGTCCCTACCATTTGGAAAAATAACAAAATTTACAAATTTAAGATATGACATAGGCTTTGAAACAATCTGGGGAATAGGTCTCAAACTTGTCTGTTATTTTATTAATTGATTTTCCCTAGTGTCTATTAGGCATTTATTTATTTATTTTGCTTCTGACCATACAGGGAATCTATTAGGCATTTAAAATGACTAATTCAAAATGTTAACGAATGTTGAGCAAACATTGATATACTTTGCTTTCAAGAAACAAAAATGAGAACATTATATTTGTAGAACTATTTCAAGTTGAGTTAAGCATTGCCCATCACAAAAGAAATATAGTTCCTGCCTTAATAGCCCTACTTTTTCTAGATGGATCTTCTGGAATTTAGTGTTGTTGAGGTAGAGAGATTGACAGTTTGCTCTCACAAATCTGCCTTATACAGCTTATACACTTTAGTCTATAATTATTTGTTATTGACTTTGTTTTATTGGTTCACAAGACTACATTCCGATACTCATTGAACATTTGAGGGTCCAAGTGATACATGACTTTGCATTTTATGGGCACCTAGAACAGTACTGAGAGCATACCTGACCTGCTAGTTAGCGAGCTGTTTAGTTTAAATATTTGAGGAACTAATTAATAGAGCATCTTGGCTAGTTGTTATATTTTGTTCTACTTAAAATGTCATAATGATGGATACTTGATAAATATTGCCTAGAAGAAATAGCTTCTTCTTTAATGAATTATTCTTTTTAAAATGAACTCTTTTAAGTAGTAGAGAAATACAAACTCAGTTGTGGATACGAAGAATGAGATAATGAAAATAAACTTTAAGGACCAAAACTTAGATAAACATTTAGCATTTCTAATCAAGAGAAAGAGGTAGAAAAGCAAAATAAGAAACGAGAGAGATAGGACAATAGATGCAGTGGAAAATGTGAAAAAGATGTTACTTTGTACTATTAAATGAAAAAATTTGATGACTTGGATAGTTTGAAGATCATTTAAATTATGATTGCATTCCTTCATGTTCATTTGTTCATTATAAGTAATTCTTTATTGATCATATGTAACAGTGGTTCTCAGACTTTTTGGTCTTAATACCTTTTATAATCTTAAAAGTTGTTGAGGACTCCCAAGAGCTTTTATTTATGAATGTTATATCTGTTAATATTTATCATATTGAACATTAAAATTATGAAAATTTGAAAATATTTGTTCATAAAAAAATTATAAACCAACTACATGTTAACACAAATAACATATTTTTATGAATTATATTTCCCAAAACAAAAAATTTTTTTGAGACGAATAGCATTGTTTTACAGAGTTGCAATCTTTTTAATGTTTCCTTAAGAGAAAACAACTGAGTTCTCATACCCCTTTCTGTGGTGAATCTGTCCTTATAAGTTGTTCAGGATGAAATATATGAAGATCATCTGGCATCTATAGATATGTAGTTGGAAAAAGAAGAAACATTTTAATAGCCTTTTCAGGTAATTATAGACATTCTTCTTTGACCTACATATATAAATATATTTTTCACTCCTTTGACTCATGTGGAAGTAAAGATATGCCTTATTTAGTGCAGGACCTGCATTTCTGGAAATTAGTATTATTTGAATTTGCCCTTTCCTGAGGTAGAAATAGAGTAAAGGTCCCCATGGAGATGCATTCCTGGCTTTGTTCAGTGGCAGTTTGTTCTTTCAATTCTCCAAAGCCCTGAATGCCCCTGGTGGCTGTGGTATGTTCCTTTACCATTCATATACAGGCATACCTTGGAGATATTGCTGGTTTGGTTCTAGACCACTGCAATAAAATAATGAATATCTCAATAAAGCAAATGTCCCAATAAATTGAATGTCACCATAAAGCAGGTCACATGAATTTTTTGGTTTCCTAGTGCATATAAAAGCTATGTTTAAACTATACGGTACTTTGTTGTTGTTGTTTTATTTTTTGTTTTTTTTTATTTTTTAATTTTTTTTTTTGAGACAGTGTCTTACTCTGTTGCCTGGGCTAGAGTGCCGTGGCGTCAGCCTAGCTCACAGCAACCTCAAACTCCTGGGCTCAAGCAATCCTTCTGCCTCAGCCTCCCGAGTAGCTGGGACTACAGGCATGCACCACCATGCCTGGCTAATTTTTTTTCTATTTTTGGTAAAGATGGGGTCTCGGTCTTCCTCAGGCTGGTCTTAAACTCCTGAGCTAAAATGATCTCCCTGTCTTGGCCTCCCAGAGTGCTAGGATTATAGGTGTGAGCCACCACACCCAGCCTATACTGTACTTTGTTAAGTGTACAATAACATTATATCTAAAAAAAAGTATACATACCTTAATTAAAAATACTGCTAAAAATTGCTGACAATCATCTGAACCTTCAGTAAGTCATAATCTTTTTCTTGGTGAAAGGTTTTATCTGGATGTTGATGGCTGCTGCTGACTGATCAGGGTGGTGGTTGGTGAAGGTTGGAGTGGCTGTGGCAATCTTTTAAAATGAGACAACAATGAAGTTTACTGCATCAATTGACTTTTCCTTTCATGAAAGATTTTCTCTGTAGCAAGCAGAGCTGTTTGATAGCAGTTTACCCATAGTAGAACTTCTTTCAAAATTGGAGTCAATTCTCTCCAAAACCTGCTGCAGCTTTATCAACTAAGTTCATGTATTATTCTAAATCCTTTATTGTCATTTCAACAGTATTCACAGCATCTTCACCATGAGTAGCTTCCATTTCAAGAAATGACTTTTTTTGCTCGACTCTAAGAAGCAACAAACACCTCATCTGTTCAAGTTTTATCATGAGATTGCAGCAATTCATCACATCTTCAGGCACTTCTAGCTCTCTTGTTATTACCATCAAACCTTCAATTAACTTCCTCCACTGAAGTGTTGAACTCCTCAAAGTTATCCATTAGGATTGGAATCAATTTTTTTCCAAACTTCTGTTAAGGGTGACATTTTGACCTTCTCCCATGAATAACAAATGTTCTTAATGGGGTCTAGAATGGTGAATCCTTTGCAGAAGGTTTTCAATTTCTGTTGCCTAAATCCATCAGAAGAATCATTATCTATGGCAGCAATAGCCTTACAAAATGTATTTCTTAAATCATAAGACTTAAAAGTTGAAATTACTCTTTGATTCATGGGCTAAAGGATGGATGTTGTGTTAGCAGACATGAAAACAACATCTCCTTTTGCATCTCCATCAATGAACAGTAATATTTTGAAAGGAATCTTTTTTTTTCTTTTTAGCAGTAAATCTCAACAGTGGGCTTAAAATGTTTAGTAAAGATGCTGTAAACAGATGTGCTGTCCTGCAGACTTTGTTCTCCTTTTAGTGCACAGGCAGAGTAGATTTAGCATAATTCTTAAGGGCCCTAGGATTTTTGGAGTGGTCAGTGAGCATTGATTTCAACTTAAAGTCACCAGCTACATTGGCCCCTAACAAGAGAGTAAGCTTGTCCTTTGAAGCTTTGAAGCTAGGCACTGACTTCTCCTCTGTAGCTATGAAAGTTTTAGATGGCATCTTCCAATAGAAAACTGTTTCATCTACATTGAAAATCTGTTATTTAGTGTAGCCATCTTCAACAGTGATCTTAGATCTTTTGAATAACTTGCTGCACCTTCTCAGTCAGCACTTGCTGTTTCACCTTGCACTTTTAAGCTATGCAGATGACTTCTTAAATTTCACGAACCAACCTCTGTTACCTTCAAATTTTTCTTCTGCACCTCCTTACCTCTTTCCGCCTTCGCAGAATTGAAGAGAGGAGTTATGGATTAGGATCTGGATTAGGCTTTGGTTTAAAGGAATGTTGTGGCTGGTTTGATCTTCTATCCAGACTACTGAAACTTTCTTCATATCAGCAATAAGGCTATTTTGGTTTCTTATTCAGGTGTTCACTGGAATAGCGCTTTTACTTTCCTTCAAGAACTTTTCCTTTGCATTCACACTTGGCTAACTGTTTGGTGCATCTGGCCTAGTTTTTGGGCTAGCTTGGCTTTGACTTGCCTTCCTTGTGAAGCTTAATCATTTTTTGCTTTTGATTTAAAGTGAGAGATGTGTGACTCTTCCTTTCACTTGAACACTTAGAGGTCATTGTAGAGTTTTGGTTTTTTTTTTTGGCTTAAACAACAGACATTTATTGTCTTATAGTTCTGAAGGCTAGAAGTCCAAAATCCCAGTGTCACCAGGGCCATGCTCCCTCTGCAGGCTCCAGGAAAGGATCTTTTTTTTCTTCTTCCGCTTCTGTTGGCCCCAAGTGTTCTGTGGCTTGTGGCTGCAGAACTCTAATCTCTCATTGTAGAGTTTTTAATTAACCTAAATTCAATATTGTGTCTCAGGGAATAGGGAGGTCTGGTGAACAGCCATTTGGTGGAGCAGTCAGAACCTTCGCCACATTTATGGATTAAGTTCACTTACTTATATGGGTGCCGTTTGTGATGCCCCAAAGCAATTATAATAGTAACATCAAAGATCACAATAACAGATATGATAATGAAAATATTGTGAGATTACCAGAATGTGACAAAGAGAAATGAAATGAGCATGTGCTGCTGGAAAAATGCCACCAACAGACTTGCTTGGTGCAAGGTTGCCACAAACCTTCAACTTGAAAAAATGAGATATCTATAAAGCCCAATATAGGGAATTGCAATAAAACACGTATGCCTGTAATTGTCAGTTCTCCCAGTCTGCAGTATTATCAACATTTTTGAAGCTGCTATCTGAAGTTAGATAGTGGACTTTTCTTCCGATTTCTAACTGAGCTTTTACCTTGTTGACCAGATCCTTTAAGGGGCTTTGAGCCTCTGTTATATCTTAACATCCAGTACTATCACATGCACATCCCTTATAGCTATTCTGGGTCAAAACTATTCAGCAGTGGCAGAAAGAATAGCTATAAAAGAGTTGAATCCACATTTTTCAGAAATAGTCCTGAGTGCATTTGGAGTATAATGTGTATAACTCACTGACTAGGAGTATGCAGCATAATTTGTTAAGCTGTTGCTTATTGCCTGAGAATTTATGATATTCTTCTGAATTTGCCTTTGGAAGAGAGTTGTTTGTTTCCTTTTCTATTTCTACAACAATATATAAACCTTTATGCACAAAATTGATGTTATTCACTTTGTTTCCACTATGGAGGGAAGGATATTGGTTTTGGATGAGTTGAGTTTGAGGTAACTTGGGAGATATCAAAGAGTAATTGTGCAATAGGCAGTGTCTAATAGGAATTTAGGAGAGATTTTTGGGCTAGAGGTAGACACCTGGGATGATCATTATAGGTCATTGTAAAAATTGTAAGAATAAGATTGAAGGAGAAAATGTGGAATATGAAGAGGACCATGGTCAATTCTTACTAGTTATATGATTTAAAGCCAATTATTTGACTCCACCATGCTTAATGCCCTCATTTATGTAGTAAAGAAAATAATATCTACATCATAAGAGCCCTAATAAATGCTATTTCCTTTCTACCTTCCTTTATACATTTCTAACCTCTTTCTAGAAAATATATAAGTGTGGTTTCATAAAGGATTTAGATTTGGCTTAGGAGTTTCCTGGCAAGAGAATAGACAATAGATTTTATGGTCCCTGCTATCTGTGAGGAAGATAAAAAGCCATTTTTTTTAGTGTATGTTTTCCTGGCACAGCTATGCTAAATTATTAGCTCTTTCCTTTTCTCCTGTACATAAATATTTGTTTTTATATAGCTCAATTTTTCTGGGTCAAAATGGACTTAAATGTACTATTTGACTTTGTACAACCCTATATTATTTGCTTGTTAGTTGAAAATTGCTATAATGTTTTAACAGCTGTACCCAGGCCATTACTTCTCTTTTTGTGGATGAATTCTTTGCTTCATATTCCAAAGCACTTTGTTGCAGTAGTTTATAAATATTTTTCCTCAGTATTTGGAGTACATAGATTCTGAATTCCCTTTTAGGTACAAAGTGACTCATACCAGCTTAACCTAAAGGTATGAAAGGACTGATTGGGAAATTTAACAGTAAATGTTTTAGGGTTTAAGCTGAGAATGTCATGTAAGTAAGTATATTGTATTCTTATTTTAGCTGCTGAGATAAATGAAGGATTATGGTTGAAAAAGTTAACTGGATCCCATGCCTAATTGGCTTGAAATTCATGAATGCAAATAGATAATTCTGTACTTTTATTAAGATTGCATATCACTTGTATCAATTTATTAAATTTAGAGTTTTGAAGTCATAAATTATTTTTTATTACAAATAGCTGCGGTTTAAGAAAATCTCAACCCTTATTAAAATGAAGGTTGGTTACCTTCTGGGGACTAAAAGATTACTCTTCTTTTACCCCATCTTAATTCCCACTTGAAATCTGATATCTCTGACTTATGCTGGAGGTTGGGGAGGGGAGACAAATAAGAAAATATCTAATACATGGTTCATCTTCTATGCATAAATTTAATCTAGTTGAAAACCTAACCGTCACATATAATATACTTCACCCGTTGAGAAAGTATATTCTGACTTCCAAGTAGCCAATTTGTAAGCAATCTTTTGGAACAAAGTCTATTTGTAAATTGGCTGCCTTTCTAAAATGAAATAGATATTATTTTTTCATGTGTTTTCCATGAGTCCTTAAACACATTTCATTATTGAGTATTGATAATATTTTATTAATTTAATTAACTAGTGATCATTTAGGTCATTTCTACCTCTAAAATTTCTGATTCAGTTAGGGTAAAGATTTTATCAAATGGTTCAGTTGAATTAAGATTCGTAAAGTTTTGATGTTCAAAGATAAGGCTTTTCAATCAATATTCACTTGTATAGAAAAGTTAGGCAGCAAATTTTTGGAGAAAAAATTTTTTTAGTAATATTCAATTTCTACCCTATAGAATTTAGTATACCTGGTTTAAGAAATAATTTATTTTTGGAATAAAATTTTTCTTAAACAGACATCACTTTTTTTTTCAAGACTATAGGCTTCTGTTTTGAATTGTTTCTAGAAGCCAAGGAGCTCAAGAAAAATGGAAAGTAATGATACAACTAGTTTACTTTACAGAAAGTCTTAAATATAGAGTTTGTGACAAATTATTTATCTTTTTCTAAGTCAGTATATTTTAATAATAGTTGAACTTCTACATGGAAATATAGTTTCTCTTTAAAAAGTAAAGCAAACAAGTCAATTAAAAATCTTGCAAAGGGAATTTAAGTAGCTAAACATTCTTGACAAAAGAAAAAATCTGCTTAAAAATAAGTAATTCAGAGAGAAAAGAGAATGGGGATACCATTCTGATTTTTAAAAACAAAAGAAAAACCATAAAAATGTTTTGGGGAATGGGTAATGACTGAAGATTTGAGCTTTTTCAGCAAATTTTTCTGTGTTCTGTAGAATATAAGATTTTGTTTGAAAAAAGCACTCTTGGAGGCAAAAGATTGCCCGCATACTGCTGTTTTGGTTGCTCTGTTGCCACATAAAATGAACTAGTAATTATCAACTTGTTCTGTTCTTTTTTTATATGACTAGTTTACATGTATATATTTTATAAATATGTAGAAAAAGATGTGGCCACATAAACACTAAACTCAACAGTAGTGTGTTGTTACCTGTGGGAAGCAAGATATAAAACAAAATGAAGTAAAACTTTCAGTTTTTTCTCTATATAATTCTATGTTGTTTGAGCTTTTAAAAAAGTATTCTTTTAGCAGTTAAAATCAGAAAAGGAAAATGTTACATAGGAAAACAAACTACTGTAAAAATTCTTTAATACTGTGTAAATTCTTATGATTTAAGGCAGATTTTAAAGAAGTGGAGACATTCAATTGATTTTGGGAACAAATAATATTTCAAATACACAATATGACTTTAGAAATCTTAGTGTTCCTAATTACCTTGCTAACTGAATTATTGACTGAGTCTAGTATCCAAGACCTTGAGATATAGAATATTATGTGTGGCTCTCTAATTTTGAATATTTTGGATACCTCCTTGCTTATCAATATCTTTAGTCAGTATGGTTATAAAGTGTATCTGTTTCAATTTCTATTGTTGGATTTAATTTTCTCTAAACCACAAAAAATAGTGGGAATGCACCACTTCCAAACTTCTTAAACCCAAAGTGGTTTTTCTGAGGTTTTGATGATCTTGATAATAACACTGTGATTTTTAGGATTTTTTCTCTACTATTTTTTAAAGGCTATTAAGATAGAAATATGCAAAGGCCAATATTAATATTTCATTAGCAACCCGAAAAATTCTTATTTCCCTTTATCATTCTTTTCATTTAGCCTATTTCAGAAGTCAAATAAACACTTGGAAGAAATCAACTTTTCCCTATTCATTAGAATTTCTTTTTCCCTTTGTCTTATATTATTATTTTTTTTAATTCTGTAAAGTTTATTTATTGAGTGCTTACTGTCGGGCACTGGGGATAGAGAACAAGGTAGATCAAATTTTGCCCTCCAGAAATATATTGTACATCCTAGTCAGGGAGCAGACAGAAACTCAGTACAAAGAATAAGTAAGTTCAGATGTTACTAAAAAAATGAGTGACTAGGACTGTGTGTCACTGATACATATGGAGTTGGACAAAATTACAACTGGAGGACTACAATGTTTGAATATTTATCAAAATATTTGAATATTTAAAAGTTATAAATCAAGCTACATCGTAGGCCCAGCCTGAGTTCCCATGCTGCATCTTGAGCTCCCAACAGCCTACACTCTTAAGACCCAGAGGATAAAGGAACTGCTCTCTTGTCCTGTCCAGCCTTTTCACCTAACAGTCTGAGTGGTGGCATGGATCTGTTGGGGCAGGGCAGGGATGATGGGTGGTACCTGGTTCCATCTAAAACAATATACAAACTGATCCTGCCAAGTCCCCAGAAATCTGGTTACAGGGAGGTCCACCTCTCCAGTTCCTTGTCTTTTCAACTCAAGACTTCTAAGAAGTTCTGTGCTCATCTCAAACTTGTACTACCCAGAAGACAGGAGAGGGGATGTAGGTGTCTGGGAAACTTGACTTGCCTGGGCAGTCACTTTGGTTGATTTGTGGTAGCCAACTTTAACTGAATAAGGCTTTTATAAGCTGCCACTCTTTCTAGGATTTCTCATGGTAGAAGCTGTGTTGATTTTTCCTTCTCTACACATACTGGACACTCTTAAGTTCGTTATCCTCTGGCCTATGGGGCCTTGTTTAGCTAGTACCTCTCTCTTGTAATTCTCATTTGCTCACTTGGTTAATGAACCTTCAATAAACTTCCTTACAAGGCTGAAAGGAACAAAAATAGTCTGCTTTATTGCTTGGGCTGCAGGGCTCTCTAAAGTACAGGCCCTTGGAAAAAGCTTCTCTTGCCTAGGTCTAAGGATGATATTGGACTAGAGACGGAGGTAACCATAGTCTTTTCCATGCTGTTTGATTTCTCCCTATCCTGCTATTCTGAATCTTCCTAGTCCCCTACTCAATTTATTTTTAATTTATGTATTTGTTTAATTTATAAAACTAAACTGGTATCCCTTAGGATATCCATGTCTGAAAAGTAAGCTCAAATGAAAATGAACATTTTCCATAAGAGGTTTTGGTAAGATTTTAAGTAGCAATGACTAGTTTTCATGTCTCATTCCCCCTCCCCCAAAGGGGCAAACCATTCAGACTTGTTGCAGATTTGAACACTAGCTTAAATGTTATGTTTTATTTCTCTCCTTATAGGTGTGAAAGTTGTGTGGATTTACTGTTTGTGAGAGGAGCTGGAAACTGTCCTGAGTGTGGCACTCCACTTAGAAAGAGCAACTTCAGGGTACAACTTTTTGAAGATCCCACTGTTGACAAGGAGGTTGAAATTCGGAAAAAAGTGCTAAAGATGTAAGTATTGCTTGAATGATTCAGTCAACAAAGAGTACTTTAGCAATTATTTCAATAATTGATATCATTTTCTGATATAAATATGGACAGAGTGGCAAGTAAATAAGTATAATTCATCTATGTATTTGTTTAACAAAAATTTAAGTTCTTAGATAACTGAGCAATATTAATCTGACCTTTGCTAAAGAAGAGTCTCCTAATTGATGGCTTTATAATTTATTCATTTCCTATTCTTTAATTTATTTAATAAACATGAATTGAGTACCTACTGTGTATAAACACTGTGTTATATGTGTTAAGCAGTAGGTATGAAATGATGAATAAAACTGCTATGAACCCTGTCCTCATGAGACTTACAGTATAGTAGCATAGGCTAGCAAAAAGATAGACAACAAAACAGGCAAACAAAACAAATATGTTTTTATAAATTGAGGAAAGTGTAATGAAGTTAGAAGCTGAGTGTTGGTAGGGCCATTGATGTCAGGTAAGGGCTAAGGAGGTAATATTAAGTTGAGGATTGGAGGCTATTTAGAGAGAATCATGTGTTAACTATAATTTATTTTGGTATACATATATATGTGTATGTATATACTCATACATATATGGGGGGTGTGTGTGTAGTTTTATGTATATAGACCTATAAATATAGTTTAATCTTTTTTTCATTTATAATTCAGGTTTTACTTTTTATTCTTTGTTAGTAGTTTTAGGTTTCGTTTTATCTGTTGTTTTGTTATGAGGCATCCTATTGCTTTTGAAATTAAACATAATATATTTAATTTCTTCTTATTTTTGGTGGTATACATTTCAACCTAGCTCACCAATGTTTTAGCAGTATCTTTCTAGGTACCTAACCAATGATACTTTATCAATGCTCCTAGCTGCTCTTTTAGTATTTGGATTACTTCTGGGAGGTAGTCTCTTAGATCCTGATCTTTTATTATTAATTCCTTACAATTTTCCAATTCTTTACAGGTACAATATAATATTTACCAGTTTTTCTGATCAAACATTCTTTAGACTATAACTGTTATAAAAAATGGAGGAGTCTCTTTTAAGTTAATATTTTTTCTGGAAATTAATGAATATATTTATTAGAAGTAAACGATATCATAATTTCCAATGATATACCTTGTTTAAGCTCATTTCCCAATCTTTCCCTTCAGTCATATATGGATTTTGCATATTATATCATTCTCTGCTGATTCTACTCCCTCTCTGTAGTTATAAGAATTTAAGAATAGCATTTTTGGTCTACCTGATGTCAAGAAAACAGTGTTTTACACAGTGAGCAAATCCTTTCTAGGTATCATGTATAAATTAGGTAAGAACAAACAAACCAGTTAGATAATATTGAAAGGAATGATAAGTAATATGTTGATTTTTTTCTTCTCTTAAAGATACAATAAAAGGGAAGAAGACTTTCCTAGTCTAAGAGAATATAATGATTTCCTGGAAGAAGTGGAAGAAATTGGTATGTTTTTAATTTGATGTGCTAGCCTATAAGAATTTATGCTTTTATCTTTTAGATGTCTAGGAGAAGATCTCCCATAAAAATCTTTAACAGGTTTTGTTGTGATAGCTGATGTTTACCTAAATAATTTCTTTTGCACTTGGATCATGTTTGTCAAATTGAAGACATGCTTAAGTAAAGGACATACTTAAATGATATTTTATCTTAGGAAAAATATGATTAATGGAGGTAGTAACACTTTATAGCTGGGAAGGAAGGTCTGTGTTGATAATGTGTTAAGGTAGTTTAAACTAAAAGAAAGTATATCTTGATTTTTTAAAGATACGATTTTTGTTAACTTTATTCATGGTAACTAAAGCCATATGTTGTTTATCATCATTTATGCCTCTGTGGATACAGCACTTTGAAAATATTTTGAAGCAGTTGAATGTTGAAGTAGCATTCTATTGTGCAGTGTTATTCTACAAAAGGAAGTTAGAGTAATCTTATTGCCTTTTCCTTCTGATGTGATTAGTCAAAAGGATACTTTTGTCAAAAGTATTATTTCTGTTTTCTTAAATAAAATTTCAGAGATGTTAAAAAGTCTATAACTAAAAGAGTGGAATTGCAATGTTCCTAACACAAAGAAATGATGAATGCCTAAGGTGGCAGATATTCCAATTACTCTGATTTGATTAATTCACATTGTATGCCTGTATTAAAACATCACATGTACCCTATAAAGATTTACAACTATTATGTACCCATAATAATTTTAAACAATTATAAGTCAATTAAAATAAAAAAGGAAAAAAGTCTGGAAGTTGTTATTAATGCTGTTTTTTAAAGTTGCTGTAATTATTTCTAAGTGCGGGTTTGGAAATGACACAAAGGTCAGAGGCTGTGAAATTAGAATGAGACAATGAGTCATCTTTTTTATTCTTCTCTCAAACTTGATAGCCAACTATACTCAATATTTTTAAAAATTATTCTTTAGAAGGTTTATATATGATAAATTTTTAGAAAATTCAAATTCCTGAAGAATGAATATTTTAATTTAAAAAATTTCTTTACTGAGAAAATCCAGAAAATCTTTGTTTCAACTGTTATCGAAACTTTTCTAAAATGTCTAAGTTCATTTGTTATGCCATACCAAAAGTATGTATAGAACATATTGTAGGGCTTTTCTGGGATCCTTTAGTGCCTTAGAGTCACTGCTCTTTCATTCTAAGTGTACTTATTGCACTTTGTATGTAATCTTAGTAACCATGAGTAGCTATGGATTTTAGTTGAAAAGATGGTAGAATTGGGAGTGCCAAGGCAAAGTGGAAAAGTTGGAATATAGACTGAGAAGATAAACCAGAAAGAACTCTGCAAGAACTGGGCAAATATGCAGGTATGTCGAAATCTGGCTATAAATAGATACAGTTGGATAACAATCCGTAAGAAAACCAGGTTAGGTATATTCTAAAGGCAATGTGATTAGTCAAAAGTCTGATCAGTCAATCAATGGAAAGGAGGTTATAGAAGTTGCAGAACAAGTTGAATGCCTGGTCACAATTCCAAGTAGTCGGTCAGGATAACTAAAAGAAACTGATGAACAAAGAAGGAGGGGAACAGGTTTAAGGGATGACCTACAAGGGAATCTTGATTTTGGGAAAAGGTTCTAATTGAGCTATGATTTTTAAAAATATATATTTTTGCTCTGAGATGAGTTAGTTTGAAGGTATGGACAATCTGGGGCCCATAGGTAAAACCAGTTTCACGTCCAGAAGTGGGAACTAGTATCAACACGCAAGAGTGAGTCTGGATATTAGAGCTATACAATATGTAATACTTTTTTTTTTTCTTTTCAACCAAGTAAAGAAACCATGGCCCAGAACATTTAATTTGAAACTGATTCTGCTATTAATTATACTCGTGAAGGACTGTCTTCAGTTGCAGTATGTGTAAATTCATAGCTACCCTCCACTTAATTGTCTCATTGGAGTAACTGACATCCATTCTGTAAAATGTATTGACTGATGCCTAAGGCATAATGAATGCGTGGTGAATGCTGTCCATTAGAAGCTGCCATCAAGTACACGTCTGTACTTCTCTCACCAATTTAGTTATACACCAAGAGTTATAAGCATTGATAACCAAACCTTCTTATGCCAGTCATACTTGTTTTTGTAGTTATGTAATTTAATTAAATAGTATATAAGGGTACGAAAAATTGCAAAACTCTAGGATTCTATTTCTAAACAGAATCAAGAACAAAAGTTCTTGATTCACTTTTTAAAAATGGAAACTGAACAATATAGATGACATTTATGATCTATAGAAGCAGAACTCCAATTAAAGACTAGGATTTGGCGGTATGTCATTAAGATAGAGAATGTGTACTTACTGTATATGTTTTACGTTAAAGTATTTAAGGAGAGAGAGAGATTGATTCCTTCCTTTAACAGACTTTTCTAAGTAATCAACTACAAATCCTGATCATGTTGATTAAAGAGTTGCTTTACTGTATTTGAAGATATTGATGATTTTTAGGAACTAGTCTCATGGGTTTTATAATTTATTTTTTGAACTTAAGTTCAATTATGCAAATATTTATTAATTGTTGTATGTGAACTGCTTTACTGCTGGGGTATATGATATTTGCTCTCAATAAGCTTGGACTATAAAGGGGGAGATAATTATGTCACCTAATAACTATAATTTAATATAGTAAGTCTCATAGGCATTTATAAAATGCTCTGGGAATTTCAGTAAGAAAGCAGCTAATTCAGCATTGGGGAATGGAGGTAAAGTTTGGTGAAGTTCAGAGAAGAGATGACATGAATTTGATCTTAAAAGATGAATAGGAGTTTAGCAGATAGAAAGGGGATGGAAGAACGTTTATAGCAAAAGAAAAAGGCACAGAGGTGCAAAGATGTTGAGCATGTTGGAGAATAAGCAAGTAGTCTGTCATAGGTACCGTGTTTCCCCGAAAATAAGACAGGGTCTTATATTTATTTTTCCTCAAGAAGACACCCTAGGGCTTATTTTCAGGGGATGTGTTATTCTCTCTGGGCTCAGTAGGAGACTGCTTGCTGAAGCTTTTCCCCTATCCCCTGGTGTTTGTGGGGGGTGAGAGAGGCCCACAGTGCTGAGTAAAATGGCAGCCACAGCTTTCCTTCTTCCCCCTGGGGACACATAATACCTAAAGCGGAGTGTCCTGCTCCTCACTTCACTGAGGAGACTTTCCCCTCAAAGCCTCAGCTTGCAGCACGCACAGGATGGCCAGGACCTGACGGGGGAGCTGACCTTGTTGGTGGGGCTGCCCGCACCTTTCCTCTGGGATAATAGCTGTCACGATGGGGCAGATGAGAAGGTCTGCTCTGCTTCTTTACCGCTCTGTGACGAGATGCATGGGTTGTGCAGATACGCTGCATAGCCACACCCATCACTAGGTCTTATTTTTGGGGTAGGGCTTATATTGCGCAAATGCTTAGAAATCCTGCTAGGGCTTATTTTATGGGTAGGTCTTATTTTTGGGGAAACACGGTAGATAAAACATGGGGAATGACTTGAAAATAGGGAGGCTTGAAAAACAAGCTGGACCTGGCTTAAGAAGGGCTTAGTACCACAGCAAAAATAGACAAATGGGATTGTATGAAACTAAAAAGTTGATGTACAGCAAAGGAAACAACACAGTAAAGAGACAACCCACAGTGTGGGAGAAAATATTTGCAAACTATACATCTGATAAGGAGTTAATCTATAAATTATATAAGGAGCTCAGTTCAATACCAATAAAACAAATAATCTGATTAAAAAATAGGCAAAGGACCTGAATACACATTTCTCAAAAGAAGACATATGAAAGGCCAAGAGATATATGAAAAAATGTTCAACATTGCTAATCATCAGGGAAATGCATATTAAAATCACAATGATATATCGCCTCATACCTGTTAGAGTGGCCATTATAAAAATGACAAAAGACAACAAGTATTGGTGAGGATTGCTGGATCAAATGGTAGGTCTACTCTTAGTTCTTTGAGGACTCTCCATACTGTTTTCCATAGAGGTTGCACTAGTTTGCAGTCCCACCAGCAGTGTATAAATGTTCCTATCTCTCCGCATCCATGCCAGCATCTTTTGTCCTGGGACTTTTTGATAAAAGCTATTCTCACTGGGATTAGGTGATATCTCATTGTGGTTTTGATTTGCATTTCTCTGATTAGTGAGGTTGAGCACTTTTTTCATACTTTTATTGGCCATTATCTTCTTTTGAAAAGCTTCTGTTCATGTCTTTTACCCACTTTTTAATGGGATGTTTGATCTTTTTCCTGCTGATTTGCTTGAGTTCTTTGTAGATTCTGGTTATTAGCCCTTTATCAATATATAGCATGCAAATATTTCTCCCATCCTGTAGGTAGTCTATTTGCTCTATTGATTGTTTCCTTGGCTGTGGAGAAGCTTTTAATTTAATCATGTCCCATTTATTTATTTTTCTTGTTGGCTGTGATTGTCCTTGGTGTTGTCTTAATAAATTCTTTGCCTAGACCGTTATCTATATGAGTTTTTCCAAAATTTTCTTCTAGAATTCTTATAAGTTTCATGACTTAGGCTTAAGTCTGTTATCCATCTTGAATTAATTTTTGTGAGTGATGAGAGATATGGATCCTGTTTCAATCTTCTACATGTGACTATCCAATTTTCCCAGCACTATTTATTGAATAGGGATTCTTTTTCTCAATGTGTATTGCTAGTGCCCATAGTTAATAATGTATATTTTAAAATTGTTAATAGAATAGATTTCAATTGTTCTTAGTACCAAAAAATGTCAGGTGATGGATATGTTAATTAGCTTGATAAAATAGTTTCACAATGTATACATATTTAAAAATATCACATTGTACCCCATGGAGATATAAATAAAATTATTATTATATATAAAAATTATTATTCATCAATTAAACATAAAATTTTAAGTTGTTTCTCTAGGTAAGACCAATAAAAAAATTTTTTTTAAGTTAAAAAGTAAGGAGGGCTTTGTAAATTAGGTTGTCAAGTTAGAATTTTATTCTGTGGCCAAGAGGAGATATTCAAGGCTCAGAGGCCATTTTTTGTTTGCTTTTAAGACAGGGTCTTGCTGTGTTGCTCCGGGTGGAGTGCAGTGGTGTGTCATCATAGCTCATTGCAACCTCAACTCTTGGGCTCAAGCCATCCTCCTCTCTCAGCACCCTCACCCCCAGTAGCTGGGACTATAGGTGTAGTCCACCTTACTCAACTAATTTTTCTATTTTTGGTAGGGACAGGGTCTTGCTGTTGCCCAGGTTGGTCTCAAACTCCTGACCTCAAGCAATGCTTCCACCTTGGACTTGCAGAGTGCTAGGATTATAGGTGTGAGCCATTGTGCCCAGCCTGATAAACCAGTTTTAAGGGGCCATTACAGTAATTTGGATGAGAAATAATGAAGGCTTGGAATAGACAACAGTGGGGATAGACAAAGGGGATGTTTTAGAGATAAAATATTCAAGTGACTGATTTGGTATAGATTATGAATTAGAATAAGCAAGGATGAATTAAAATATTGTGACCTGACCTTGAGCACTTGTATAGTATTAAGACAATAAAGGCTGAAGAATAGGCAGTATTTTTTATTTTGTTTTGTTGGGTGGGGAGTGTGTGGAAATGAGGGA
>VBSM01002121.1:7713616-7724416 GCA_008086735.1 Cheirogaleus medius | reverse complement strand
CCAGAGTGCTAGGATTACAGGCGTGAGCCACCGCGCCCGGCCCCCACATTTTTAAAGATAGTGTAGTTAACATGTATCAGTAAGTATGGCATCACTGGGTAGAATAAGCCCTGAAGTGATCCTTGGAGCCCGAGCCAACTTATATGGCTGATATCTTTTTAGTAACCTGAGGTAGCAACTTGGCCTTTGCTGTTTCTGTGAATGGCCTTCATTGTCTCACTGTTCCAGAAATATCATTATTTTTATTCTGAAAGAAAAATACTATCTCTTGCATGATTAGGCACATAAAATGACCCATTTCTGACATAGAAAAATGATTACTGAATCGTCCACTGAGGAGATCTTACTTATTTCATGGAGCTGGCATGTAGTATCAGTGTGGCCATGAAAAAAACTGAACAAAGGTGATCTAATCTTGAAAACAAAGTCTTAGTGAAAAGTAGCCTAATTTAATTTTCTGTTTTTTGGAGTCTCATGAGTAGCAGAGGTTGCTGTATAGAATGTCTAACAATTTGACCAAAAAAAAATTGGTAGTTCAGTAAATATTTCTTGAACATCTGGTGAGCATATTATATACAAAGATGAATAAGAGCCCTCATTCTCTAAAGACCATGTAATTTCAATACCATGTCATAAGTACATGAAAAGAGCTGTGTGCCTATTACTATGGGAGAAAGAGGAGGAATACCTGATCCATTCTGGAAAATTGAGAACGGCATTCCAGGGGAAATAATGCTTGAATAGAGTCTTGAAGGACATGTAGAAGTTACTCTGGTGAAGAAGAT
The DNA here is from genome assembly GCA_008086735.1 of Cheirogaleus medius. Taxonomy (NCBI): domain Eukaryota; kingdom Metazoa; phylum Chordata; class Mammalia; order Primates; family Cheirogaleidae; genus Cheirogaleus; species Cheirogaleus medius. The sequence goes on along the minus strand of VBSM01002121.1, from coordinate 7,723,631 downwards.
AAAACAGGGGTGGAGGTAGGGAGGCTGGCACAAAGACATTACAGGCAGAAAGAAGTCATGAGCAAGAGCAGGAAGGCATGGATAATCACGGAGAGTTCTGAGAGTTATAAGTACTATATTGCCGAAGTTCAAGAAAGAGAGAGGGTTGAAGGTGGAGAAGTAGAAAGGATCCAGATTATATGTTGTGACAAGTAATCTGGGCTTATATAGACCAGTTGTTTTTAGGTTTTAGTGGGTAAACCTTTTCTTCAAATGAAAGGTTGCTCAGAGTACTATGGTTGAAGTGATAATGGGATGAGGGATAGCCTGGATTCTCATCTGCTTAATCTTATCTCTGGTTTACTTTAAGGCATCTTATTGGGAATTCCTTGGATTCCTTAGAACAATGTTATAAAAACTAATTCTTGATGATTGCTGTTGAAGGGTTTAAAGCAGTGTTGTAATAAGATATCTTTTTTGTTAGAATACATTTAGTGATTTTGTGGAGTTTTGAGAGGAGCAAGTCTGGCAGACCAATTACAAGTTATTGCAGTCATATAGATGAGTTTGGGGATGACTTAAGGAATAGAGGGGTAGGAATAAATTAGGAAAAGATTTTGAGTTTAAAATAGCAAGTCCTATTGATGGATTAGAAGTGGGAGGTAAAGAAAGGAAGGATGATTGGGTATGGTAGTGCCATTAGAAAGAACACAGTGACCTTTAGTTTTTTAACTTGCTTTATTTATCTTAGTCCAATATCTTCTTCATTTTCCTCCCCCAATGCTTGACTTTTATTGATGGCTATTTTCTAAATTATTCAATCAGCTAGCTAGCCAACCAATATATATTGAGTCTACCATGTCCAAAAACTCTTATTCTATTTCAGTGAAAAAATTGAAGCTACTCAGTTGTGAAAGCCAATAGACTTTTTATTGAGCTGAATCTTATTTTGCCTCTGTGCAGTGCTTGGTGAAGGCTTTTTCCTTGCTGTGGAAACTCTTGCCTTCTGTGGAGCCACTCCATTTTCTTCTTCATCTGCTGTCCTTCCTTTCTTCTTTCATCCTTTTAATAACTTTTTCTTTCCTTCCTGTCTTTTAAATATAGATTCCTCTCAGGGATTCTCTTTATAAATTACTTTACGCTGATAACTCTCAAATGTTTCCATAGCCCATTGTTTTTCTCCTGATCTCTCAGAATTATATTATGTAATATATCCATATATCTCCATATGATTAATAGGCATTTTTTTCTGGATGTATTATAGGTACCTGCAATTCACTATATCCAGAACTAAATGTTTTATCTTTATTCTCCTCCTTGTTTCTTTTATTATGTTTTAAAAAATATTTTATTTTATTATGGTAAGAACACTAAATATGGTATCTACTGTCTTAACACATTATACACTTAAAAATTATTGACTATGAGTACAATGCTGTACAGCAGATATCTAGAATTTGTTCATCTAGCTTAACTGAAACTTATGCCCATTGATTAGTAAATATCCATTTCCCCTCCCTCCAACCCCTGGTAAGCACCATTTTACTCTTTGATTCTATGATTTAGATACCTCATATAAATGGTATCATATAATATTTGTCTTTTTGTGACTGGCTTATTTCACTTAGCATAATGTTTTCAAGGTTCATCTATGCTGTTGCATATTGTAGAGTTTCCTTCCTTTTTTAAGACTGAATAGTATTCCATTGTATTTATATACCACATTTTCTTTATCCATTCATCTGTCCATGGGCATATATAGGTTGTTTCCACATCTTGGCTATTGTGGACAGTGCTGCAATGAGCGTGTAAGTGCTAATATGTCTTTGAGATCTTGGTTTCAGTTCCTTTAGATAAATACCCAGAAGGGCTGGATCATATGTGGTAGTTCTATTTTTAATTTTTTTAATATATTTTTTCTTTCTTCTTTTTTTTTTAATTTTGTTTTTTAGCAAGAAAAGTACCAGAGAGAACTATTTTTAATTTCTTGAGAAACCTTCATGCTGTTTTCCGTAGTGGCTACACCATTTTGCATTCCCACCAATAGTGTACAAGTGTTCCAATTTGTCCACATCCTTGCCAGTGCTTGTTATCTTTTCTTTTTTATAATAACCATTCTAACAGGTATGAGGTGATATCTCATTATGGTTTTGATTTGTATTTCCTTGGTTTAGTGACATTGAACATTTTTTCATATATCTGTGGCCATTTTTATGTCTTCTTTAGAGAAATGTCTATTCCAGTCCTTAGCCCATGTTTTAATTGGATTATTTGTTTTTTTGCTATTGAGTTATGGGAGTTCCTTATATATTTTGGAGATTAACCCCCTTATCAGTTATATGGTTTACAAATATTTTCTTCCATTCTATATGTTCCCTTTTCACTGTGTTGTTTCCTTTGCTGTGCAGAAACTTTTTAGTTTGATAGAGTCCCACATGTTTGCTTTTGTTGCCTGTGTTTTCGGTGTCATATCCATGAAATCAAGAAGCTTTCTCTGTAAGTGTTCTTTAGGAGTTTTACAGGTTCATGTCTTATGTTTAAGTCGTTAACCCATTTTGAGTTGATTCTTTGTATGGTTTAAGATAAGGGTCCATTTCATTTTGCATGTAGATATCTATTTTTCCCGTCATCATTTGTTGAAGAGACTGTCCTTTCCCCATTGTGTATTCTTGGCACCCTTGTTGAAGATCACTTGACTGTACATGCATGTATTTATTTCTGAGTTCTCTATTCTGTTCCACTGATCTGTATGTCTGTCTTCATGCCAGTACTATACTTTCTTTTTGTATTTTTAACTGACATATCATAGTTGTAAGTATTTTTATGGCACATGTGATATTTTGATATTGTATACAATGTATAATGATCAAATCAGGGTAATTGGGATATCTATCACCTCAAACATTTATGTTTTCTTGTATTGGGAACATTATGATTCTTCCCTTGTAGCTATTTTGGAATATACAATAAATAGTACTATTCTGTTTTTAATACTGTAGCTTTGTAATATATTTTTGAAATCAGGAAATGTGATGCATCCAGCTTTGTTCTTCTTTCTCAAGATTGCTTTGGCTCTTCATGGTCTTTGTGATTTTATATGAATTGAAGAATTTTCTCTATTTCTGTAAAAAATGGCATTGATATTTTGAGAGAGATTGCATTGAATCTGTGGATTTCTTTGTATAGTATGGACAGACGTTTTAACAATGTTAAGTCTTCCAACTCATGAGTGTGGTATGTCTTTCTATTTGTTTGTCTTTAATTTCTTTCATCAGTGTTTTATAGTTTTCAGTATACAAGTATTTCGCCGCCTTTGTTAAGTTTCTTCCTAAGTATCGTATTCTTTTTGGTGCTGCTATTGTAAGTGGGAGTTTCCTAATTTCCTTTTCAGATAGTTTGTTGTTAGTTTATAAAAACACAACTTATTTTTGTATGTTGATTTTATACCCTGAAACTATTGAATTTATTAGTTCTATCAGTTTGTTTTATGGATTCTTTAGGGTTTTCTTTATATGAGATCATGTTGTTTTTAAATAGCAACAATTTTACTCTTTTTTTTTTTCTGGTTTGGGTGCCTTTTAGTTCTTTCTTTCTTTCTTTTTTTTTTTTTTTGCCTAATTGCTCTAACTAGGACTTCCAGTAAGTACTATGTTGATAGAAATGGTTAGAGTGGGCATTCTTTTCTTGTTCCTGATCTTAGAAGAAAATCCTTTCAGTTTTTCACCATTGAGAATGATATTAACGATAGACTTTTCCTAAGTGGCCTTTATTGTGTTGAGGTACTTCTATTCCTAGTTTGTTGAGAATTTTTATTGTAAAAGGGTGTTAAATTTTTATCAAACTCTTTTTCTGCATGTATTGATATGATTATATGATTTTTCTTCTTTATTCTGTTAATGTGATATATTATATTAATTAATTTCATATGTTGAACCATCCTTGCATCCCAAGGATAATTCCCACTTGATCATTGTGTATGATCCTTTTAATGTGTTATTGGATTCAGTTTGCTGTATTTTGTTGAGGATTTTTGCATTTATGTTCATCAGGGATATTGTCTTATAGTTTCTTTTCTTGTTATATCTTTGTCTGGTTTTAGTGTCACGCTTTTAATGCTGGCCTTATAAAGTGAGTTTGGAAATGCCCTTCTCTTCAGTTTTTTGGGAAGACTTTGAAAAGTTTAATTCTTTAAATGTATGATAGAATTCATCAGTGAAGCCATCTGGTCCTGGCCTTTTCTTAGAAGGTGTGATTACTGATTCAATCTCTATACTAGTTTTAGGTCTTTTCAGATTTTCTATTTCTTCATGATTCAATGTTGGTAGATTGTATGTTTCTAGGAATTTATCCATTTCTTCTGGGTTAACCAGTTTGTTGGTGTGTAAGTATTCATACTAGTTCTTATGATCCTTTCTATTTTTCTAGCATCCATTGTGATGTTTCCTCTTATGCTTCTATTTATTTATTTGAGTCTTTTCTCTCTTTTCATAGTCTTGCTAAGAGTTTGTTAATTTAGTTTCTCTTTTCAAGAAAATCGACTTTTAGTTTGGTTGATTTTTTTCTGTTTTTGTATTTTCTATTTCATTCATTTTTGCTCTGCTTTGTTATTTACTTCATTCTGCCAATTTTGGGCTTAGTTTGTTATTTTTCTAGCTTCTTGATGTGAAGTTAGGTTGTTTGTTTGAGATCTTTCTTCTCTTTTAATGTAGATGTTTATCACAATAAACTTCTCACTTCTGCATTTTCTGTGTCTCATAAGTTTTGGTATGCTGTGTTTTTGTTTGTCTTGAGATATTTTCTAATTTCCTTTTTGATTTCTTCCTTGACCCAATGGCTGTTCAAGAGTATGTTATTTAATTTTCACATATTTGTGAATTTTCTAGTATTCTTTCTGCTGTTGATTTCTGGTTTCATCCCATTATGGTCAAGAAAGATTCTTGATGTGATTTCCATCATCTTAAATTTATTAAGACTTTTTTTGTGACTTAATTTGTGATCTATCCTGGAGAAAGTTTTATGTGTGCTTTAGAAGAATGTATATTCTGCTGCTGTTGGGTGGAATGTTCTATGTCTTTTAGGTTCATTTGGTCAATAGCTTTGTTCAAGACCTTTGTTTCCTTATTGATCTTCTGTCTGGATGTTTCATTCATTATTGAATGTGAGTTATCGAAGTCTCTTACTATTTTTGTATTCGAAGTCTCTTGCTATTTTTGTATTGCTGTCTATTTCTCTCTTCAGTTGTCAGTGTTTGCTTTATATATTTAGGTGCTCTGATGTTGGGTGCATACATGTTCATAATTGTTATATCTTTCTATATGTTGATCCATTTATCATTATATAATGTTCATCTTTGTCTCTTGTGAGTTTTCTGTTTAGGCTATTATATCTCTTATGATGTTCTTTATCTCAGTGAATGGTGTCAGCATCTATCCATGTGTTCAAGTCATGTTTGGCCAACCTTCATAGTCTGTTGATGGACACTCTCATTTTTCAAAACTGTTTCCTCCTCTGATTTGATTATTACCTTATTTAGGGCCCTTGTCATTTCTCATCTTGATTATTGAATATTCTTCTAACTAGTCTTCATATTATCAGTCTTGAATCCAGTTGATCTCTTCACTTGCCTGCATCTAGTCATCTTTCTAAACCCATCCCTCAAATTCCTTTAATGTGTTCCCAGTTGCCTTAATATGGCACAAATTCCATTAGTATGGTATAACAGAACACTTGTTCTCTTTAAAAGTAACATGTCCACATGAAATAAAATGAATTCTAGTTCCCTCAAAGTGTAATTGTTGCATTATTAAACAAGTGACTAGTGTGTTTTAGGCTTTGAATAAAGAAACTATCAGAGCCTGGTATAGGATTGTTCTTGGTTACTAAATTTATTCCATGCCATATATAAATTTCTGTTTTAGACTCGGGAACAGGAGGAATTGGAAGAAGCTTTAGAAGTAGAACGACAGGAAAATGAACAGAGAAGACTATTTATACAAAAAGAAGAACAGCTGCAGCAGATTCTAAGAAGGAAGAATAAGCAGGCTTTTTTAGATGAACTGGTATGTGTTAATGCTGATTGTGATTTTAAAAAAAATTATTCTTCAGAGTTTACCTTCGTATTTATTATGCTGGGTAATGGCATTTAAATGGCATTTCCATGGTGTTTATGCTCTGGTTTTATAGTTATCTGTTGCTATCACTATATCTATTGCTGAGTAAGAAGTTACTGCCTCAAAACAACCTTCTTTTATGCTCACAATTCTGTGGGTTAGGAATTCAGGTGGATCTTTTGGCTTCTCTCCTTCTCCAATGTATTCTCAGAGTACCTCTCCATGTGGTTTCTGTAGTAGTGTAGTTGGGCTTCTTACATGGTGGCTGAGGGCTATGAAAGAGAATATTCCAAGAGTAAGAAAGTAGAAGCTATTAATGTTTTAAGACTTGGGCTGAGAAACTGGCACAGCATCAATTTTATCATATTTATTAGTAAAAGAGTACACTCAGTTTCAAGGAGAATGGATATAGATCCTACCTCTTAAGGAGAGGATTATGGCCATCTTTAATCCACATAGCAAATGCTTAGAAAAAAAATTATTTTTTTCCAGAACTTGGGATAATATTAATATAAATTCATTTGATACTCACTCTGTACCTCAAAGTGAGTTTAGCGATAGGAATTATGAAAATGACTTTAATTGTAGTTTGTCTTACACTTATTTATTTATATCCTGCTAATTGCTGTGAAGGATTTGAAGTGATTTCCCCTAAGACGTGGTATTGTTTGTGGACATGGCACTATTCATGGACCTCAAAGAACAATATTAAAATGAAGTTCTGGTGTATTTTACTTGTATTCCTTTTTTATTTTTTAAAAACTTTTTGCTAATATTCATTTTATTTTCAGATGAGAGAGTAACATTATAAGTGAGATAAGCCAATATATTGTTAATAGATTATTTATATGTTTTTAAGTTAAATGACTGAAACACATTGTTTTCGAAGCATTTGTCTCTTGATTAATACTGGTTTTCTAGTAACTTGCTTATGTTCAAGTATTTTGGCTCTGTGCCAAGTTTATGGTGAGTCTGGTTACTTTTAGACACAAGTGTATTTTATATTTTTGCATGAAAAAATAATATATTTGAAAGAAATGGCAATAATTTTGCAAATTATCATTTTTTAGCAATTAGCTCCCTAAGTAGTCCGTGTTGTTAGAAATAGCAGTAATATTAATTAAGGTTTATGGTTGTGGATTCATTACCATATTATTTGATGCTTATATCCTGTGTGTTGTTGATGTTACCACAAACTAGAAAACCTTCCTCTCCAGGAAAGTCTTTCTATATTCTTCCCTTTCCCTTTCTGTTTACATAATTTATTTTCATGAGACATTTCTTTGGTGTTAACACATTTAGCTTCCCTGTGTAGTTGATACATTATTGTTTTGGATGGGATAAATGTATATTTGTGTATTTTTCTACTGTGCTTTTCCCCAAAAAGCATTTAAGCTAGCTAGCCAGAAATAAAAAGAGAAAGCATGATTAAATTAGAAGTAGGTAAGCAAGTAAAGGAAAAATAAGGGTAAGGGCATTAATGGGGCTTTGATAGAAAATGCTTACCATAAAACTCCATCTACTTTCTATGAATAGAATGTGAAACTGATTTTTAAAATGAGGACAGCAACATTTTAAATAGAATAATGATATTTTCCTTAACAAATTTTATTAGTTCTTTCTTGAAACTTATAGTAAGTGGCAGTTATGGCTTTAACAGTTGAAATGACATATGCATCATGTTTTACATTTTTGTAGATGTGTATGGTAAGATATTACAGACTTTAAAGAGTGAATTTGTAAATATTGGTGTTATATTTGTTTTACTGAAAAGTTCTTCCCCTCATCATTTTATACACACTCTTTCTGAATTATGCTTCTCCTCTATAGAATTAATTGAATTAATTCCCAATATAGAACTTTGACATAAGATAAAAATAAACTTTTAACATTTTATGTTAAAATGGTTAATGTAACATCTAATATAAAGGGTTTTTTTTGTATATTATTTTGAGGTTAGCCAGCTTTGCATAGCAATTATTCTTCCATATCCTTTTAGTCATCAAAAGTACTAAGTTTTGCTGCCTCATTGAGCTGCTATTGGCATGAAGCTCCCCTTTAATTCAGTGAGGCATGAAGCAAGATGTGAAACTACCATTGTTGTACATTGTGTATAATCTGGAGTTAATATTGATTTTTGTGAGTTTTTCCCCTACTTCCTGTTTTCTTCACCTGCAAGTCATTACTGCACATAGTTTCTTCACTGTTTAGATCATATAACATGGTGGTTAAATAATTCTTAGTAATTTACTGTATTCGTTAGTACAATTAATTACAGCAGATTCGTTTAGAATACCACTGCAGTTTGCATTTCTGGTTTCCATTTTAAGATTTATTTTTAAAGATTTTTAGTTACATTAATTTTTCCATCTTTAGTAAAATTGTTGTTATGTTAGCATACTTTTAGTTCTTATTACTAATGAATTCATTAAATTTCTTTTTATCTTCTTAAACTCTTATTAACTAAGTAGAAGAATACATTATATTTCTTTTTCTATGTATGTTAGATTTTATTAAAACAAGTTAGCATTTATATGTATGTCTAGAAGCTTAAATCTTAGAATTATTCTCTGGACCTAATTCCTCCTGTTTTGGGGTTTGGTCTTTGTGCCAAAAGTCACTTTTTAACTTTTTAAAAAAGCATTGGCATTACATTATACTGTATATGACAGAATTTTAATGTTATGGTCTTAATGTTTATGGCTTAGCATTTGCCATAATGTTGGCTAAAAAGTCCATTTATTTAATCCTAACTATAAATTCAATTTTTAAAAACAGTTTGGTAAAAGATTTTTAAACAGGTCCTGACTTATTAAATCTTTTTATATTCCTGTTTGAAAATTCTCTTCAGTTTATGTCTTAAATTTTGTATGGGCTAATATTGTTGTCAAACGCAGTAGGTGATTTTTATTAGAAATATTGTTTGCCAGATGGCTTGCTTAAAGTCAGTTAAAATAATCTTTTAAAAATGGTCATTATAAAGCTTTTAATGAGTATTACAGGCAGTTCTTATTAAAATTTCTTTAAATATTAAACAATGTGCCTTCAGGCAATTAATATAGGTTAGGGAACCTTTTAAGCTAAAATGTAATGCTAAGAATGAAATATTATAACTTGAAAGGCTAAACCTGCATGTTAGAAATTCCCCAGAGCATGTATGTTTCACATAGTTTATTTTGCTCTATAGATATTTTTTGTTGTTAGAACTCCAGCTTAATTCTAGTATAATAAAAATTTTCTAGGCTTCAAAATTTTGAGTGCTAAAATAGAGTAAAGTAGGTTTGAAGTAAATTCTGTGCCTTAGTATTCAAGTTAGCTTTTAGAGTCCTAGAATGTTTATTTTTTTAAATTTCAGCTGTTTATCAAGACATTTTAACATTCAGATTCTTTTATGTGAATGTGCAGCCAGGATTAAAATAAGGTAAAGTCTTGACTAGCAACTGTTTTGAAGTGAACATGTTGTCTTGCTTTTATATAAGAACTGTTACTTTTAGAATAAATATCAGTTATAGAAGAACATTTGAATTCATTTATAGTACAAATTGGAAAGCATTGCTTAAATTTTTTAGCCAAGAAAATTTATTTTTCTTCTGGTACTTTCTACCTATGAAAAATAGACTAGCCTTTAAAAGTTATTTTTGGCCACAAGGCCATTTAAAATGTTTTCTCATCTTACATTTTATTATAAAATTCTTAATATAAATCTAGAACAGCTACAGGGATTCACAGCAATATAGTTACTAATATATTACTGGTGTTGTGTTGTCAAATAGGAAAGATATTCTATTAATAAGTATAGAATACCTATACTATATTTCACTAATTCTCCTTCATTATGATTAAAGCCAGGTCTCTGTAATAAGGTTTCATTTTATAAATAAAATTTGTGTTTTTACTGTAAAAAAAAAAATTTTTTTTTTTTTTTT
>VBSM01002121.1:7687730-7707112 GCA_008086735.1 Cheirogaleus medius | reverse complement strand
GAGATGATGAGCATTTTTTTATATGTTTGCTTGCTGTTATTCTGTCTTCTTCTGAAGATGTATCTTACTATGAGTTTATTTGTTTTTAATAATGTTTAATATCTGCAGCAAGGCAAATCGATTTAGAGAGGAAAAAATTATTTCTATCTTTATATTGCCTTTATGTTCTTCTAAATGTTTATCTCTGAATGACATTTAAGACTTCTATTACTTTAATTTTCTATCTTCGGTATATTACTTTTTGTAACTAAGAAGTTATTGTTTGTATGAAATTGTGAGGAAAAAGGCCCTTAAAATATAAAAATGCCAAGATTTGACCTATAAATATAATGAACATTTTTCTTTTTCTTTTCATTTATTTCTTCATTTCTCTCCTGAACCATCCATCTAACTACTTTTTTTGAATTTTAAAATTCCCTGCCTTGTTTGTCATAGGTGTACTATTAAATTGCAAACATCTTTTGAGGCTGCATATTTTAACTCACATATGATCATGGCTATGTGGGTCCTCAAAAAATATAAAGTATTCACGATCAGTTTCAAACTAATAAATGTAAGAGGTATTAACACATCCTCAAATAATGTAAAGAAAAACACTACTCCTAAAGGAATTACCAGTGCTTTTGAATTAAGAGGCAGTATAATATAGAGGAAAAAAAATGATCACGGAAAAACTCAAGACACAATGAGATTAAATCCCACCATTACCCTTACTAGATGTGTATACATGGATAAGATATTACTTTACTTTTTGAGTTTATTTTCTCATTTGTGAAGTTGAGAAATTTTAACTTCATATGATTATTCAGAGGACTGAAATATACTCATAAAGTGTTAAACCAGGTGCCTAATAGCCATGTGGTAAATAGCAGTAATTAATAATTGTAATTTTATAATAATGTTTTATTTTATATTTTATAATAATTCACACAGTAATGTGAATTATTTTTTTATAGTTAGGTATCTAAGTGAATTATTTTAAAATTTCTTTATATTATGTAATTAGGTAATATATATTTTTAAGATTCTTGAATCTGAGAGGATTTTGTGATAAATTTGGTATTTAGATACTTCTATAAATCTTTGGTTGTTAATTCACAGGTAGTAAAGATCATTCTTTGTGATATGTAGCATTTTAACAAATGCATAGAGTTGTATATCCACCATCACAATCATAATACAGAGCAGTTCCACCCCTCAAAATTCTCTTGTGCTGCTTTTTCATAGTCAATCCGGTACCTCCAACCACTGGCAACTGGTGATCTGCTCTCTATTTCTGTTGTTTTGGCTTTTCCAGAATGTCATATAAATAGAACCATACATTGTGTATGTAGCCTTTTAGGTCTAGCTTTGTTAGCTTACATTTGAGATTTATCTATGTTGTTGCATGTGCCAATAGTTTGTTCCATTTTGCTGAGTAATAAACCATTATATAAATATACCAGTTTGTTTATCTGTTCATTGGTTGAAGGACATTTGGTTGTTTTTAGGTTTTTTTTTATGATTCTGAATGAAGCTGCTGTAAATATTTGCATACAGCTGCATGTGTGTATGTTTGTACATAAATTTCATTGGGTGAATACTAAGATTGGGATTGCTGAGTTATATGGTAAGGATGTGTTTAGCTTTGTAAGAAACTACCAAACTGTTTTCTAAAGTAGCTATATGCATTCCCGCCAGCATTGTATGAGTGTTCCAGTTGCTCTGCATCCTTGCTAGCACTCAGTATTGTGAGTTTTAAAAAATTTTTAAGTCATTCTGAACAGATGAGTAGTGGTATCTCATTATGGTTTTAATTTGCATTTCCCTGATGATTAATTATGTTAGCATACTTAATATGTACTTATTTGCCATCAGTATTTCTTTTGACCATTGCATTTAACTTAATATAGTCATACATCAATTAACAACTGGAATGTGTTCTGAGAAATGCATTGTTTGACAATTTTGTTGTTGTGCAAACATCGTAGAGTATACTTACACTTACCTAGATTATATAGCCTACTACACATGTAGGTTAGATGGGATAGCCTATTGCTCCTAGGCTACAAACCTATAGATCATGCTACTATACTAAGTGCTGTAGGCAATCGTAACATAATGGTAAGTGTTTTTATGTTTAAACATAGAAAAAGTAGAGTAAAAATATGATATTATAATCTTATGGGACCATCGTCATTCACTGAAACTTTGTTATGTGGCATATGACTGTACATTAGATATCTTTCCAGCTAGTGTTGTGCCCTTATTTTTCTTCCTTCCCTTCCTCTCTCATAATCTTTTGTTTTGTGAGATGTAATGTAAGTACACAAGAGTGCACAGAACCAAACCATATACCTCAGTGAATTAACACAACGTAAACATCTGTGTAACCATCATTCAGGTTAAAAAAAATATTGCTAGCACTCTGAAAGCCCTCTTCATGCCCCCTCATACCTGGTCAAAACTTTCTTTTCCTAAAAGTAGTTACCTTCTTGCTCTTATAAACAGCTCTAACATCTAAGCACATATACATGTGTAACCTGATTATTGTTTTCCTGTCAATGTTATATTTGTGAGATTCATCCATGTTTTTGTATATAGCTATAGTTCTTTCATTTTCATTGCTGGATAATGTTCTGTTGGAGGAATATATGTATCCATTCTTATGTTCATTGACATTTTCATTCTTTTGAGTTTTTGGTATTATGAATAATGCTACAATGAACATTTTGTGCATGTTTCTTGGTATTATGTACATACATTTTTGGTGGTTATTTACCTAAGGATAGAGTTACTGGGTTATAGTGAATATGTATGTTCACTTTAGTGGATAATGCCACATTGTTTTCCAGAGAGGTTTTTAGTAATTGTTCTTCTACAGCAGTGTACAAGAGTTCTTGTTATTCCACATTCTTACTGACACTTGTGATTTTCTATCTTTTCTAGTTTAGCCATTCTAGTGCTTATTTAATGGTATATTGTGATTTTAATCTGCATTTTCTTTTACTCACAACTAATGAGATTGAACATTGGCTATCCTATTTTGTGAAATGCCTGTTCAAGACTCTTGAGCATATGTATGAGTTCTTTATATGTTCTGCATCTAAGCCTTTTGTTAGTCATATATGTTGTAACTAACTTTTGTCACTATGTGACTTGTTTTTTTCCATTCTCTCATGGGTGTCTTTATTGTTTTACTTTTCTGTTATCTACCGGGAATTGATTTGGGTGGGGTGTATATGGTGTGAGATGGGAGATCCAATTAATGCATGTTGAGATTCATATAACTTAAGGATGTAATGGAATACTTATTAAAATAATATTCAGCACTCGTTCAGGGCAAGGCAAAAATTTAGAATGATATAGTATTTATGTGAATGTAGTAGTGTCTATTATTTACCAAATGTGGAGACTGATACAGAATGTAGATGAAAATCTAAATGTTTATGAAGTTAAGTATTTTTATATTGTTTGGAAAAATCAGTCCTAAAGTGAAGGATGAAAAGTAACATTCATTGAGTGCCTATATCACAGGGGTTGATTTTGTTGGACAAATTGTTACTGAATGCCTATTATAAAGGCACAGGCTGGGTGCTTGATACACAAAGATACAAACACTGCTTAAGAATTTGTAACCTAGGATAGTTCTTTTTAATAAGTGTTACTTTTTGTTTTTATATCTCCATGAAATAGATAGTATTGCTGTTTTTGTAGGTATGAAAACTGAGTCTCAGAGAAGTTAGATCACATTTAAAAGATGAAATTGAAACTCTGTTATATTTAATTAATAAAAATATTAAAAAACAAACATACATTCTGATTCAGGTGTCCTCTGATTTGAAGAAGATAAGATTTGAACTATTGCTTCAAATAGTGGGCTGATTATATGGACTGGGTAATCTATAAGAGGCAGGAGTCAGCCCAATGACTTTCTTTCCTTGATCTGCTCTAAAGTCAGACACAACAGATGAAGTTAGTTATGCTCAACTTGGGGAGGGTAAAAAAAAGCCATATACATATGATTAAGGTTTTGGGAAATAGATCCTTTGAGATGTGACTGAAAAGATTGAATTTATTTGTTTAATAAACCTAGAGAAAGATGAAGAGTTAAAAATGGGCATAAAATAATGATTAAGACATCAAGATTTAATCATTATGTATTCACATATGTAGAATTGAGGCAGTCAGTGAACATATTTTGGTTAGAAATATTCACATTGGTTGTGCCATATACATTTCTTGAAGTATATTTCCTAGGAATCAAACTTTCAGTGGGGCTAGATGACATGGCTTATGCCTGTAATCCCATCGCTTTGGAAGGCCAACGTGGGAGGTTCGTTTGAACCATCACTTTAAAAAACAAAAAACAACACAACAAAAAAACACCACTCAGGGATGGGAGAATGTTAGGGGTAGAGTCTTAGAAAAATTATATGTATAATTTGTGATTTCAATATCTGAGAGAGTTCTACTTCATTACTGTTTTATGTGTGAATAAAAGAAACTTCATTTTATACATATGTGGGCCTTCTGTGTGGTGATAGCTTTTGAACTCTTAAAAGTGAGGGCTGCGACTTTCTCAGTCAGGTGTTAGTTATTTTAAGCGAATTGGTTCAAATCCCAACAATATAATTACGTGGTCTTCTGTTTCTTCATCATTTTACAAATAATCCTAGTTATTTCCCCACCATATAGATATGGTTACTGTTCTTGATTACATCATTCTTATTTGAGCCAGTGAATAGACCTCAAAAAAGCTTTTTTTTCTCATTCATTACTAGATGATTTGTGTTACTAATTATCCATACAACAAGACTCATGAGTAAGTAAATCTTAGTCTTTTGGAAGCAAGGAAAGGCACATTGGTCATCTCATAAAATTAGAAGTGAGACTCTAAGGCTGAGAATCTGATGCTTCTTCAGATGGGATGATATTCTAAACTTCACTCAACTTTGTATGCAAACTGGAAATAAACTTAGATTACAAAGATAACCTAATAGTTGTCACAAAGATAACCTAAGAATTATTTTTAAGTATAACTTTTGGTTCTTTGTCTTTTAAGTGTAACTTTTGTTATTGGGGAGTAGTCTAGGGAAGCATGACAGACATTACCAAAGGGAAAAAGTCTTTTGAGTATTTTAATCCTGATGTTTTAAAATTTTTCTTTTATATTATCTATGAATGAGTCAGAAGAGAACAGAGTGCTTGTTTGTGATATAAATTGGCTTTTCTGAGTATAACAAATAGTATATAGCTATTTGCTTCAAGCATTGCCTATTCCTCTGAACTCACTGAAAGATTTAACTCTGTTAAAATGCATATATTATAAAAAAACCAATACCCATTTCTATCTGAAATAAGAAAATAAAAATTATATTGAACAGTTATATACTATAAAACTATATAAGTTTGTGCCAAACAGCTTAGGTTCTTTGTTATTTTGCTTGAAAAATAAAAACAAAACTTGACCAAGTATTATTAATTTGATTTTTAATATATAATTTGCACTTTAGCAAATCAAAGTCTTTTGAGACTTTCTCAAGTCTTGTGAGAATACAAGTAATATTAGAGTTATTTAGGTAGCAAATCAAAGTCCTTTGAGACTTTCAAGTCTTATGAGAATGTAAGTAGTATTAAAGTTATTTGTATGTATAAATGTGTTTTGAAATATAAGTCAAATTCACATTAATAGTCTTATCAGTTCTTATTATGCCATATAATTAACTAGGTGAGTATGAGGTGGTTGCTTTCTCTTAATTTAAATGTCTACAGCTATTTCATGTTATTTCAATAAAATTGTAGTATATTCTAATTTTTGTATAGATACCCCTGAAGAGTTATATGTAAGTCAATAGAAATTTGGTTAATTTAATCATATTTGAAAGGAAATGGAGGTTCTTAAAATTTAAGATAATCCTATGGTGAGTATTGAATATGACCTAAATATACCTTGTATAAAATGAGTATCCCTTTATGATTAAAATTATAAATTTGAATATTATTTTTTCAGAACTGTTTAAAATGGATTATCTTTATAATATTATAAGAGGTTTGAATTGTGGCTCCTGTACTTCATATATACTAATTGTATGGCCTTGGGCAAATTGCTTAACCTCCGTAAACCTTAATTTATCTTAGGAAAGTGATTATACCTAGAGTTGTTGAGTATCTTGTTATATAAAACTCTTAGGATGCCTGGCCCATTGTAAATATTACTGAGTATAAATAGGTACAGATCTAAGTAAAAATTGTAACATATCAGTGAATTGTGATTGCAGGTAAGGTTTGTGACTTATAGACATTAGTTTTATACCATTTATTTTTTTTACAAGATATTTTATCTGTAGTAGACCCCTGTATAATAGGAAAAAGCCAACTATTTTTCTCTCACTACCAGCACTCAACACAAAACACTTCCAGTCATCAAAACTTGTGGAGTTTTTCTCTCCACATACCAAGCAGTTCTCTAGCAAACACCGACTGGGTATCCTACAATTTAACTCAATTTGGACACTAGCTGGAGTTAGTACAGAATCAACCCATAAGCTTAAAGGCTCAATCCTACATGATTGCCCCCAACTTCAGACACCAGTCAGAAGCCCTAGGTTGTTGTCTGTGCTTTTTACTGACTGGCTATAAATTGGAGGTTCTCACAACCCCTTCCTCTGGTTCACTTATTTGCTAGAGTGGCTCACAGAACTCAGGGGAACACTTATGTTTACCAGTTTATTATAAAGGATATCACAAAGAATATAGATGAACAGCCAGATAGAAAAGATGCATAGGACAAGGTATGTGGGAAGGGGCATGAAGCTTCCATGCCCTCTCAGAGTGGGCCACTATCTGGCCACATCCATGTGTTCAGCAACCGGGAAGCTCTCCAAACCCTGTCCTTTTTGGTTTTTATGGAGGAGGCTTCATTATTGTAGGGAAGATTGGATAAATTGTTAGCCATTGGTGATCAACTAAATCTTCAGCTCCTTACTTCTCCTCAGAGGTTGAATGGGTGGGACTGAAAGTTCCCAACCCTCTAATAACTTAGTTGGTTCCCCTGGCAACCAGCCCCTATCCTGAGGCTATCCAGGATCCCCAATCATCTCATTACATATAAAAAGACAGTTGTTATTTTGGAGACTCCAAGGGTTTTAAGGAGATGTGTACGAGGAAATGCACCAAAGACAAAATTTATATTTATTATAAATTACAGTTTCACAACCCCTAATGCCTTTAAAACCTTTTATTACATATTTCCATATTTCTAGTTAACATTTCAATTGTACTATGGATATATAAGTGAAAAAACTGAAATATTTAGTGTCAGCAGTTGGGAAAATTCAGAAATAACTAATTATACACTATGAGCTTTATGTAATGGTCTTTCTTATACCTTGACATGGTGAAGGAAAATTGTTAATGGTCAAACTATTGGCTTCAGAATTTATAGCTGTAATTGAATTTATTCCAGTAAACTTTTCTGATGATTCCTCTGGACATGAGCATGAACCGAAATAATAAGAATGAGAATTATTCTGTTGCCTTGATTGTAGTAGAGACACAAGGTAAATTGTGAATTATATCAGTTACTTTGATTGTAATAGGGGCAAGGTAAAATCAGTATTCTATGAATAGGGCGATGCTTTGACTCTTTTAGTTCCATTCTGGAAGACTTTACAGATGCTTGAAAATGTAGAAATATTCTTAGCCTGGAATACAGAAATAATGGTTTTCTGCTTAAATCAATTTATTAAAGAAATATTTTTCTACAAAGTATCCTACACACTTTATCTGTATTGCTTAATGGAATGAGGCAGATTTTTCAGACTTATAGATATTTTTATCAGATTCCAATCAGATTATCAGTAGGGTTTTAGCAAGTACCATTCATATTTGCAAGGCAATGTTAGCTATTGCTGTTCAGGATATGGCAATTTTATAAGTGGGAAAAGGAAGGAAGATGTGTTACAACAGATAAATACCCATAATAATTAAAAATTAAAAAAAAGGAAGGAAGGAAGATGTGTTTCAGTCAGTCTCTGAACATTATTGTTATAGCCTTACCAGGTTCATTGTCCGCTGCTCAAGAGGAAGCCAATACACTGAGACAGCAAGGGTTGCAGCTGAGGAAAACTTGATATCACAGGTGCCATGTGAGGAGATAGGAGGAAATTCCTAAATCCATCTTTCTGAGAATTTGGGAGAAAGGGTTTTTAAAGATAGTTTGGCAGGCAAAGGGCTAGGCAGTTGGATCTACTGATTGTCTGTGTTCATGGTGGAACTGTAGGTGTGTAGAAATTGTCTTCTTGTGCTGAGTCTGTTCCTAGATGGGTGTTGTAAGACCAGTTGAGTCAATTCCTTGGTATGGGCCACTGGTCTGGGTGGGTCAGCCAATCCACTGGAATGCAGGGCCTGGGAGAGATCTCAAAAAGTAGCTTTAGGTTTCACAAGGGTGATGTTATCTATGGGAGTAATTAAGAAAGTTAAGAATCTTTATGACCATCAGCAATGTGAGTCCTGAGTAGCAATTATAGGAAAGCAAACTAGGGGACAATGGCTGGTAATATATATGCCTACGCCTATACGTTTACAGAGTTCAGGCCCCTACCCCAGTTCCCACTTTGTGGCCGTTTATTAATTTTATAAAGGGTGGTTTCAGTTTTCCCGGGCTTTATCCTGCCTCATTCCTAAGGTGCAGCCTAATGAGATGGCAAAGAGTAGACTACCGATCTGGCTTCTTCCTGCTGAGAAGGGGAATGTTGGGATTGAGCCCAGGGTAAGAGGAATGAAATCATTCTGCACTTGTCTCCAAGTATTCACAGGTGCACAGTTGTAGACCTAAGGTTTGCATGACAAGAACATTAGTACTTTTTTTACAGTCTTAGCATAGTATTTACGTGAACAGTGGATTATAAGATAAATAACGAGCCCTAGGATATGAAGTGAGAGTCCTAGCTTCAGGAGTCCTTGCAGAGCTGATCTGAAGTCCTGGAGAATCCAAGTGAATAACTCCCAAAACCAATCAGGCATGAGGTCACTAATAGAGCCCTGTTGTAGCCACATAGCTTATTGGGAAACTTTTTAAATTTGGGTTTCCATGTTTCCTGAGGTATTTATATAGATTCAGCAGGTAGTGTTTAATATTGCACACACTCCCTCTTGTTAAACCAACAGAAATTCTCGTACTACCCGATTATCTAGGACTACCTGGGCTAGAGATGTGAAGGATCTTTGTTGAGCCCTAAGGCTCTGTGCAGTTTCTTCTGTGAGAAGTCCCTAGAGTCATGGACAGATTTTTTAATCAAGTCTCTGTTGGCACATACTCTGTAGTTTGGGACTAGTATTCCCAGCAAGCTTTGCCACCAGGTGTCCTGGTATCTTCCTGGCAACCCTCTTAAGTCTATGGGGAAGGGAGTGGAGACTGACTGTATTAATGGAGATTCTCTATTGGTGTAAAGTTGCTCCTAACCACACACACAAAAGATAGATTTGCAATGTTATTTCTGTGGCAGCCATCCCAAAATATGTCAAAGAAATATATTTTGGGGTAAAATGTTTCTAATTTTTTTCAGTCCTCACTTTGAAATTGAAAGGTTTTGCATGTTAAAAGCCAAGCTGTTATCTTTGGCCTAAGGAGTGGGAAAAAACCAAATTGGAACAAATTTAAATATATTATCCTATATCTTTTGGTCAGTCTCTCAGTCTAGTAAATAGATCAGTTGAGTTAAACAGCTGTATCTAATTACAGGAGGTTGCATTGCAGACTAGTTTTCAAACAGAAGAAAAACAAGTGTTAATATTTGAAACAGTTCATAAAGTAGGTTCCTTAGGGTCTAGAGGGCATCTAGCTGAAGTGTCTAGATATTAAGCTCAAAGCATCTTCAGTTAAAGTAGAAGGTGGGCAGTGGCAATCTGAAAGATTGTTTTTTTCCCCCTGGAGTTGGTATGGCCCAAGGCATACTTGTAAGGCCTTAGGAAAAGATAGTGGTAATTTCATGGAGCTAGAAAAATTTGAAAACATTATCCATTTAAAAACATTATCCAGAGACTTGTAGCCAGGAAAGAATTTAAGATTCAGTCAAAATTGTAGGCAAACAGCAAAAACTCAAAAACAGTAGACAAGGATAGAATCTAATAACAGGTGGAGTATAGTGTCTTTTTTCTGAAATGTATTTTTTTCTCTCTTCTGTTTTTCATTTTTATTAAAGACAGATCATAGAAGAACCAATTGTAAAAATAAACTTTAGTCTCATTATACTTAGCCTGATTATTTGCAGAAAGTGTAGTAAGAATAATTATTGACCATATAGGCTTTTCTTTTTTAAGATTGGCTTTGTGGGAACTTTTTCATAAGGACTCTCAAATTAGACTTGAAAACTTCTCAAGTTGAGCCAAGGATTTATCTGTGCCTTTAGATATGTGTATAAATTGGGTAAATTCCTCTTTTCTCAAGGTCCCGAAGTAACTTGGGGTTCCTGGACTTGTCAGAAAGTGACATTCTTTACTTAACCACAGATCGGGAAATGTTATAGATCAGGTACCTGGCCAGTTTTTCCAAAGGGCTTCTTATTGGCCTTATAAAGTCTTAATTCCTTAATGCAGTTTGGGCCATTCCAGTCAAATAGTCTTGGTAAAATAACCAGTGTCTTTCATTGTGTCCTCTTATAGAAGAAAACAAATTCTTATTGAACTTATGCTAATGACTATAATATATTGCCATATATTAATCATACAAATAGTTTTCAACTTCTGGAGAAATCAAGTAGAGAGAAAAATAAATGCTTCAAATTTTGCTTACAAATATATACTTTATTGTAAGCTATAAATAGCTCAAAACAAGGAAAAAAATTTTCTCAACTTCTCAAAAAGAAAACCCAAAAGGAATCAGTAATGTTTCACAAAAAGTCATAAAAATATTAGTTCAGTTCCATGTAATTAATTTCTATTATGTTTTAGGTTGAGTTAGCAATACTCATGGACACATTGGCTTTCTAATTAAAGTCTTAGAAGTTTGTTTTGTTTTAGTCCAATGGTATATAATCTCCAAAGTTATCAGAAACCTATATTCAAGAGAACTTGTCAGTCCTTTCCATGATTTTCCTTTATGAAACAAACTTTGGACTTTAGCCAGTTAAAAAACCACTTTTAGTGAAGAATCAAAGTGAAATAATAATTGTCTGTGGATGACAAAAGTCTTAAAATAACAATGGTTAAAGAGACAATTGACAAAAAGTTGGTTATTTTTGTGGCATACAATAATTAAATATAACCATAATTATTACTGATAACATATACCAAGACATATCAGAATTTTAGGAATCTCATACAATATTGTAACATATATTAATAACATATTTATATGAATACAACTCAAAGTTAATTAAACACCATTTCATATTTGGCAATGCTTCCTGTACGGTTTTAACCAAGTAAACCTAATATGTCTCTCTTAGACTTTCAGTGGCCCTAATATTTAAAAAGCTAATTTGAGGTCAAAAAAGACTGGATTTGGAATTTTGATTTTGGAAAGTTTGTCAAATATCAAAGGCTTAAAACACTTGCTGTCATAAAACACTTGTCATTAAACAGGATCACAAGTTACTATAAAATTATGGTCATTCAATTATTTGAGCCGATAATTCAAAGACTTAAAAAGCAAAACCTTTACTCTTTGATAGAGAGTAAACTCAGTTTCCCAGTCATAAGACCTAATATAGATAAACTGAAAGACAAGTTAATAAAGAAGCAAACTTAATCAGTCTCTCCCCACCCCACTTTTTTTGCAGTATATTTAAAAGGTGAATAAAACATTTTTGTTCTTTCTATTCATATTATATGAAAATCTTGTTTAAAAGAGAAAACCAAATTTTACCTTTGCATTAGTGTATTAATATTAAAGCAAATTTTAATAAAATCTTATAAACAAATCCATCTAATTTTAATCAATTTGATCACAACATAGGAATTTTATAAACTTTTTATAATTTTCATTATTTTTTCAACATTTTTATCTATTTAATTTGAATTATTTAATTTAACACAATTTAAAAACCTGTAAATTAGACAAAATTATATTTTTGTAAACAACTATATTTGTCTTTTTATAAACTTATTAATAAGAATATCTTATTTTTCATGTAGAATTTTTTCTCTTCTATCTAGTAGTTTTAATTATATATTAAAATAGTGTACGAAGTTAAAGTAACTTTGAACTGTTATCAGTCTCCAATTTTTATTAGCATACCTAAATATATTTAGTTTTCTATATCATATAAAAATCAGATGTTAAAGTATATAAACTTAACCTCATGTTTAATAATTAATATTTCAGTATTTTATCTCATAAATGACTTAGCCATTTTATGATTATCCTCTTTAACATAACATAAAATGACTTCATGTAGCCATGTAGCATCCAAGATGGCTATGAAGGACAGGACTGTCTGTGTCCTCAATTTATATACCAGGTACAGAGTTTAAGACAGAAGACAGGGTCCTGGAGGATCCAATCCTTCCCAGAATAGCCAGAGGCAAAGTTGGGTGGGGTAAAAGGGTCTGTGTTGGGCTACATTGTGCCTTGTAGCTGCTGGTCTAGGCACTGAGAACATGTCCCCAGCCCTCACTGTGGCCACCTATCGAGACCCCAGAATTCTTCGGCTCAAAACTAAAAACACAAGCTCATAGTCAAATCCGGCAAGTATTAAAAATATTACAAAAGCAGCAATTTTATGACCTTAAAACATTTAAACTTGAGTAACAATTTTAAAACTAGTTTTATTTACCAAAGATTACGAAAGTCATTTGAACTAAAAGGCATTTGATATTTTTTTTATTTTCCTGATAAAATATTTGATTTAAGTGCTTATGTTTTAAGCCAATTAATTAGATGTCTTTTACATATTTTGGTAATCAAATATCACATACACATGTCTCATATAGACACATAAACATATAGACAGAAGTGGATCTCATAGCTTTTGTAAAGAATTTTTATTTGCTGGCTTTTTTATTCAGACTATTAATCTTTTAATTACCTATTTTATTGTCCCAAGTAATTGTTAGCTAGGCAACAATTTGCCTTTTAAAAAGATGACTCCTAGGTGAAACAAGGCAGAAAATTTATATCTCAAAAGCACAGAGCTAAGACTTTAGTCCTAAATATTGTACTATCATTTCTTTGCTCATACCAAGGAAATAAAAGGTTGTATGTAAAATTCCAGTTAAGACAAGATGGCCAGGAAAAGTACTGTACACAAAGCTAAGACTTGTCATGTAAATTTAGAACAATAGTAAGAGTTTGTAGTGACTCAGTCTTCCCTCTCAGATAGTCCTATAAGTGGAATTTTCCTTTATAGATATAAATTTCTTTTATGCAAGGATTTCAAGATAGCCTGTTAAATGCCAGAAAGGCATGCTTTAGATAGATGGTCTTTTTAACTTAGCTGCTGCTTTTTATAGCTAAAATTACTGAGTTCAGAGTGGAGTCCAGTAACGAATAGGGTAAAAAACATTTTTATGCCTGGACTCAGTAGTCAATGTGGATAGATCTGAAAAAGAAGCAAGTCTATTTTACCAGAGGGCCTACCTTTTATAAATACTTTGTCTAGGATAGCTTTCTTTCCGCCTTTGGGGCAGGATAGTAATTAAAAATGTAAACTTTTTATTTGCTTTTTGTAAAGAGACTCTTAAATCTTTTTACAATAGGCATCTCTAGATCAAACTGATTCAAGGGCGCTCATTTTTAAATGTACTTCTTAAAATTGTCTATTTGGCATTTCTCTAAATGTTTGCTGCTTCTGGAACCTAATACTTACTTATACATGTATGGGTAGGCATAGGCAGAAAGTAGACTATTCAGTTCTTCAGAGATTAAGGATCCCATTTTTACCTTGAATCTTCGCTTTGGCTCTCAGATATCCATGGTCAATTTAAGCAATGATTTTTGCCTTATGCAAGCGTGGAGGGAAAAGGAACAAAGAGATAGTGCATAGAAATTCCTGTGAATTCCTGAAAGCTGGACTTCACACCCCCTGTAGTATTGCCATTTACTATCAGTTTCTGCCTGACCCAGTCAAACATCTGAGGCCTCTAACTGGATCAAAGCCAGTTAATTATCAGATCTAGCGTGATCCCAAACCCCGGCCAGTTTCTATCATGTCTTTCAAATCTGTTAGGATTAAAAATTTGCTCAAACAAACTCAGAGAGCTCAAAACACAAATCTGTGGAGCTTTGGAATCCAAGAGAGAACTTACCCACGATCCCTAGTTGCTTTTAGAGAGCAATCGACACAGTGGATCTGGTGGGTACCTTGCTTGTTCACTTGGAGCTCCTGATTAAATTTAACAGAGTTTAATTGAGCAAAGGACAATTGGCAAATTGGACAGCCCCCGAACCAGAACAGATTCAGAGAGACTTCAGTACTGCTGTGAAGTTGAAGAAGGTTCATGGACAGTACAGTTCATCATTTGCCTTATATAGTTTGAACAGCTGGCTGTCTTTGATTGGCCCAAACTCAGTGATCAGCAAAGAGGAAGGAGTAGGGAGGAGTGAAGGTAAATGGAGCTGACTCTAGCTGGGACAACCAGCTGACATTTTTGCTTTTGAACTTTTTAACTAACGTACTCTTTTAAGTGAAGCTGATAAGCCTTAACCAAGGTTAAAATTTAGTCAGGAAAGCAAGAGGTGTCTCCAAAGGGGTGGAAAACAGTTTTTATGAGATGGAAAAATATCACAAAAACAGCTCAAAGGAAAGTCTCACTAGTCATAAACCAGGTGTGACCCACATTTCTGTCTGGCCATATTTTCTATTGTCTTAGCTTCTCAGCTAACTATTTATTAACATATATAAATATCTAAAAGCCCCATATGCCTCCACAGCATACAGGAAATAAAAAAGCTGTGTGTGGAAGGGAAAAGAATCAATAAATGTCAAAAGTTACACAAATATCAAACCAGAACAAGCTCTTTCCCTCCTGGGATTCAAACCTAGGCTGCTGAGGTAAAAACACAGCGCTTAACCATTGGGCTACAAGGTAAATTGGCATTCACAGGGGCAGCATTCAAAGGATTTTTATCTTTGTTTTAGATCAAGTATTTACTCTTCAATTTCATCAAGAGAATTTTTAAGGCTAGTCATGAAATCGTTACATGTTCTTCTTTTAGTTTGATCTTTTTGTAAGTACAAATAAGGCAATTGTTTAGAATAAGAGAAATCTAAAATATATTTTTTAAAAAAATTTAGGAGTCTTTTTAGTTTAAAGAATCCATTTTGGGTCATTAATTTTTAATGATGTACCTATTTTAAAATGACTTAATCTAAAAGCCTCTCCAATGTAATCCCAAAGATCCCCTCATTCTCCCAGAAATAGGCTAAGATAGCAATGAAGGCTGAGATGTCAAAGGCCCTTATGAATGGTACCTTTTATGATAGATACTCTCCAGAGGTTGCCAGGTTCAGAACAAAAAATCTCAGATCCCTATCCATTTTATGCTGGCCACTGAATGCAACCTAACAATTGCATCTTGCGATGGTAGAGATCAAGATGGAGTGCTCTCACATGGTCACAAGACAAGCTCTAAGGGACATAAAGCAAAATGAGAGGGAATTTTATCTGGTAACCCTCTTTATGACAGAACAGCACAGAAAGATAGAGCAACAAGGGAAAACACTATTTCTGGGAGGAAAGTGAGTCACATAAATATATATATCAAATCGAACAAGCAAGTCAAACAAAAGGCCTTCCAAAACAAGTCAAACCAAAAATTCAAGGGTATTCTTCCAGACAGACTTCCTCTTCTTCATCCAGTTGGGGAGAAGTATTCCTGAGACAAGACTCTTCGTATGATATAGGGAAAGCCAACCAAGATCCACAAAGGAGCCATAATGCCTCCCGAGAGGCCAAAAATCAGGAGAAAGAAAGGGATTGCTGGGTGTGCTTCGAATACTCACCAAGGACAATGTCTTCCAGTTCCAGAAACTGTTTCTCCATTGTAAATAGGTCTATGCACCATGGGTCAACAACATCCTACTGGTCGGGATGGTGTCAGAGATGGCTGTCAGTCCAAGAGAACTGAGTGGCCACTAAGTGGACATATCTAAGTCCACCCAATCTGTGAGAGGCTGCTGAACTTCAAACAAGTGCCCACAAGGGCGATCCTGGATGAGCCCCCATTTTGTTACAGCCTTACTGGGTTCATTGCCCACTGCTCAAGGGAAGCTAATGCACTGAGACAGCAAGGGTTACAGCACAGAAAGTTTAATATTGCAGGTGCCATGTAAGGAGACAGGAGGAAGTTCTCAAATCTGTTGTCTTGAGAATTTGGGAGAAAGGGTTCTTAAAGACAGTTTGGTGGGCAAAAGGCTAGGCAATTGGGTCTGCTGGTTGGCTAGGTTCGGGTGGAACCATATGGGTGTAGAAATTGTCTTCTTGTGCTGAGTTAGTTCCTGGATGGGGTCACAAGACCAGTTGAGTCAATTCCTTGGTATGGGCCCCTGGTCTGGGTGGGTCAGCCAATCCATTGGAATGCAGGACCTAGGAAATATCTCAAACACTAGCTTTAGGTTTCACAAGAGTGGTGTTATCTATGGGAGTAATTAAGAAAGTTAAGAATCTTTATGACCATCAGCTGTGTGACTCCAGAGTAACAATTATAGGAAAGCAAAGGGGCAATAGCTGGTTATATATGTATTTTAACTATACCTGTACTTTGCAGATTTCAGACCCCTACTCCAGTTCCCACTTTGTGGCCGTTTATTAATTTTATAAAGGGTGGTTTTATTATCTCAGCTAATCCTCAGAACTATCCTACAGAGTTGATAATGGTATTCCCATTTCTGAGGAAACATAATGACTCAGATTAAATAAGTTTTCTAAAGTCATAATATTGCTAAGTTGGGGGAGAAGGGCTGAGATTTAAAGCCAGGAAGATCTGTCAGACATCAAGCATTTTCTGTTGCTCTATATTTGATGATCCTTGTTCTCCAGAAGTTGGTTTTCTAAGTGGGGAGAGAAAACTAATGTATTAAATAACTACATGATACTGATTTTGAGCACAGTATAGCTTTCCACCAAGGGACTCAAATTAAATAAATTTTTTGTGGAGTATGGAAGACTTAAATTAAGGCTGGAACAAAGTAGACTTTCAGAAAAATGGAAACAAAGAAGGAAGGCATTCCATATTTGAAATGAGTGTATGGGAGCATTTTGAGCAAAAAAATTTAAGGAGTGAATTTAGCAAAGTTCATTCCATAGTTCCCTGTCAATAATTTTCTTCTGATGAACTTGCATACTAATTTCAAAATATACATTCTTTCTTTGGTTCCTAGAAGGTTATATGAAATTCTAGTACATAGATTAACTTAGGTGTGTTATTAAGAGCTTTTTACTAGTAGTCTATTGAATAAATTAAGGGCTACTAAAATATAATATTTGTAAATGCTGAAATAGTCCTTTTTTTAATGTTTGCTTAGGACTGTGATTCAATATTTTCTTGGGAAATCTGGCTGCCACAAATGTTTGACAGTCTTACAAGGCTCCATCTGTACATGCACATGTCCAAATAATTCCTGCCATGATTGTCAATGTAATACTTTAATTTTTTAGCTAAGCAGATTTATTTTTCCTTTGTAATTTTATCAATGCACCATCAGTATAGTCTTGAGTTTATTGTGGTTTTCATGTTACTATTCTTCTATTTGTAGAAATATTACTATTATAACTATAGTAGGTAGGAAATAATATTAGGTTTTTCTTTTCTTGATCATTTTGTTATGTGATTCTTATATAATTTGATAATTATGGTTTCTCCAATTGTTTTCTATCATAGATGCTTTTTATATTAGAATATAGTTTTGCACAACTTCAGGGGCTATGAGTAAATTTGCAAACCAAGGATTATACTATTAGTTTTAGACAGTCTCTGACTTTCCTACAACATACTCAACTGATGGATAATTTTTTTTTTTTTTTGGAGACAGAGTCTCACTCTGTTGCCCAGGCTAGAGTGAGTGCTGTGGCGTCAGCCTAGCTCACAGCAACCTCAAACTCCTGGGCTCAAGCAATCCTTCTGCCTCAGCCTCCCGAGTAGCTGGGACTATAGGCATGCACCACCATGCCCGGCTAATTTTTTCTATATATTTTTAGTTGGCCAATTAATTTCTTTCTATTTTTAGTAGAGGCGGGGTCTCACTCTTGATCAGGCTGGTTTCGAACTCCTGACCTTGAGCGATCCGCCCGCCTCGGCCTCCCAGAGTGCTAGGATTACAGGCGTGAGCCACCGCGCCCGGCCGATAATTTTTAATATACTCTCATTCTATTGGTGCCTTGCCTCCTGTTAACATCTTTCAACAATAGAAGTTCTCTCATTTTTGCTGAGAGAGCTTCTGGCATCTCCTGTCAGTCTCCATCCCCCAGTGGTAGATCGAGCTAAGACTGTATTACTGCTTTCTTATGCTTCTCCTTATGAGAAGTTTTACTGTTTGCTGCCATGGTAGTTTTGAGCCTCCATTCAGCCCCCACTTTGGTCCCTGTGTAACTGACTCCATGAATGCCTAGAGATGCTTTTTATAATCTTCTTCCTTAGCTAACTACTTGACCCTTTGAGTTGTTTCCCAGAAATCATGGACTCGAACTCCTGGCCTCAAGTGATCATCTTGCCTGGTACTGGGATTATGGGTGTGAGCCACCACACCTGGCCTGAAATGATGGATTTTCTACAAGACAAAACAGTTGAGATTCAGAAGGCCTCAGGGCATACTTCCTGAAAAGACTCACCTCCCCTACAACCTGCCCCCAATGCCCCAGAACCAGCTCCAAGGCACATGGCCCCTCTTTTAAAAGCCCATGATATCGTTTAGTGGGAAAGGAGGATTGGATGCAGCTTCCCCAGCTCTATGTGCAAGATGTCAATAGTATTAAAAATTCTTTTTTCCCTTGGCAATTGTTGTCTCAATATGGACTTTATGCAAAGAGTAACTAGACCTCGACTGAAATTCCCGTTGGTTTCAAAGACATCTATCTGTTCCCTTTTGATCTCAGGAGTGACCTAGTGCTTATAACTCCTAGGATATGGACCTCAGAAGAGTTAAAAGTTCTTAAAAAGGACCATGGCCTTTCAACTATGTTATAATTTAAATAAGATTCTGTGAGTTAGCAAAGCTTTATAACATGGTTCCTGTGATCAATAATTTTAAATAATAGGCTTTTAACAAACATATAGAACTTCTTCTATAGTCTTTATAAATTGGGAAATTCCTGTAGGAATCTCTAGTGATGTTCCTGATATTGGTAACTTATATCTTCTCACTTTTTTTTCCCTCTGATCAGAAAACCATGTTTCCCTGAAAATAAGTCATGGTCTTATATTTATTTTTCCTCAAGAAGACACCCTAGGGCTTATTTTCAGG
>VBSM01002121.1:7657352-7676657 GCA_008086735.1 Cheirogaleus medius | reverse complement strand
CTGAGAAGAGCTCTGGGCACCTAAAAAATGGTGGCATATGATGCTGACCATAAATAGAGGTTATCTAGGATACCTGCTATAGCTATTTTGTGGCAATCTATACTTGTGTATTCCATTAAAAGAAAAGTCAATTAAAAAAAAAAAAGATAAATCTTAAATTGGATGTAGAATCTGCCAAAATTTTAAGCAGTCTAAAACAAAGGGAGAATGATTTGTTTTAAGTTATAAATAGGCTGGGTGCCATCTGGGACTTTCATAGCTAGGTTTTAAGGATTTAAAATATATAAATACAAATAATTTAAAGAATAGATTGTTTTATAAACCAGAATAAACATAAAGCAGCACCAACATTTCAGAGGATTGACTCCAATTTTGAAAGAAGTTCTACTGTGGGTAAATGTTATCAAACAGTATCATGTGCTACAAAGAAATCTATTGTGAAAGGAAGAGTCATTGATTCCTGGCAAACTTTATTGCCGTAGCCACCCCAACCTTCACCAAGTACTGCTCTGTTGACACTTATTAAAAATACAAAAACATTAAGCAAGATGTAAAATGATAAGTGAAGAGTTCTTAGCCTGTTTCTTTAAAGATAACTACTGCTTTGTATTTTGTTCAAGAAAAAATGTTTTACAAATGTTCTTTTTAACAGCAATAACATAATCAAAACCAGATGTCTGCTAAGTAAAATCATGCAATTCAATCTCTTTCCTCCTAACACCTTTACTGATATCAGGAAGTTTTGATTGTGGTAGGTGCAGGTTGGTGGCTTAAGATCAGGGAGCACATTAAGACTCACGATAGGTTTGAGTAGAGTGTTTCCAATTAGGAGCTTACTGGTATTGTGTGTGGGGACATACAATGCCTCAGAAATGTGCTAGGTGCTGGATAGGAATGCAAAAGGCAAAATGAGGGAAAGCTAAAATTTAAGAAATTTTAAATTTTTGCCTAAGGCAATGCTTGCACTCAGGAAAGAGAAAGTAAACTTTCTTTTGTTTTCTCTCCAGAATTATTCCCAGGGCCCCAAACTAATTTAAGATAATTAATGTGTTTTATATATTGTCAGTCTAGAACTGTACATCATCTATAACATTGTTTCTGCAGGAAAAATATTTTGAGATCTAAGTTACAGACAGATGTTTGAAAGGTTATCTTTCATATGTTAATGATTGCCTGTAGGGATTTTATCTTGTGATGTTAAATGACTGTGGAGTTGGTGCAAAATATTCCTCCTCTTTCTCCTTCTCCTCTTGATGATGATGATGTAATAATAATTGGTGGCAATTTGTAGACACTTGACTCTGTCATGCCCTTTAAATATATTTTATTTGATCTTTTTAAATACTTTTACAGGTGAAACTGACGCTTGTTTAAAAAAATTTGCTCAAAGTAGAGATAGGATTTGACTCTTTGGAACCACCAAGTTTGTGGTGGTTTACTACTGGTTTAATACTTTTAACATTGTATTATTCTAAGGGCACATATAACATGTGGAGTCATATACTGTTAGAGCATATGCTTGTGTTCTTGCTAGAAAGAAGATACATAGATGTGAAAGCTATTGTGGCATGAAGAACCAAAATAAATGGAGACTAAGATTGTTCCTACAGCTGCTTTAAGTTATTTAGAGGTTAACCTGTAGTTATCTTATGACCACATCAAGAGTAGTTTTGGATATTATGAAAATCTTGAATTTTGTATTTCAACATGAGTTAGAGGCCTTAGGCATTTAAAATATACCACCAATGTTGACATAGTATGAGAACACTGTTAAGATCAGATCATAAGGAATTTTTTACATATTTGCTCCATGTTTTATAGATATTATCAATTTTTATGTTTCCTCATGTATAGATTATGAATATGACTTTTTAGTAATTTTCTTATATGCTAGTTATATCTATTTAAAGATGTAATGCCTGAAAAACACTTAATACAGTTTTTTTTCTGAAAGACTATATATTTCTGAAAGAAAAAATGTTTTCTGTTTTAGTAATGAATAAAAGAGTTTAAATTTGTAAACTTCTACATGTATTCACTAGGTAGAGGGAGAAAGTATTAGAGATATAAATTATTTGAAACATTCTTTCTTAGAACAGGACCAATATAGTTCTGTTGTTGAAAATGTTCAGCTTAAGAAATTTCTTAGTTAACTGAAGACAAAGTGTGTTTGGTGCCTGTATGAACATGTCTGTTTTGCTCAGCGACAAACCCCTAATTTCTGAAAATGTGTTATTAGATTTTTTCACTGTTAAAAGAAATCAGCCCAATAGTCAATCATTTAAAAAATTCATTGTGGAAAGATCTATAGGCATTTTTAAAAATTGTTTGTACACTTGATATTAATGAAAAAAATTAGAAGAATTTACAGCAAGGAAGTAGTCACCTGAATCAACACTTTTTAGTGTCCTTAAAGTTGAGCAATTAGCTGATAAGCTAGTTCGAACCTGACTTTCAGGATAGAATAGTTTTGAGGTTGTATTAGTTTTTTTTGTTTGTTTTCAACAAGGCAAGTCTTGATGCTAGATCAATTAGCAAATCCTGAAGACTTAATTTAAATGGTGTGGGTAATTCCTGTTATTAGAGGTACTTCTTAGAACTTCTTAGAGATACTTAGAACTGGTGAAATTCCTCCTTCCCCCAGGGTATCAGATCTGTTGAATTGAGAAAGTTGCCTGTCAGCATCCTTGTATATCAGAGTCCAGTTCAAAATTGTTAGAATGGAAAGTGTTTTTCAAATGCTATGAAAAAGTCTGAATTAAAATTGAACTTTGAAATTAAAAAGAAAACACAAAATGGTATAAAATTTAGTGCTTTCTGAAATGTTTTTAAAAGACCTGTAAGAGTGCTATATTTCTTAAAAGTACAGATCCTTGAAGACAGATTTTTATTAATTATTTTATTGCATTGATCTTACTAAAGACAGCAAGGCTGGTAATTTTCGTCAGGTCTGAAGATTAAAAGTATTATTTTTAAATAAATATTAAGAAGGGAGAGTAATATTTACAACTGTTTAGTGCATATGCTTTATGTGCTAGCTTTTTCCTAAAGTAAAATGAATCTCAATATGCCATATGATTGGTGACAAGAAACTCGTTGTGCAATTAAGAGAAGATCTGTTTATTTAAAAGCTCTCAAAGGTTGTAAAAGATTATACTTGGCTATATGTGAAGGATAAATGTTGTGAAATAATGCCCCTTAGTTCCCCTTTTATAATAAATCTCAGCTGTGTGTTCAGCACAGGGGCTCAGTGCCAAAAAGAACAGGTTCAACTTGTCCATGAGGATTTGCACCACAGTAAAGTGCACAACTGCTTTTGTAGAGGTCATTGTGGAGGTCACAGGCATGTACAGTTGAATGAAAGCAACTTTAAAACCATGGTAGATCAGATAGTGTTACTTTAGATTCAAGAATCACTGTTAACTTAAAACATTAAAAAGATGGAAAATCATAAAAAGAACCTTCAAATATATTTTATCTTTATCTATACATGTTTGTATGTTTTCAAATGGATTTAAAATAATTTCTTTGGCACCTGGCGCCAATGTATTTTTAAAGATCTTCAGAATCATTTTTATAATAATTGCCCAGATTTGGAAACATAGACTATTTTAATATTTGTTAAATTCTGAGCAATATTCATATAACGAAGGTAGGATATGATGGTGGTAGAACAAAGTATGCAGGAGTATATGCGCATGTTGGGGGTGAAGGCAGGGGAGTGTGGGTGAGTCCTAATAAAGAGGAGATGTTGGAGAATTCCTCCACAAGTCATACATATTTCTTCTGAGCTAATGATGCAAAGATTCAAAATTGAACGACAACAACAAAGAAAATGTCATCTTATATTTATATAGTGTGATTTTTTCCCCAAGAATCTCAGAAATACTTTTATATATTTGTGGTAAATAGAGATAACTTGGAAATAGCCTGTGGAAAGACTGAAAGACCCATGACCCCAGCCAGTGCTTTGAGTTTAATATAAAGAATACTGGAAAATGATATAACTAATTAAGTAGATACAGAGCTTATATGGAATTGTGTTTTACCTAGAATTGTACCAGATGATGGTTTCTCTCTTTTTTTAAATGGTGGTTATAACAAAATGATAGGCAACCATTGGGTTTAGTATAGAGATTAATTAGTAATCTGAATGTGCTTCAGCAAATGCAGCTGATTGGCAGTAGTACCTGTCTCAGCAACTGGTAGAATGTTCGTACTTTTATCAAGCCTGTAGTTTCCATATGGACTTCAAATTTGTGTTCATTAAACTTTGCCATACAAATTGCTTTTTTTTGTCCTTTAGGGCACTGTTTTACTAAATGTACCTCTCTTTTAATTAAATAGTTAATTATTTAATTAAAGGAAAGTTAGAAAATAAAGTTAGTTTTTTAAAAATAATTTGTAAAACTAAAACAAATGATTTGATAATCTGTGTACTCCTGATTTTGTGGGATCACCACTTATTTTTAGTGATCACATACATATGTTCTCAGAGGAAAAATTTACAAAAGGTTGTGATTTCTCTGCATTGCTTTTGTACTTCATGTCATAAACAAAACACCTGTAATTATGAAGAGTAACTGTTAAAGTACAGTAAAATGTGATTTAAATGATTGATCAGCACAATCAACTTTCTAGAAAGGTAGTCTACTTATGCTTTGCTAAAAATTCTTTTTAGTTGGAATAATCTTGTTCATATTTCACAGTGTCTGCAGTTTACGTTGATTCACAGACCAGCCATCAATTTGTATGTTGCTTGAAGAAGATAATATTTTTGCTTGTTATGAAAAGAAGAGTGAATTTCTAAGAGAGTATCTAAAAAGGATGAAGTACTTATCTCAGTACAGATGAAATTTGCATCAATCTAAATGTGTTATGGAAAAGTTAAATGTAAATATTTTCTAAAAATTAATTGATATGTTTTAATGAACTGGGGTAATTCATTTAAAAAGCACTTGTGTGTTAATTTTTAAAGGCCTCATATTTTGGCAAATGTTAATATTTTTAAAGCAAATGAGCAATTTATAATTTATGTTTACTATAAATTCAAAGATATATTGTTAAATGCTTGAGAGTAGGATTAGTTCTAGTGATATACTTCCCGTTGTACCTTCACAGTGCTTAACATCCACTAAATGTTTAAGAAATGAATTTTCATATTGTAGTCCTGTAATAGAAAAGTGCTTCGTGTATTCTAGCAGTATAGAGTTTAAAACCTGGGCAGATTGCTTGGTCTTAGAGAACTTCAATTTCTTTTCCTGTAAAATAGATAAAATGTACTTACCTCAAATGTATATATAATGCCTAATAAGGTACCTGGCATGTAGTAGGTGTTCAGTAAGTATTTCTGTATATTTTGAATGGAACTACACTGTTAGCAGTCATATCTGCATGGCTTTAGTAAAAGACAGTTTATGCAAAACTGGAAGTGAGAGGGGAAGCAGTATCCTAAATAGTGTATTCTATTCTGCATTTTAGAGTCTAGATCTGATTGCATGATGGTTTTGTGAGTGTGATAGTGGTAGTGTTGCTGATGGTGGTGGTGGTTGTGTGGTTGTGTGTTTGGCTTGAGGAAGTTAGAGTGGGATGGTTAGAGTATTTATGTATTTGTGTTTCCTTTTAGGACAGAAGCAAGGTAAAATCAGTGACAGTTTGGCTTCACTCTTCTCTTATGAGAATGGCACAATAAATGACCTCAAATAGAATTGGGAGAATTGTTATGTAGGTTTTTTGAGGGATGGGGTGGAAGACTAGAGTGATCATTATAAAACATTTGTTCATTCATGAAACAAACATTCCTAATATCTACGAAGTACTATACTAGGCAGAGAGGATTCAGATCTCTGAAGGAGAGGATTCAGATGCAGTACGTTATGATTTCTTAAATTATTCAGTCTCTATAATGACATAAAGAAGCTTTCTACTATCTTTTCACTGAAAGACATTTCTGCTTTAGAAGATTACTAATCTTAAATGACATTTTGGTTTTGCTTACATAATAAAAAGTAATATTTGTAGAGAAATTTATATAAAGCAATTTTTTTTATATTTTATTACATTCAGAAATTTAAACTTATGTATAAGTTTCATTATTGTTGGTTAACTAAAAGTTCACTTATAGTGCCAAGATAAGAATTGTTTCTTGGAAAGAATTTTTGAAATTGCTTTTGAAAATGTTATATGAAAAGTTATTTTTTTAATTTCTGGCCAATACTGTTTTTATTAAAATTAATGCATACTCTTTTGAAGGAAATAGGTTTTGTCTCACCAAATAGTTTCCTTGATGTTTTTCTTTTCTGATCTTTTTATAGAAACAGATATGATTTGCTGTACACTATGTGCTCTTGGCAACAAATGGTAGTTCAGTAGCAAGACAAGCATCAGAGAAAGAATGTAAAAATAATACTTTTCAACACTGCATCATTTATCAGTGCCCAAGGAAAAATAAAATCTAGAACAATAAAAACAAAATATACAAAATCTCTCCCTTGGACCCTACCTTTCCTTTAAGCTACTGTCGTATCTCCCTACTTCCATTATTTATCTTATAATTTAATGAAACTAATAATTAAGTTTGTTCAGTGTTTTCATTTCTTCCCATTCTTCCTTCTATACTTTATATATTCTGACTCCTCTTTTCAGTACTGTAGTGAAGCTTCTCTTGGTACTGAAATTCCCTTCATTAGGAATGCTCTCTTCTTCTCCATTTCAGTCTCTCAAATGCCATTTCTTCCATGAATTCAATTGAATGAACATTCAAATACCTGCCATGTTCAGTAAAGTCATATCATATGTACATTTAACTTACATGAATTCAGCTAAAGTTGAAAACAATACCAAACCAGGGAGAAAAATAGCAAAGACTTGAATTCCTCTCTCTTCCCCCAGTAAAAACTATTTTTTAAACAACATGGATGCCAAATGTAAACTAACTTTGTGTTTCCACAGAAGAAACAGCAATCTGTTCCATTGCTGAAGGAAAAACTAGCTGAGTTGGATTTGTATAAAGAGATTAAAATATGCACAGAACAATGTATAGTATACCTTATGGGCTATTTAAGGGACTTTTGAGGGGTTATTTTGACAATTTCTTGCTTTGCTCTGACTTTAGAACCTACTCCCTGACACATCGTTGTATAGCTGTGTTGAACTAAGTCACATCACTTAGGGTCCTTCTAGGTAACACTTAGATCTTTCTTAGATGTTTCAGATGTAGAATTATCTGAGGCCAAGATGACTACCTTAGTTCCTTTCCTGTCTTTTTTTTTTTTTGTATCTTTTCAGATAGGGAGATAAGTTTGTACGAATGCAATTATAGTCAAAACAGGTTAACACAGAGAAAGACAATGCTGTTCCTTTTCTATTTCATGTTCTGCTATAGTTTGAGAGCCATGGCTTTCTAAGAAATAATTCCATGTGGCCACAAATACATTGTTGCAGTTAGTTTCTATATGAGCCATATTAGTTCTAAACTAACACAAAGGTATTTATAGGAATGCTTATTAAATATCCAGGGATTGGTAGTAATTACATATTATCTGAGAAGCTTTAATGATATTAATCATTTACTAGTAATCTTTTAGTGGTAGATATTATATCCTAATTTTTTTCCAACCTTTTCATTTCTAAATATGTTACTTGTTATTTTTTAAAGTTCTTTCTCAAGGAAAGAACTTGTTATATTGGTATAACAAAAAAAGTTCTAAAAATAGAGTTAAAGTGCTATTAAAGAACATTTTTCTGTGTAGTATATGTTTCAGGGAGGGGAGTACAAATGAATTTGGTTAACAAATCTTTAAAGTATTACTACTGCAGTGAAGAGATTTTGATGAGTTTCTAGGGTAAATTTTCTAGAAATATTTTCTGGGACTTGACTTGGCCAGGTGAGGATATATAGCTCTTTTAGGATCATTTAATTTCTAATGATGAACAAGAAACTTAAACCCCAGCTATATAGTTACAGAAATTCTTCTTTGATGTTTTAAAGCGTATCTTACATATTTGAATAGAACAGAACATTACTAAAGAGCTAGAAAAATATATGGTGTTGCTCCTAGTGTATATAGGATGAAACCTCTTTCATATTTTGTAAAAGCTTGGTTTTTTCTTCTTATTTTTGTTTCATGAGAAGAAAATTTGGGGGGGAAATTGGTAATCAAGCTATTAGGCACCACATTTTAAAAGATAAGGAGTGCTCATAAAGGCTGATTTGTAGGAATAAGTTATTATTAGGATGCTTAAAGGATCCAGTCATAATTTTTTTAAGTTACGGTCTACTTATTCCCAAACATACATTCAGAAAGGAAATGTATGTAGTCTGATGGTTCTAGTAGAGAGTTGGAAAACCAGGGATTAATGCTCATTTGTTTTTTCCACTGGCTGTTTCTCTAGTTTATATAGAATCAAATTATTTTACATTAAAATTCAGAAAATTCTGTTTATTTTTATGATACATTGTGAGTCAGTAGCTTATTTCAACTTAGTGGTCATAAAATCATAGCAGGCTAGACCTGCTGGTCCAGTCTCCCTAATCACTCCCCCATTCCCCATTGTAGTTGATGGAAATGAAGCTTAGAGAAAGTAATTGTTTCACCTCAGTTCATTCTAGTTTAGAGGCAGTGCCAGGATAAGTACTCAGTTACCTTTTAACATGCAAGGCCTTGTCCCTCATTTGTCCTTTTACTGTTTACTGTAAATTTTAAAAGAAATTTGAGAAAGCCATATCTGTGGGGAAAATGAATTGTACTTACCATGAAATTAGGTGCTACCAGGAAGTTATTACCATGCAGCTGTTGCAGTGATGACAGGCTGACATCACCATAGAGTGACCGGAACAGCATAGTATAACAATTCCTCTGCTTGCTCCTAAAATAAATTGCAAACAACTGAATTACCAAAGAAATGTTAGTCAGAATAAACAGTTTATAGATAGTGACAGGTATATTCTTTAAGTTCTCTATCCCATTAAAAAATTATGTGTGGGTACACACAATTTTTTCAAAATCCACATCCATATACATATGTACAAATAGACATATATGTGTGTCTATATATACACATACATATGCAAATCATATGTGCACACATAAATTATTAAGATATTACTAAAATAGAAATAGTAATTCAGAAATACCTCAATTGATTTTCTAAAAGGTTTTCTATAGATATTTTCTCAGGAAATAGTCACTAGAATTATAGTAGTTTAAAGCTATCAGAGTGAAATATTCTGATTTCTTGGTTCCATTTAGCAATGTAACACATTCTATAGAATTTGATAAATTTAATATTGTGAAAGGACCCAGTTTATGAAAACAACCACTATAATTTTTTTTTTTTTGTATTTAAATGACCTTAAGAAATAAAAGTAGAAGGCACAATCGCACTGTAATGTGATTTTCTACAATATAAGTTCTCCAAGGGCAGGGTCTCATATATGTTTTGTTCACTGTTGTAATTTTCAGTTCTTGGCATACAGTAGGTGTTCAATATTTGTTATGTGAATGGGTGATGAATACCACAGAGTAGCCATAATTTTTATCTGAAATTTTGTTAAAATGAGTACTCAAATGTCTAGAAAACACATTCCTAGCCTATGGATAAAACACATTCACAGACTGTAATGAATAAGTGAAAGGAAGAAATATTAAAGTCTAGAGAAGGTGGAGATTTATCTTTTGTGTACTCTCATAGTACATGTAATTAACAGAATTACAATTGTTTATGCTTAGTAAGAGCATTCTTAAATTTATAGAATTTTCACCTGATCA
This sequence comes from Cheirogaleus medius, assembly GCA_008086735.1. Taxonomy (NCBI): domain Eukaryota; kingdom Metazoa; phylum Chordata; class Mammalia; order Primates; family Cheirogaleidae; genus Cheirogaleus; species Cheirogaleus medius. The sequence goes on along the minus strand of VBSM01002121.1, from coordinate 7,666,887 downwards.
TCTTATGGTTGTCCTAGCATCCATACCACTAAATTAGGTGACTGCTTTTTTATATTGTTATATTTTTATATTATTCATTAATTCAACAAAATATTGAGCAGCTTTTTGGTGCCAGTCACTGTGCTATAGTGAACATAGAGCCTTACAGTCTAACGGGAGACAGGTGGTAAACAGATAATTATGCAAAGAGTTTAACAAGCTTATAGGGCTTATTAGCAAATACATTGAAGATGATGAGGCTAGCCTGCTAAATAAAAGTCATTAAACAACATAGAAAAATTTGAGTTATGAATTCAAAAGTGTTTTAAAGGATTTTCAGAATCATTTAACCTATCAGCCTAAATTGCTGACACTTTATGAATTACAATCTCTTCTGTGGTACTTAATAGAAAATCACATACCGATTGGTATAAAACAACTTATATATACTTATTGACTATTTCCATTGCTATTAGTTTTGTTACATAATATATTTTCTTTAATCATGTCATTCTAAATAGTTTGCTGCATTCTAAAGGTAGTGAGAATGTGTGTGTGTGTTGACATAGCCTGTTTTTAGAGTTAGCACAAAAGGTAGTCTTTGTTCTTTATTTGGTGAGAAAGAATAATGATAATATTTGCAGTGTAACAGTGGTCTGCAACCTTTTTGGCACCAGGGACCGGTTTCATGGAAGACAATCTTTTAACAGATAGGGGGTTGTGGGAAGGAAGAGTGGGAGGGGAGGAGAGAGGGGAGAGCTGGGGTGGGACAAAGATCTGCCCTCATTCCTAACAGGCCTCTACCCTGGCCCTGGGGGTTGGGGACCTCAGGGAAGTAGTTTTTTCTTTTATAACAATTTTTTTTCCAGTTTTTTCTCTGACTACAGAATTTGAAAATCTAGATAATTTGGTATTAAGTTGGCTTTACTTCCAAAATTTATTTTGAATTCATTCACTTCTCTTTATCTCTATCATCCTAGGCTAATTGCCATAATTTCTCTCCAGGGTTACTGCAGTAGCCTTCCATCTGGCCTCTCTGTTCATCTGTGTACCCTGTAATCTATTCTATAAGCCTTTTGGATCATTGTCCAGATGAGTAAATGATGGAATAAATAACATTAAAAAAAATCAGGCCATCACTTACTTGCTTAATATCTTCCAATGTCTTCCCAATACACTTAGAATAAAATCCAGAATACTAACCATCTACTTTCTCATCTTTGAGAAAATGACATTTGTATGAAGAAGTAAACAGTGAAAAGGAGTTAGCCATGCAAAAATCCAAGCAGAGAAAAGAGCAATAACAAAAGGCCTAAGGTAAGAAAGGTTTTAGCATGATTCAAGTGCGTTACATTCATTGTGCTGTTGAACCTCTCTGCTAATGATAATCTGTATTTGTAGCCGTTCCCTAGTGCTAGCATCACCACCTCAGCTCTACCTCATATCATCAGGCATTAGATTCTCAAAAGGAGACTAGATCTAGATCTAGATCCCTCGAATGTGCAGTTTAGTTTACAGTAGGGCTTGAGCTCCTATGAGAATCTAATGCCACAGCTGATCTGACAGAAGGTGGAGCTTATGCAGTGATGAGAGCTATGGGGAGTGGGTGTAAATACAGATGAAGCTTCTCTAGCTCACCTGCTTCTCACCTCTTGCTGTGCAGCCCGGTTCCTAACAGACCATGGACAAGTACCGGTCTAGTTATGACCCAGGGGTTCAAAACCATAGATCTAACAGATAAGTCTTAGTAAATTATACTATTTTTTTTTGCAGTAGCCTTTAAGCTAGCTCAGTAAGAAAAGTTAAACAATACATTTTTTTTTTTTTTTTTGAGGCAGAATCTCACTCTGTTGCCGCGGCTAGAGTGCCATGGCATCAGCCTAGCTCACAGCAACCTCAAACTCCTAGGCTCAAGCAATCCTTCTGCCTCAGCCTACCGAGTAGCTGGGACTAAGGCATGTGCCACCATGCCCAGCTAATTTTTTCTATGTATTTTTAGTTGACCAATTAATTTCTTTCTATTTTTAGTAGAGACAGGGTCTCACTCTTGCTCAGGCTGGTTTCAAACTCCTGACCTTGAGCAATCCACCCGCCTCTGCCTCCCAGAGTGCTAGGATTACAGGCGTGAGCCACCACGCCCAGCCTAAACAATACATTTAAGATTACTAAAAACACAGCCATGTATAACTACTTTTGTCAGCATTTGCATTGTTCTTCAAATGTTTGTTTGTTTTTCTATATGAAAATGAGCTGAATTTTAGAAAATATATACACATGTATTTATATTTTTTCACTAGCAAATGATTGAAATATAATCTAGGGCACTAAACTGCATTTTAGAGGAGAAACTTGGGCTACATTTTGTTTCATTCCAGGGATTAACAGCATTAATTACATACACTATTGAATGTACAGTTTCCCCTTCCTGAGTGTGGGTATTATTTAAGGTGGCATGATTTTCTGTGGCATGATTTTCTCACTACATTTTTACTTTCAAAGCCTCATTTGTTTATTACTTATATGACAATAATAACAAAGATGCAAAAGGCCTCTGTTGTGTGTCCCAACATATGTCAATATTTCATTCCTTTTTATTGCTAACTAGTATTGTATTCAGCATATTGTATGAATGTTGAATATACAAATTCATATTCATACTGTATGAATATACTATGTTTTGTTTATTCATTCACCAATTGACATTTAGATTGTTTCCACTATTTGGTTACTAAGAATAATGCTCCTATGAACATTCATATACAAGTCTTTGGTCATATGTTTTCATTTCTCTTGGGTAGATACCTTTGAGTGGAATTAATGTCATACAGTAAATTTATTTGTAACTTTAAGAAAAACTACCAAACTAATTTCCGAAGTGGCTACATCATTGTACACTCTCATCTGTAGCATCCGTGGGTTCCAGTTTCTCTACATCCTTACCAAGATCTGTCCTTTTGATTATAGCCATTCTAGTGAGTATAGAGCAGTATTTCTTGTGCTTTTAATTTGCATTTTTCTGAAGATTAATGATGTTGAGCATCTTTTCATGGGCTTATTAGCCATTTATATGTTTTTGTGTGTGTGAAATGTCTAGTAAAATCTTTTGTACATTTTTAATTGGGTCATTTGTCTTTTGTATTATTCAGTTGTAAGAATTCTTTATATATATTCTGGATACAAGTCATTTATAAAATATGTGACTTGCAAATAATTTCTCCCAGTCTGTATTTTATCTTTTTTTAATCTCCTCTTCTCAACTTTTTCCTTTCCCAATTTTACTATTTCTCTTAATTAGCTCTCTCTGATTTTCACATTTTGGTTTCTACCTCAGCTATAAGAGATTGCTACCAATTCTTGCAATTTTAATTATAATTCTTCTTTTTTTCTCTTCCCTTCAGTTACTACTCAAATCCAGATCATATTATTCAACCTTAATTACTAAATTAGCTACAAACTTGACCTACTTGATTCTAGGCTCTTCTTTCTTTGGCAATATTATGTATTTCTTTGTTATAAATGCACAGCTATTTTTCCTTCAAAACTAACTAAGATCCCATGATCTATTTTTAAACTTTTTATAATGAAAAATTTCAAATATAGGAAAGTTAAAAAATAATACAATGGATACTCATTTGCCTAAATGAATAAAAATTTGATTATATTTCTCATTTTTTCTTATAAATTTTTACAGGCAGAATTACTGGGTCAAAATATATGAAGCTTTTAAAGGTTTACTAAATTCCTTTCCATGAAGAAAGCAATTCCATAATTACCAACAGTGTATTAGAGAATCTTCACACTCTCTTATTGTATTGAACATTATTCATTCGTTTTATCACTTATTTGCTAATATGATAGAAAAAAGAGATTCTGACATTGTTTTGAAGGTTCTGATTTCTTACTGTGTCAACTCAAATTAGCTTTGGTGTCTTTTCTAACTGTAATTTTAACTATCTATACTGATTCATTCTCTGCCCACCACTATTTCTCCATGTACCTGTCCTTATGTTTTCTTATTGTCTCAGGACACAACCTACTGCTCTGGTAATAATGCTGTCCTTTCCATTGTCTTGCTTTTGCAGACTTTGTCTGTCTGTCCTCTGAGGTCTAGTACAAATTTCACTGTTTTATTCTTCCATCTTTTATTGATTTCTCTTCTCTTTTGATTTTCTATAGCACTTAAGACAACACTGCATCATTTGGCATCCAGCCAAATGCATCATATACTTCACTTGACTTTTTTCATCTGAATCCTCCTTTCTGACAATTTAGAATAATATCTATCACATTTACTGTTTTGGTGTGAACACCACATTTAATAACCATTTTTTATCTAGAAAACTTTTAAATACCCTTTCCCTTCCAATCACTTAAAACCCTAACACTTTCCTCATGTAATTTGTTAAGGCATCATCTGGGTTGTTGGTGATTTTTTAAAAAAAATATTAATATGTCAATCAGTATAATTCAATGTTCTCTAAGTTCTTCCCCAGCTTTAGATTTGAGAAACTTGGCATCTATCTCACACCAGTTTTTTAAGGAGAAAGATAGATTGAATGTTAGAAGGCCAATTTGTGTATCGTTTATGAAATTTGCTTTATCATTCTTATGGTAAAGAGAACTACCACTGGGTAATGTTTATTTCTCTCTAAATATTATAATTTTTAATATTTCTTTTTGAGCCTATGGTATTTTAAGTATCTAAAGTATAAAAATTTGTATAAAAATTGTTTTAAACCATCTGAGATTTACTTAATGACATTAAAACTTTTAAATTGAACAGCCATGATTATATTGTCTAAAAATAGGATATTAAAAGGCATTGTGGTATGGTAGAACCTACACTGAACAGGAATTAGGAAATCTTTCTCTATGTGACCTTAGAAAAATTAACATTTTGGGGATATTAGTTTCCATATCCATAAAATAAGAGAGTTGGGGGAAAACACTAGCTTTGGAATCTGACAGACTTGGCTTATAATCCTCAACATGCCATTAACTACAGTGTGATCTTGCTCAGTGACATATCTAACCCTCTGTTCCCTCATCTGTAAAATAGGGTTAACAGTACTTATCTCATAAAATTATTGTGAATCCTAATGAGGTAATACAATACATACAAAAAGCTCTTAGAATAGTGTCTGGCACAGAGTAAAATAATGTTAATTATTATTATTAGATGATCTTTTATGTTTCCACAAACGTCAGAGAAAACTTCGAATTATAGGATATCATAACTTTAGTAAGTTGGGTATTATTGCAATATTAGGGAATGATCAGTTTTAGTATGTCGTTTCCACTTTAATGACTTAACAAAGCTTGTCTTTCTCGAATATAATCTTCCCTGGAAAGTATTCCAGCTCTTGAAAATACGCATTCTGTGTCATCCTTTCTGCGCCTTGCTCTCTAATTTCTAAAATGAAAATGGAGTGTTAGTGGGATGACAGTAAGTGTGATTCTTTAATTGTTGCAGTATTTTCCCCTCCCCTCATTTCCCTCACACCCATAGCTTAACCATGTGATACTAACACTGGACATTTGTATTATATGTCAGGAGAATTTAGCACCTGGCAGCTTATGAAGAAGATACTTAGAACCAGGGATGTCAGAATGCTATTTAAAATATCCTATGTAGGCAGACTTCTTCTTAACCTATGTAATGCTCTCTACTTAGAATAAGTGGTCAGAAATCGTATTACTCTGTGATAGTATAAGGTTTAGCTTGACAGTTTTATGTTTATTTAGAAAGTCTGTGAAACATATGGAGCTTACGGGTTAAAATAATATTAATGAAGTTTCTGACATTGTGATTTTATTTCCTTTGTGTTATTCTAGCTAGGCAAATGAGGAAATTAGAACATCTAAAACCTATTTTCAAAAATTGTGGTGGAATACATGTAACATAAAAATTTAACATTTGTATCATTTGAAGTGTACATTTCTATGACATTAAGTACATCCGTATTATTGTGCATCCATCACCACCATCCATTTCCAGAACTTTTTCATCTTCCTCAACTGAAACTCTTTACCCACTAACTCTTCTTTCCTGTCCCCAGACTTTGACCACCAGTTTACTTTTTGTCTCCATGAATTTGACTACGTTAAGAACCTCATATAAGTGGAAATCATACAACTTTTTCCCTTTTGTGACTGGCTTATTTCACTTAACATGATGTCTTCAGATTCATACATGTTGTCATATATGAGAATTTCCTTTGATAATATTCTATTATATATCTATTTTGTCTATTCATTTATCCCTTGATAGATACTGGATTGCTTCTACCTTTTGGTTATTGTAAATAATGTTGCTATGAATATGCATGGGTGTACAAATATCTCTTTGAGACCTTGCTTTCATTTCTTTACAGCTGAGTTTTATGGTAATTCTGTTTTTAATTTTTTGAGGATTCTACATATTGTTTTCCACAGCAGCTACACCATTTTACATTTCTACCACCAATGTGCAAGGGTTCACATTTCTCTATATCCTCACCAACATTTGTTAATTATTTATTTAAATAATAGCCATCTTAAATAGCCATGGATGTAAAGTGGTATGTCATTGTGGTTTTGATTTGCATTTCTCTAATAACAGTGATGTTGAGCATCTTTTAACATGCTTATTGGCCATTAGTATATTTTCTTTGGAGAAATGTCTGTTCAAGTCCTTTGCCCATTTTTGGTGAAGTACTTTTGTGATTACAGTGTCAGAGATGCCTATAACAGTATGACTGTAAACTAGCTAGGATGATGCTACATGGAACTGAACTAGTTAAGGAGAAAAACCATGAGTCAGGTACAGACATCTTCAATGGTTGTTCCTCACTGCTGCAATTGTATTTTATCACTTTTTAGTTGTAACCTTTATTTTTAAAAATAAAACATTTAACATGTGTCCTATGCATCCATCTTAGTAATTTAGGAGAAAAAAGAAAACTAAGGGATATAACAACAGTAAAATATATAAACTAGAAAATAGAGGAATTAATAAGTACAAGAATGTTTTATAAAAAGGTATGAAATAGAAAAATTGATGAGCACTATACCAAGAAAAATAACAGAACTGGACTAGAATAAGAAAGTATGGACTATATAAAAAATAGTGATTTTTATAAATTAGACTTCTATGCCTAGACATATGATAAATATGCAGTTCTCAATGTAATGGGGTTCTATGGTTGAGTAGTGCTTTATTTTGTATACTTATGGTCAAATATGGTCTGTAGATCCTTGTATTTTAGTTATCCAGTAGTTTTTCTTCTCAGAAAAATACCTGGATGTTTTAATTCATTTAATTTTTTAGAATAAAATTTTCTTATTTTATGTGTGTATATGTGTATATGATATGAAACAATACACATTTGGTGAGTAAGTTTGTAAAGACTTAAGAGAATAGACATTTAGGTGGCAAAGCTTTGCACAGAATAATTTCATTAACTTTCTTCCCTAATTAGGGCTTCTAAGAAAACACAGATTACCAAAAATGTCAAAGCTGTTTAATGAAAATAGGAAAATGTGAGAATAGACCATGCTTATGTATTTGTTGAGTTTTACCATTGACATGGAAAAATTGTACTGTTTAAAAGCTGAATTTGAATTTAATAATGGATTTGGTTTTCCTCCTTTAAATCAGATCTCAATGACTATATGTTAATTATATAGTGGGATTTCAGTAATGTAATGCATTGTACCCATGGAACAGCAGACCTAATGGATAATATTTTTAATGCAAAGAATTTAATCTATCTTTAAAATGATTATAAATAACTAGCAATATAAAAGCAATATTCAAAGGTATTAATTTCCTTTATTTTTCTAATAGGGCCAACATATATCATTAGCACCTATTCACAAACTTGAAGAAGCTCTCTATGAATACCAACCACTGCAGATAGAGACATGTGGACCAAAAGTTCCTGAGTTTGAGATGCTAGGAAGACTTGGGTAAGTGTCCAAAAGAACTTCACATTGAGGAGCTGATATGAAGGACTTTGTTGTTGCTGTTTTACGTGACATTTTGCATTCCTAGATTTTCAGTTTATAGAACTTTATTCTTTAAAAAAAATGAACAGTGTTTAATACTATGTTTTGTTTAGTACATTAATTTTTCTATAGACTTGTTAGATCTATTGAAATTGAGACTGGAATTTATTAGTTCTTTTTTAAACCTGTCCTTGGCAGCCATATTGGAGTGGCTGTTCATTTTCAGCTCAATATATATGTGTATGTATATGTGTGTATATATATATATATACACATATATATATATATTTTTTTTTAAGAAATTGGGGCTTGATTTAGTCAGTAGTAAGCCAGTGAAAATATGAGTTGGGCTCCTTGCCTTGAAAAAGGGTAGACTTACACACTGTCTGCTGTCTACAGTGAAAATACATTTACAAGATATGAGCTATGAAATATATTTTGTCGAAAGGTATAATGTAAGCTTGGCCCAGTAGTTCAACCGTCATATCATATGCATCATTTTGGAAATGAACCTGGGATTGTGGCTTTTGTGAGTAATGGAGATGGTCATAGTCTGTCTCATGGGAGCAAGTGTGTATTTGTATACTTAAAAAGTATAGGTACTGGTGTTTTAATGTAAACTATTGAATGGAAGGCCGATAAACCGCTGTTTCTCAACAAAAGAAAATAGTGTAAAGAATATGAATTTAGAGAACTGGAAGGAGAGACCTCTGGAGTGAGCAGTTTGGAGACCAGCAGCAAGGGTAGGTGGAGCCGTTAACTTCCCCTCCCTTGCGTCCCGGACTGCTGGTGGGCTCCCCAGCAGTTGGAGAGACCTGCGGACACCAGTCCAGAGACGGCCGCTGCCAGTGAGCGGTAAGCCTATAGTGGACGCGGCACCAGGCTCCCAATTCCCTCGGGGCCCCTCCGTGCGCACAGACCCGACTGCATGGCAGGTGCCATATTGCTGCACTCTCCCCTCCCCCGTCCCTACCGCGGCTACCGAGAGAGACAATATACCCACCAGCCAGAGGCATCTCCAGGGAACGGGACCTTCCCTTTTGGGGCCCTACAGCTGACTGAGGGGTACTCAGACGGGGAGCTCCCTACCCGCCAGCCCTCCCAGGTGCTGCTGGCCTGGTGATTCCGGGAGAACGGGGCAGACCCTGAGGCTGAAAGACATCGACCCGGCTTGGGCTCCCCGTGGGGGAATTATGACTGGCACTCCTCTCCCTGGTGGGATCAGGGATTGAACTCCGGGGCCTAGAGGTCAGACCTGTGGACCAGATCCTGCGCACCCAGGTCTCGCATTGCCCGGGGCACAGAAGGGATATTCAGAAGGACCCTACTAAGGTGTGAGCACCTTCAGGGGCAGATCAGTGTGCTTGAGGGCAACCCTGCTCCCAAAGGGGGGCCATGTGTCCAGCCCAGTTGGCGACCCAGCGCAGGGAACCTCCCGGCCTGCATCACAGCTAGGGGAGACCTGGTGGCGTGACATCTGGCCTACTGGCAGAGGCCCAGGGGAAGCCACGATGTTGGGGAGGATGGAAAGGAGCAAGGCCTGCTCCAGACTGCAGGTCTCAGACAG
>VBSM01002121.1:7606058-7657252 GCA_008086735.1 Cheirogaleus medius | reverse complement strand
CAAGATATAATTTATGAATACTACAAAAACCTCTATGCACACAAACTGGAAAAATTCTCAACAAAAATTCTCAACAAAATCCTAGCCAACCGAATCCAGGTGCTTGTCAAGAAAATAATCCATCACAACCAAGTGGGCTTCATCCCAGGGATGCAGGGATGGTTCAACATGCGCAAATGTATAAATGTAATTCACCATATAAACAGAAGCAAAAACAAAGACCGTATGATCCTCTCACTAGATGCAGAAAAAGCATTTGACAAAATTCAACACCCTTTTATGCTAAGAACGCTCAACAAAATAGGCATAGACTGGGCTTACCTAAAAATGATACAAGCCATATATGACAAACCCACAGTCAATGTCATATTGAATGGGGAAAAATTGAAAGCATTCCCACTTAGAACTGGAACAAGACAAGGTTGCCCACTATCTCCACTTCTCCATTACTGGGCATATACCCAAAAGAACAAAGGACAATCTATAAAAAAGACACCTGCACTCGAATTTTTATAGCAGCACAGTTCACAATTGCAAACTTGTGGAAACAACCCAGGTGCCCATCAAGACATGAGTGGATTAACAAAATGTGGTATATGTATATCATGTAGTACTATTCAGCTTTAAGAAACAATGGTGATATAGTACCTCTTGTATACTCCTGGATACAGCTGGAACCCATTCTACTAAGTGAAGTATCTCAAGAATGGAAAAACAAGCACTACATGTACTCACCAGCAAATTGGTATTAACAGATCAACACCTAAGTGGAGATATAGGAATAACATTTATCGGGTGTCAGGCGGACGGGAGGGGGGAGGAGGGGATGGGTATATACAAACATAATGAGTGAGATGTGCAATGTTTGGGGGATGGTCATGCCTGAGGCTCTGCCTCGATGGGGGAGTGGGGCATGGGCAATATCCGTAACCATAATATTTGTACTCCCATAATATGCTGAAATAAAAAGAAAGAAAGAAATAAAAGAATATGAATTTAAAAAATGGGTATAATGAAGCTAAGTAATTAAAACGCAATGAAAAATGGTCAAAGACCTTAACAGCAAAATCAAGAAAGATGAAACAAATAATAAAACTTACATGCATCTTCAAGACCAAAACCCAAATCTTGAATATGATGCATAGTATTTTACATGTAAACACAGGGGTCTAAGGTAAAGTTACTATTAAAGTGATATATATTACAGTTTAATACCTTAAGGCTCAATTTTGTTTAATTTTGTATTCTTCTAAAGTCCTATAACCACTAAGCAATGGGAGGTGGACCCCCTTTGAAGTAATAGATTTAAAGTAATTGTCCTAAATGCTAAAATTGAAGCTTAAAGTGATAGACAGTATTGCGTTGTATGATGTAAAAAGTTATACATGATGTAGACATGTATTTCTTATCTCCTACTGGGTTACAAAGAGCCAGAATTCTGTGTATTTAAAATAAATTTATCTTAAAATCTTTACTTTTAATGTCAGTGAAGATAAAATATTTAAAATAATACTCCTCTATTACAAGGTTTTGCATTTTCCAATAATTTTGTCAACAAAATTACATTTGAGAAATAATGGAAGTGGCCATGCGTAATAACAGTTGCATTGTGAATATCATAACATATGCACAAGTAAAATGTCTGACAACAGCAGTTCAAAGGACAGGAAGAGGGAAAAGTATGCTGTTGTAATGTTCTTACACTATATGTGAAGTGGTATTATGTTATCTCAAGATATACTGTGATGAGTTAAAGATGTTTGATATAAACTCTAGAGCAACTACTAAAAACGTAAGAGGGAAAGAGAAGCAATAAGCCAACAGCAGAGAAAATAATGGGATCATTAAAAAATTAAATTAATGAAAAGGAAAGCAGGAAAAAAGAGAGGCAAAAAAAAAAAAAAGAAGAAAAGGGATGATTAGAAAACCAGTGGCATGATGGTAGTTTTAATCTTAACCATATTTAATCATATCAATAGTTAAATTAAATGTGAATTCTGTAAACCAGCACTGCCCAATAGAACTTTCTGTAAAGATGTAAGTGTTCTGTCTGTGCTATCCAGTATGGTAGCCACTAGTCACATGTTTCTACTGATCACTTGAAATATGCCTCGTGCAACTGAAGACTTGAATTTTAAATTTGTTCAATTTAAATTTAAATAGCCACTTGTGGCTAGTGGCAACCATATTGGACAGCACAGGTCTAAATCTTCCAAATAATAAGCAGAGATTGCCAGATTAGATTTAGAAAAGCAAGATTTATGATATGTTTCTATAAGTACCTGGTATGATACAGGTATCTAAAAAGTTTCTTTGAACGTCTTGGATCTATATTTTGTTGTTTTAATTTTTTAAATATCTCAACCATTATCACTTCAAAGATTTCTTCGTCCTCATTTTCTGTTTTCATTCTGGGGCTCTGGTTTCACATATATTAAATGTTTTTTGTTATCCCAATTTTTTATTACAATAAAATGATATAAACTATCTTAATAAATTTTGAGTATACAATTCAGTAATACTAACTAGTTCATGTTGTTGTGCAACCATCACCACCATCTATCTCCAGAACTCTTTTCATCTTGTAAAACTGAGTCTATATCCATCAAGCACTAACTCCCTATTGCCTCTTCCCCTCAGTGCCTAGAAATCAGGATTCCACTTTCTGTCTCTGTGATTGTGACTACTATAAGTACCTCATATAAGTGGAATCATACAATATTTATCTTTTTGGGAATGGTTTATTTCATGTAGCATAATGTCCTCAAGGGATATCCATGTTGTAGCATATGATAGGATTTTATTCCTTTTTATGGCTGAATAATATCATGTTATATGTGTATATTTGTTTATCCATTCACCCCTTTTGAACATTTGGGTTGCTTCTACCTCTTGGCTATTGTGAATAATGCTGCTATGAACATGGGTGTGCAAATATTTCTTTGAGACTCTGCTTTTAATTCTTTTGGATATATACCCAGAAGTGGGATTGGTGAATCATATGGTAGTTCTATTTTTAATTTTTTAAGGAACGTCTATACTGTTTTCCACAGCAGCTGAACCATTTTACATTCCCAGGAACAGTGCACTAGGGTTCCAATTTCTCCACATTCTTACCAACACTTGTTATTTTCTGTTTGTTTTTTAAATAGCAGCCATCCTAATGGGTATGAGGGGGGTATCTCAGTGCAGTTTTGATTTGCCTTTTCCTAACGATTAGTGATGTTGAATATCTTTTCATGTGTTTGTTGGCCATTTGTATGTCTTACTTGGAGAAATATCCATTCAAGCTCTTTGCTCATTTTTTAATTATTTGGGTTTTTTGTTGTTGTGTTTTAAGAGTTCTATATATATTTTGGATATTAATCTCTGCTATGGTCTGAATGTTTATGTCTTCTCAATTCATATACTGAAACCTAATCCCCAATGTAATGGAATTCAGAGTTGGGGCCTTTGCTAGGTAATAGGTCATGAGAGCGGAACTCTCATGATTGGGATTAGTGCCATTATGAAAGAGACCCCAGAGACTTGTTCGCTCCTTCTGCCATGTGAGGACACAAGGAGAAGACACTATGTTTGAGAATGTGGACCTTCACCAAATCTACTGGCAGCTTGATCTTCAACTCTCCAGCTTCCCAAACTGTGAGAAATACATTTATTGTTTGCAAGCTACCCAGTTTATGCTATTTTGTCATAGCAGCTCAAAAGGAGTAAGATAATCCCTTATCAGGTATGATTTGCAAATATTTCCTCCCATTCTGTGTGCTGCCATTTTTACACTTGAGAATGTCGATTGATGCACAACATTTTTAAATTGTCTTGAAGTCCAGTTTGTTTATTTTTTTCTTTTGTTGCCTGTGCCATTGTTGTGATATCCAGGAAGTCATTGCCAAATCTAATATCACAAAGTTTTTGCTTTATATTTTCCTCTAATAGTTTTACAGTTTTAGGTCTTACATTTAGGTCAAGGATCCATTTTGATTTTTGTGTATGGTGTTAGGTAAGGCTCCAACTTCATTGTTTTGCATGTAGAGATTCAGTTTTGCCAGCACCATTTATCGATAGGACTATCTTTTCTCTATTTAATTGTCTTGGCATCCTTGTCAAATATCATTTGACCATATGTGCCAGGGTTTATTTCTATACTCTCTATTCTATTGGTCTCTATATATTTGTTTTTATGCAAGTACCAAACCATTTTCAGTAGCAGTAATTTTGAAATCAGAAAATGTGAATCCTCCAGCTTTGTTCTCCTTTTTTAGGATTGTTTTGGCTATTTGGGGTCACTTGAGTTTTCATATGAATTTTAAAATAAGTTTTTTTATTTCTGTAAAATCACTGGATTTTTACAGAGGTTACATTAAATCTGTAGATTGCTTTGGGTAATATTGACATCTTAACAATATTAAGTCTTCCAAATAGTGATCGTGGGATGTCTCTCCATTTGTTTGTCTTCTCTAATTTCTTTCAGAGTGTTTTGGACTTTTCATTGTATAAGTCTTTTGCCTCCTTGGTTAGTTAATTCCTAAGTATTTTATTCTTTTTGATGCTATTATAAATGGAATTGTTTTCTAAATTTGCTTTTTAGATTATTCATTATTATTGTATAGGAATGCACTAATTTTTGAAAGTTGGCTTTGTATCTTGCTACATTGCTGAATTTGTTTATTAGTTCTAACCATTTTTGTGGTGTGGAATCTCTTTAGTTTTGCTACATATAAGATCATATCTTCTGGGAACAGATAATTTTACTTCTTTCTTTCCAATCTGGACGACTCTTGTTTCTTTTTCTTGCCTATTTGCCCTAGCTATTATAGTATTTCCAATAGTATGTTGAACAGAAGTGGTTAAAGTAGGCATCCTTAGTTTGTTCCGGATCTTAAATGAAAAGCTGTCTCTTTTTTACCGTTGACTATGATGTTTGCTGAGGGTTTTTCTTATGTAGTTTTTATTATGTTGAGGTAGTTTCTTTCTATTCCTAGTTTGTTGAATGTTTTTTATCATGAAAGGCAGATGAATTTTGTCTGGTGCCTTTTCTGTATCAAATTGAGATGATCATATGATTTTTCCCATTTATTTTGTTAATGTGGTATATTATATTGATTGGTTTTCAAATGTTGAAATGTCCTTGCATTCTAGGAGGAAATCCCATTTGGTCATGGTAGATCATCCTTTTAATATGCTGCTGAATTCAGTTTGCTAGTGTTTTGTTGAGGATTTTTGCATTTGTGTTCATAAGGGATACTGGTCTGTAGTTTTTTTTTTTCAGCTTTATTGAGGTATAACTGACAAATAAAAATTATATATATTCATGGTGTACAGCATGATATTTTGCATCCATATGTATTGTGAAATGATTACCACAGTCAAATTAGTTAATATATCCATCACATGACATGGCTACTTTTTTTATTATTGTGATGACAATATTTAAGATATGCTCTCTTAGCAAATTTCATGTATATGATACATTAACTTTAGAACCATTAGGACTCCAGAACTTAGACATCTTATAACTGCAAGTTTGTACCCTTTGATCGACATCTTCTCATTTTCCCCACCAATCAATCCTTGATAATCATCATTTCACTCTCTGCCTCTTATTGTGTTATGGTGGGAGGAAAGTGGTTTCTTGCCTCTCCTGTTCTAACCTTAGTTTTATGAGGACCTATATGCCTGAGCCTCAAGGTGGTGCTTTCTTAGTGTTCCTATCTCTTTTCCAGAGGCTAATAACTTATATCTACTACTTTAGGGTCCAGGTGGGTTTTCTGGCCCTTCCCCCAACTCCAGAACCGAAGTTTGTCTTGTGTTGGTGTTTGTGGGGGTGGAGATTTTGAGCACAGGGCTATTTCTTACTCTTCCCCTAAATTTCTGATTTCTGCCAATGTGGGAGCCTAGGTAAGAGTTGGTTTTCTGCCTTTCCTCAGTGGTTGATGGCTTTTGCCTATTTCAATGTAGGGTTGGGAAGTGGACAGGAAGTTTTCTACCCCTTCCCCAGTGATAAATAGATGAAGAATGTATGGGAATTTCTCAGTCTTTTCTCTTCCCTAGTAGTGTACGTCTGATTGGTGGTTGTTGTTTTTTTTTTTTTTTTTGGTAGTTCATTTCCTTTGCATTTAGTGTTCAATTATTGCTGATTTTATTGGATATGTTCAATGGAATAGCCTATTAATCTTCCTCTTCTAATCTGCTATGGTGGTGGTGCTATGTGTATGTGTACATGAGGATTTAAGTAACCCTATTAGAATTCTCTATAAAATAGATTTAGCCTGAGTGACTGTATTTTTTATCCAGTAAATTATTAAATAGAATAAACTTGGGAAACACTTGTTTGGAGTCCTTCTGCGTGCACAATCATAGTGTTTATACTTTTCTCAAGTTTTTCATACTAAAAATCTGATTTGAACTTAAATAAGGGGGGGTGAGTTACTTAATTTTTTTTTGTTTTGTGGTGATGTTAGGGCTTTCATCAACTGTTGAATATTTAGAATATAATTAGTTCCAGGATTCTAGAAGTACACTTTTGTCTCTCTCAATAAAGACTGTACATATATTCTATATCTACAGAAGTTAAAAAGGCAAATTATTCTGATAGCCATCTATAGCTAAACAGTGGAGGAATTTCTAGATAATCAGTAGTGATATCAGAATTGCTAAAGAGACATCTATTTTTTTTTTGTCCGGAAACTATTTATCTTCCAAAATAGAATGTATGTCATGCTTTCTTTCCCTTCAGCTTTCTATCCTGACAAAAGTATTAAATTCTATACAGAGAATTTTAGTTGTTGGAGCCAGGATTAGTTCAAGCCTTGTCTCTGTTGATATGTTGTGACCTTATGCTTAGATATGTGCCAGAGTAAATCCTAAGTTGAGTTCCTATAGTAGAAGTTCATTCTCTTTTTTGGAATTCCTATATGAAGCTATCTGCTTTCTTATTGTTTTTCTTATTATTCTAGACCTAAAAATATATTTTTACCTAATCTAAGTATCAGACACACTTAGAAAGAGACTGAGGGAGTTGTTTTGTAAAGTGACTTTTCAAAGAATGAAAAAGTATCCTCAAAGGTGCTTCTCTTAAGGTACAAAGAATACAAACTTCAGTTGACTAAAGCTATGATAGTTCTACATCCATCCTAAGGGTTGTCCATGTCTTTGCTAGAAGATTGCATCTAATGAGCTCCAGTTATCCTGTTACAGTGGCTTTCTCCCCTCCCCCAATCTTCTAGCTTCTACTCCTCTCTTCTTCCTTTACTTATTAAAACAAAATTCCCATTTTATATTTTCCTTCAGAGGGAATGTGTTTAATTTCTCTAGAGGCAAATAGAGAATAAATTAATTACCTCATTTCCATTTTCTAATATCTCCTTTGAAATCTGTATGACATGAAGTTGAGTGGTATGATTTTTTGTAGCTTCACTTTATGCTAAAATGTGGAGGCAGGTACTTTCTAAATAATTTTAATTATATATTTTTGCAAGTGGATGACATAAGGTCTTGAGAGGCATTAGTTTCAAAGGACTACATTTTTGTTCTTTTATACATCTTTAATAAAGGATAAAATTAAAAGCATACTACCTTGGCATTTCTTAGTGATTGTTATTGAGATCTTTTCTAAAGTTAAGCTTTAGAAATAGATGAAGAATGTATGGGAATTTCTCATTAACAGGGTATTATGAATATATAATTATAGTTCAAGTTGCACTGGTATCACTCTTCTGGTTTGCTCAAGGCAATATGTAAACATGTTTTATTAATTCTGTGCCAATGGGAGCAAGCATTGAGAAAACTTAACTGCTAATTGAAATTCCCTAGACTATGGCCTTAGTGGTTAGTTTAGGAAAGTCTCATTGATTCCAGCATGAAAATGTCTTTTTAATAATCAGCTGGCTTTCTAGTTAATATTTTACTGCCTTTCACCCAAAGGGGAGTTATTCTCATAACTGATACAAATTATGAGCATTTATGACACAAGTTTATTCATCAATTTCAAATTATTAATCAAATATAGCTACTGTTTTAAATAGATATAAGCGATTTATTCAATGTGAACTGTTCATTTGTGAATCTTTATAGAAATTTTTAAGGAAAGACTTGTTAGCAAAGTGCTGGGTAGATAAGTTTGTTATTATTTTTATTTCTTCCATGTACTCTAGCAGATAAAGATAATGAAACTTCTGAATCTATTCCTAAAATTTCTTTAAAAAACCAGTTGACATATAAAAGTTATGAATAAGAAATTTAAAAATTGGTTTTAAACATTTATAATTTATATCAGCATGATTTTATATGAATTTTGGCTTGGATTCTTTTTATGGCTTAATATCACATCTTAAAGAATGTTTATAAATAAATTTCCATGTTATTCAAATATTTGAATAGTGAAAATTCTAAATTACAAAATACTAAAAGTAGATTATAAATTTGTCCATCCTGTCTAAGGTTTAAGGCTATCTTTTATGTGAGCCTTGAAAATATTACATGATAAAATATTTGAGTAGCTTGATATAAGAGTTATGGTTTATTAAATGCACTGCTAATTTATAGCTTATAAATTATATATAAATGTATATTTATATGAATATATTTCTTTATAGTTTCTATATAAAGAAATTTCTATTAAAATAATCATAATATAGCTAAAGAAGAAAAGCAATAACTTTTCTAATATGACATTTCAGAATGCCTGTCTCAGTTTTATAAGAATATCTATTATTTTTATTCTATGACTTTGTTTATTCTGTAAAATTTTGCAAGATAAAATATTATCTTCATATAAGATGTATAGTGTTCAGTTTTTCTTATTTGTGAATTTAATCTTCATGTAGAAGTTATCTGTATATTTCTTTGGAGTGTTATAGCAAAATGCACATGTTCATTTCTGTCCTATGTTGACACAGTTTACATAAGTTCTGTGCTATCTATCAGGAAGACTTAAAAATAGATTTAAACTGTGATGGTTTAATATCTTAGGTCTCGAGATAATAGGATTATTTGGCTGTTATCACAGGAATAGTAGTGAAAGAAATTGTAGTAGTTACAATAGTATTGAATTAACTCAGTTAACTGGAATCTGGTGGTAGTTAGACGTTTTCTTGTTTGATCTCTATTAGCACCAATCAATTTTGTTTTCTTGTGTGGCTGTAGACTACATTTGTAAAAAACAGCTTACTGAGCAAAAGTTAACTTACAAATCTGTTGCTATAACTGGCAAAGCGATTGAAAGTGTTGATTGAGGAAAGAGAATAGGGTCTGGTCCACAACCATACAGGCACACCTTGTTTTATTGCATCCCACTTTATTGTGCATTGCAGATATTGTATTTTTTACAAGTTTAAGGTTTGTGACAACCCTACTTTGAACAAGTCTGTTGGGACCAGTTTTTCAATAGCATGTGCTTAATTTGTTTCTCAGTGTCACATTCTGGTAATTCTCACAATATTTGAAACGTTTTCATTATTATTATATCTGTTATGATCTGTGATCAGTGATCTTTGATGTTACCATTATAATTGTTTTGGAGTACCATGTACCGCATCCATATGAGAAAGTGAACTTAATCAATAATGTTTTGTGTGTTCTGACTGCTCCACCAAACAGCTGTTCACTGGGCCTGAGACACAACAATATTGAAATTAGGCCAATTAGCAACCCTACAATGGCCTCCAAGTGTTCAAGTGAAAAGAAGAGTCACACATCTCTCACTTTAAATCAAAAGCAAAAAAATGATTAATTTTCATGAGGAAGGCATGTGGAAAGCCAAGCGAGCCTGAAAACTAGGCCAATTGTGCCAGTTAGCCAAGTTGTGAATGCAAAGGAGAAGTCTTTGAAGGAAATTAAAAGTGCCACACATGAATGATAAGAAAGTGAAATAGCCTTATTGCTGAGACAGAGAAAGTTTCCATGGTCTGGGTAGAAGATCAAACCAGCCACAATAGTCTCTTAAACCAAAGACTAATCCACATCCTAAACCCTAACTCTCTTGAGTTCTATGAAGGCAGAAAGAGGTGAGTAAGCTGCAGAAGAAAAGTTTGAAGCTAGTAGAGGTTGGTTCATGAAATTTATGGAAAGAAGTCATCTGCATAGCTTAAAAGTACATGGTGAAGCAGCAAGTATTGATGGAGAAGATGCAGCACGTTATGCAGAAGATCTATCTAAGATCATTGATGAAAGTGACTACACTAAACAAGAGATTTTCAATGTAGATGAAACAGCCTTCTATTGGACAATGCCATCTAGGACTTTCATAGCCAGGGAGGATAAGTCAATGCCTGGTTTCAAAGTCTCAAAGGCAAGACTTACTCTCTTGTTAGAGGCTAATGCAACTGGTGACTTTAAATTGAAGCCAGTGCTCATTGACCATGCCAGAAATCCCAGGGCCCTTGAGAATTATACTAAATCTACTCTGCCTGTGTTGTATAGATGAAATAACAAAGCCTGAGTGACAGCAGCTTTGTTTAGAGCATGGTTTGCTGAATATTTTAAGCCCACTGCTGTGACCTATTGCTCAGGAAAAAAGATTCCTTTCTTCTTGTCATCCAAGAGGTCTCTGATGGAGATGTACAAGGAGATGAATGTTGTTTTTATGTCTGCTAACAACATCCATTCTGTAGCTCATGGATCAAGGAGTAATTTTGACTGTCAGGTAATTTTATTTAACTAATATATTTTGTGAAGTTATTGCTGCCATAGATAGTGGTTTTCTGGTAAATCTAGGCAAAGTATTAATAAATTGACAGCCTTTTGGAAAGGATTCACCAATCTAGATGCCATTTCGAACATTTGTGATTTATGGGAGGTAGTCAAAATAGGAACATTAATGAGTTTGGAAGAGGTTAATTTCATCTCCCATGAAGGGGATGTTGAGGGATCCCAAACTTCAGTGGAGGAAGTAACTTCAAAGGTGCTGTAACTAGCAAGAGAACTAGAATTAGAAGTGGAGCCTGAACTGATAAATTGCTGCAATCTCTTGATATAATTTTAACGAATGAGGAGTTCCGTCTTACTGGATGAGTAAAAAAGGTGGTTTCTTGGGTTGGAATCTATTCCTGGTAAAGATACTGTCAACACTATTAAAATGACAAAAAAGGATTTAGGATATTACATAAATTTAGCTGATAAAGCAGTGGCAGTATTTGAGAGAAATTGTGAGAGAAAGTCTGTGAGTAAAATGCTGTAAGACAGCATCACATGCTACAGAGAAATCTTTTGTGAAGGGAAGAATCAATTGATGTGGCCAAGTTCATTGTTGTCTTATTTTATGAAATTGCCACAGCCATCCCAACCTTCAGTAAGCACCACCCTGATAAGTCAGCAGCCATCAACATCCAGGCAAGACTCTTTACCAGCAAAAGATTACAACTTGCTTTAGGCTTAGATGATTGTTAGCATTTTTTATTAACTCACAGTTGACTTATTTGGGATCTTAATTACATCTACAAAATCTCTTTTGCTATATAACCTAATCACAGGGGTGAAATTTAATAATAACATGTTCCTGGTCCTGCTTGTACCAAGGAATAGGAATTATGCAAGATATGAACATGAGGAAATGGAGTCTTGGGGGCCATGTCAGAACTCTGCCTACTACAGGTGTGGTAGGACTCCCTTGTTACTTATCTTTTTCAAAATATTCTAAGCACTTTTAGATGTTTATTCTTTGAAGTAAACTTTGTTGGAAAAAGCAATAAAGCACCTATGATTGTTTCAAGTTTTGTGTGCATTTGAAAATTGTCATAATATAATATTGTGAAACAAATAATCAAAACAAACCAAAACCAACAACTTAAGACAGCTATGCCTGCTAGCCCCTAGACAATAACCAAGCACCAATTCTTGGGATTTTATTTATAATTGTTTTAAATTTATAAACTGATTAGAAATTAATGGGCATTTTAAATATATTTAGTTTTCATATATCTCACACATTTTTAGAAATTAATCTTCATTATATCCTACTTTTGATTTTGTGATAAAGTTTTTTTAATCATGCTTTTTGACTGGTCCTTGATGATATATATGAAAGCTATTAAGTCTATTTTTATTTTGTATCTAACAGCTTTATTGAATAATAATAGTTTTAATACATATTATAGTTCTGTTTGGTGAATATCTAGGTTTTATCTGGGAGTCAGTCATCTGAAAAAATGAATTTTTCTTTTAGGTGCTATATTTCGGACTTTATGTTCATACTTTATCATATCTGGCTAGAACTTCTAGAACTGCTAGACCTAGCATTATGTAATTCTGATAACTGCAGTTTCTTTCATGAATGCCTCAAGTGTTTCATCACTAAGCATCATGTTGCTGTTTAAGTGGTTTTCTTATGTAGAAGAATTTTTAAATCATACTGAAGAGATATGTATCACTAATAGATATTAAATCTTTCACTCATTACATTTAATTTTTATTGAATGCATTTTTATATCTATTGATATACTTGTTCAACCTATTGATTGTTATATTATTTTAATTTTTTTTCAGTACCAAATACTTATATTCCTTGATGGCTAAATATTTAGGAAAGGCAGAATTTCAGTTAGAAGTGATTTGGAACTGTAAGTTCAGGAAATTTGTTTTAAATGAATCAATTCAGGTTTCTATCAGTGAAAAAGAATTGAAGGCAATCTACAATACCTTAACAATCTTACCACTTAAGAAATTTGGATTTGTTTAATCAGCTTTATTCAAGTATAATTTATATACAATAAAATACCTATTTTAATGGTACATTTCAATGTGTTTTAAGAAATATGTACAGTTTGTAACCATCATCAAAATTATGTTATAGAATATTTCTATCATCTGCTATCGTCGTGATTGTGCTTTTTTTCTGGAAGTAAAGTAGAATTTTTAATGTAATATTATATTCTGTAATTTTCATGAGAGAATGTGATCTTTTGTATACAGCTTTTTGATCAAAGTCTTTACCTATTGACTTATACACAGATTACCTAAGAATGGAGGATAGGTATTTGTTTTATTTTTTGTTTTGTTTTGTTTTTGAATCTGCACATTTAAGTTTATGTGTTAGTTTTACAAAACGTCTTGGGGCATTAGAAAATCGAAGAATATGGAAAAATACAAAAGTCACAAAAATGACTGCAGTATGTATATGTATACAATATATAATTTATATTATACTTGGTTTAATTATGGAAGTTGTACTAAATTAACTTTTTTTTTGCTGGCCATGACAGCAAAATGTCTTTAGTATCTGTTTTTGTTGGCATTTGAATTTAAATCAACTAACACAACTAACATGAACGCTTGTGCTTAAAGTTCTAGTCTGGCTCTAGTCTGGTAAGTTTTAAATCTTTTTTATGCAATCATGGAAAAAAATATGTTTCTGCTTGAAGCAGTTGTCAAACAAACTTCTTTCATCAACAGTCAGACACAGGGCAGCTGAATAAGGCTGTTTAGTCTAGAGTAAATGCTCACGAGATTACAAGGTCACTGAGGAAATGTAATTATGCAGTTGGTTCCAGAATAGTTTTTTGTAGTGAGGACTTTAAGAGTATTAAATTATAATATTAATTAAAAATATATAAATGAGACGTATTCTAAAATTAATCTCAGAAAGGAAGCAGCACTAAATAAACTAATTATTACAGTAAAATATAGTTTTAATTCATATTTTTATAGGACCTTAAAAAAGCAAGTTAAATTTATTATTGGAATTTGATTATTTGTCCCACATCACTGTAGAATTCAGTAGATTCTATAGACCCAACATATAATTGTCTCCACTGGGCAATGAAACCTCATGGTATTTAGTTCAAGTTAATGGAGAAAAAAAATTGATTTTTCTGGCAGTTTCTTTACTTTTGTCATTCTTTAGGTTATTATGCAGGAAATGTATATGAAGCATCTACTTTGTGCCAGTTACTTTTCTAGTGCTCAGAAAATAGCTGTAAGGGAAACGGAGAAGAAAATGCCTACTATCGTCAAGCTTACATTCTACTGGGATAAAACTAACAATAAAAATATATTATTGACTATGTTAGATGCTGTATTAACCAGGGTTTTCCAGAGAAACAGAACTAGTAGGACATATATATATAAGAGGAGCTTTATTTTGGGAATTGGCTCATATGATTATGGAGGCCAAAAAGTCCCATGATATACTGTCTGCAAGCTGGGAAACCAGGAAAGCTGGTGCTATAATTCAGTCTGAGTCTGAAGGTCTGAGAACCAGGGGAGCCAGTGATGTAACTCTCTGCTTGAGATTGAAGGCCCAAGAGTGGGGAGTAGGGAGTGAGGTGGTGGAGTAAAGGGGGTACAAGTACTCAAGTCTGAAGGCCTGAGAACCTGGAGTTATGATGCCCAAGGGCAGGAGAAGATGAATGTTCCAGCTCCAGAAGAAAGAATTTACCCTTCCTTTGCCTTTTTATTCTATTCAGGCCCTCAACCAGATTGGATGATGTCCAACCACATTGATGAGAGTGGATCTTCTTTACTCAGAGTACTGATTTAGATGCTAATCTCTTCTGGAAATATCCTCATAAACATACCCAGAAATGATGGTTTATGAGCTATATGGCATCCCTTAGTGCAGTCAAATTGACACATAAAATTAACCCTAACAGATGATAATTAGTAATTTGAAGACAAATATAGGATAAAGGATAAAATGAATCGTGATTGGAGTAGGATGCCATATTTTAGATAGTTAGTGATGGAATCTTTTGTAAGATGGCATTTTAGCAGAGACATGAATTAGGCAAAGAAATAAATCATGTGATATCCAAGAGTCAGAAGAAACTGTATGTGCAAAGGCCCTGAGATGGGAATGTGTGTAAGGAAGAGGAAGGAGTACAGTATGTCTGGAGCAGGAGTGAATATGGGGGATGGTAGGAAAAGAAGTCAGAAAAGTAGCAGGTTTTTATGTAAGGGGGCAGGCTGGACCTAGTTAGATGATACAGGGCGTTTTAGACTATGGTCAAGCCTTGTGCTTTTACTTTGAAAGAGATGGGAAATTATAGGAGAATTTTGAACAGAGGTGTGCCAGGATATGACTTACATCTGGAAAGGTCTATCATAGAAGAGTTGATGGGGGGGGGGAGGTAGGGGACAAGAAAATTTGTAGTAGTCCTTATTAAAATGGTAGTGATTTGTCCTACCATGGTAGCAATATAGTTGATCAGTGGTCATGCATGAACCTAGAACATATGCAACTTAGATGTATTGAGTCTAGATTTCAAACACATCTCTAATAGATTTGAACTTGTCGTTACTTATGGTTCCTCTTGCATTTGTATCATCAAAATGCAATTTGGATTCAGAATTTCAAGAACATCAATAAGTTCAAGCTTACTATTATTTATTCTTATTTTTTGTTTCCATTTTCAAAATTCAGTGCTTTTGAAAACTTTGTTGGTTTATAATTTTTTTGAAGAGAGGACCACCAACTCTTTTGTTTCATAATTATGAAAGATTCTCATTTTGGATTTATGAACACCAATTGGAAGGATCAATCTAACTAATTGTTCACTTTTGCATCAGTTTCTCCCTTCCAAATACCTTTATGTAGACACTTGCCTAAAGCATTTGTCCACTGTTTTTAATAGTATCAAGTAAATTATGTTACACAAACCATAAAAGATGAAAGAATGTTGACACACATTCTTCTAGCATAATGGATAGTCAAAGTTCTTGTCCCAAATATTGTAGAATAAAATCCATCCTGTTTAATTACTAACTGGATGAGAATATATTTCCTTTTGTCCTTAAAAATATACACTTTAGTGAATGCAAATGTGCATGAAGGATCTGCTAAATGTGCTGAAATTGGGTTGTAGTAGTGGTGGTTGTACAATGCTGTAAATTTATTAAAAATCATTTAATCGTGCACCTAAGAATATATTGGCAACTTACTGATTTTGGGGTTTGGGAATATGAACCTAGGATATCATTATCTGAGATTTTACCTTATGTGATCATTTTTATCATCATAATTAGTCTAGAGGGCGACTTTCTGCATCTTTACATTCTTATGATTCATCTAATAATCATGAAATGCCTTTCCTTGTCTTTTTTTTTTTTTCTTTGCTATTATGGACTGAAAGCAAAAATTCTGAATTTTCAGTATGTTCTCTGAAAACTTAAAAAAGTTTTAAAAAATGATGTTCCCAAATTTCTTTCACACCCTCTTAAAAATGATGCAATAATTTGGGCAAAAATTTAGTAAGAAAATTGAGGGTTAATATAATACAGGGTGTCCCAAAAGTCACCATACATAGGGGAAAATGGGAATTGTAGCCAAATGTAGCTTTATGTATAAAATATTAATTCCAAAATTTTACAAAAATTTTCCTTTGTATGGAGAATTTTGGGACACTCTGTAGTTGTGATTTATTTAACTATTACATCATCCTTTGAATGATTCTGTTATTTTTTGTTTCTTATTTTAGTTTTTGCTAGCATTGTGGGGGATAATTGAGATAATTCCTAATATAATAAAGCAATAACATGTTTCAAGATACAGTAAAAATAAGATCACTAAGTCTCTTAATATTTCTTAAATTCATAAAAGGGTCCAGTGGGCCTATATAGTAATTTAAGATAGAATGAATTTCATTCTATTTTAAGCAGCTTTACTGAGCTAAAAGTGATACAACAATAAGCACATATATTTAAATGCACATATTTAAAATTCACAGCTTGACCAGCTTTTTACATTCATAAAACCATCATCACCTAATCAAGATAATGAACATATCCATCACCCCCCAAAATTTCCTGGTGTCACTTTGTAGTTTTTCCTTCCTATCTCTCAGTTTCCCACCAAGAAACCACTCATGTGCTTTCTGTGACTATAGATTGGTTTGAATATTTTAGAATTTTATATAAATGGAACCATACAAGGTATCTTCTTTTTTGTTTGGCTTCTTTCGCTCAAAGTGTTTACTTTGAGATATGTCCATGTTGTTGTGTGTTTCAATGGTTCATTTCTTTTTATTGTTCCATTGTATGTATGTGCCTCATTTTGTTTATCCATTCATTCACCTGTTAATGGATATTTGGGTTGTTTTTAGTTTTTTCCAGTTTCAGGCTCTTAAAATGAAGCTGATAGAAGCATTCATATACCACTTTTTGTATGTATATATGCTTTCTTTATTCTTGGGTAAATACCTAGGCATAGAATGATAGTATCATATGTAGGTGTATGTTTAAGTTTTTTAAAAAAAATAACATGTTTTCCAAAAAAGTTATACCGTTTTACATTGCAGCCATTACATATGAGAGTTCCAGTTGCTCCACATCCTCATCAGTACTTGATATGGTCAGTTTTTAAAATTTTAGCCATCCTAATAGATGTGTAGTGATGTATTATTTTAATATTTATTTCCCTAATGATTAATGATGTTGAAAATCTTTTCATGTGCTTATTTGCCATCTATGTCTCTTCTTTTGTGTTTGTCCAAATCTTCTGTCCATTTCTTTATTGGGTTGTTTGTTTTCTTACTGAGTTTTGAGAGCTTTTTATATATACTGGATTCAAGTTTTTTCTCAAATAGATGGTTTACAAGTGTATTCTCCCAATCTGTGGCTTTTCTTTTCAATTTAATAACGTATCTTTAGGAGAGCAGAAGTTTTAATTTTGATGAAGTCCAATTTATCAATTTTTTAAATGGATCACTCTTTAGATGTTATTATCTATGAAATTTTTGCCTAATCCTAGGTCAAAATAGCTTCTCATATGTTTTCTTCTAGAAATTTTATATTTTGAGGTTGGGTTTAGCATCATTTAGGTCTGTGATCCATTTGTGTTTCATTTTTGTATATGGTAAAAGGTATGTTTTTTTTAATAGCATATGAATATTGAGTTGTTTCTTCACCATTTGTTGAATATTGTTCTTTCTTCATTGTATTGCTAAAAGTGATACAAGAATAAGCACATTTTTACCTTTACCAAAAATCAGTTCTTCATATATTTGTAGATCTATGTCTCAACTTTGTTCTGTTCTGTTAATTTGTTTGTTGATCTTGCTCCCAAAACTATTATATTGTCTTGATTACTGTAAGTCTGAACATCAGCCTTCCAGCTTATTCTTTTTCTTAAAAATTTTGAACTCTTCTAGGTTCTTTGCATTTCCATGAATTATGCATTTCAGGATCAGCGTAATCATTTCTACAAAAAAGCCTGCTGGGATATTTTTTTAAGAAAACTTTTTATTTTAGAATAGCTATGGATTTACAGAGCAATTGCTAATATAGTATAGAGAATATCCATATATCTCACATAATTTCCCCTACTATTAACACCTAATATCAGTATGATCTATGCTATAATTAATGAACCAGTATTGATATATTTTTATTAACTAAAATCTATACTTCATTCAGATTTCCTTAGTTTGTCCTTTCTGTGTTTCAGGATCTCATCCAGGATACTACATTACATTTAGTAGTCATGCCTCTTTAGGCTCCTCTTGGCTGTGACTTTTTCTCAGAGTTTGATTGTTTTTGATGACCTTCAAAGTTTTGAGTAGTACTGGTTAGGGGTTTTATAGATTGTCCTTCTATTGGAATTTGTCTGATTTATTTTCTCATAATTAGGCTGAGGTTATACATTCTCATGATGGAGACCGCAGAGATAAAATACCATTTTCATCATACCATGTCAAGAATACCTACTTCAACCTGTCTTATCACTGTTGGTGTTAATGTTTATCACCTGGCTGAGGTAAAATTAGTCAGATTTCTCTGCTATAAAGTTACTCTACCTCCACCTTCTATATTGGACTCTTTGGAAGAAAGTCACTATGTACAAGCCCACACATCAGGAGTGGGGAATTATGCTCCACTTTCTTGAGGGTACAGTGTAAATATAAATTATTTAGAATTCTGCATGGGCAATTTGTCTCTTCTCCCTCATTTATTTATGTATTCAACTGTTTTCTATCACTAAGGACTCATGGGTGTATGTTTATTTTCCACTTTCGGTTGTAATCCAGTTTTGACAATTAGAGCTGTTTTACTTGACAGTGGTGCCCATTTATCACTCCCCCATCATTGTGCTGCTTTTTTGTTTTTAAAAATCATATCCTTACTTTCTCTAGGTTCATCTTACATATTTTCTGTCCCAGCCCTAGAGTCAGTTACTTCTCTAAGAAATCCTGTTTTCTTTTATTGGAGACTGGTATTAGAAACCAACATAGGGGCTCTAGGTGTGCTTGTTGCTACTGGGGTGTTACTGCTCTTAAAACTTGCTGTGATCTGGGTTGGGATTGTGTTGATTTTATAGATAAATTTGGTGTAAATTAGCATCTTAAAAATAGAGCCTTCTGACTCATGAGTAAGCTATATTTTTTCACTTATTTAGATCTTCTTTAATTTCTCTCAGCAATGTTTTATAGCTTTTCAATCAACTAGTCTTTCACATATTTTGCCAGATTTATCCCTAAGTATTTCATATTTTAAAATGGTATTGTAAATTTTATATTTTTAAACTTTTGATTGCTCATTTCTGGAATGAAGAAATATGATTGAATTTTGTATATTTATCTTGTAGCCGTGACCTTGATAAATTTACTTATTAGTTCTAAGAGTTTTTTGTAGAATCCATTGAGTTTTTTTGTGTAGACAATCATGTCGTCTGCAAATAAAGACAATTTTCCTTTTTCCTTTTCAATTTGGATGCTTTTTTCTTGCTTTATTACATTCCTTAGAATCTCCAGTACACTATTGCTTAGAAGTAATGAGAATGATCATTGCTGTCTTACTCCCAGTCTTAGGCAGAAAACATTTAGTCTTTTATCATTGAGGCTATTCAGGTTATCTAATTTTTTTTTTAATGAACTTTGATAGTTTGTGTCTTTCAAGAAATTCATCCAGTTCATCTGAACTTCAAATATATTGTCATAGATTTGTTCATAGTATTATCTTATTTTCATTTTAATATCTGTAGAATCTGTAGTTATGTCACCTTTCTTTAGAGAAATTCAAAGCATAAATTATATCTTAGTTAATAAGAAGACAGGAAAAAAAACAGACTTAGGTTACAATCACAGAATATGAATCTCTCTTTTAATTATCTGTTAGCCTTTTAATTGAGGGTACTATAAAATGTACAGTCACTCATTAATTCTTCATTTTCTTGTAGAGAACTCAGGATTACAGACAGGTTTAGGTAACTATTTTGAGTTGTACCCTGAAAGATTCCTATTTTTTTAAGAACCACTTTCAAGTAGAGATAACTTTATTTTCATTAGGTATGTAGAAATTGTATTTCCATTTAGAGAGACTAAAGTAAAATAAAAAAAGGAAAACTAATCTGAAGATTGAGATGTTAGGAAATTATTAGACATGTGTAGCTTGGTGACTCTTTTTAACCTTTCAGATGTAAATTATGTTGGCTCTGTTAATTTATAGTTATGTTTTGTGATTGTAACCTAAGTCTGTTTTCTTTTTCTGTCTCTTTATTAAATAAGATGTAATTCATGCTTTTAATTTCTCTAAATCCTCCTACCATGAATTTTTCAACTAAATTAACCATAAGAAAGATTAAAATAAGAAAAACATAAACATACGCTTTTATATGAGCTATTGGAGATTATCATTCACTCTTATTTTCAGACTTTATGAGAATTAAATTTAAAAGAAAATACATACATTATAATGTATTAAGACATGTAAGCTTTTCCTCTAAAAGTCTTTCGCAGTCACCTTGGAGTTGCATGTAGCTATCTTAAGAGTATCTGTTAAAATAAATAAATACATTGGGTTTTCCCCATTATAAAGGTTCATTGTAGAAAAACTTTGAAAATATAAGTAACCAGAAGGGAAATTACCCATGTTTCTACTATTGAGTTATTGATTTTTGCAGTATACAAAATCATAAGCCTTAAGTGATCTTTGTTCTTAGTAAATAATCACCCATAATCCCTGTGCTCTTTTTCTTAGCACTTTATTAATTTAATGTCACCTCTTTTCCTCCAGGTTTGGAGTGGTACTGTCTTAAAGTTACCACTCCCCAAACAAACAAATGAAAACTAGGTAGTTGGTTTTGTTAGTACAAAATCAAAATATATTTAAACTTTGCCTCCAATAATATTATTTTAACATGTTCAGAAATGCCCAAAGTAGTCATTATTCTGACTTGAAGGTAATGTTGCCATGTTTTTTTGTTTCTCTATATAACTGGGTTTAAATGTGAAAACATAAATCCTAAAGAGTAGGAGTGGAAAATGGGGATGGTTTTCATTTGCTGCAATTTCCTGTGAGACATGGCTCTAAACAAGGCCCATATTTACGCAACTCAATATAGTTTTGCATACAGTGGCATATTCAGCACAATTTTAAAATTATTTTATTTCACATTTCAGTCATTAGTATTTAATACTTTCATAGTAAATGTGTTTAATAACACTAGGTGAAGTTTGAAATAATTTTTGAGTAATTTTACAGTAGAAACACCAGTTAAATCAATCTTTTGGTAATAAATGTCGGAAAAAAATTATTTTTGCCGCCACTGCAAAATCAATTGTGTAACTGTTCTTTTTAAAGTGACTTTTACATTACTAAATTCTAAGCACTACACTCCTGTAACTTGTCAGAAGCAGGTTTTAGTTAATAGATATTTTCAATGATGTAATAGGGACTTTTGGCAGTGAGTCAGAATATAATGGACTGTGATTAATGTTTTAATAAGCACTTTTCTATTGCTCATGATGTAGAGGAGAAATGGTTTCCTGCTTGGATTGATAGGAGAATAACAGGTGTGCATATAGTGTTTTTAAAAAATTTTCTTAGAATAACATTAACATTTTTATTTGGTTAAAATTCATCATCATAGGAGATGCAAATGTTACCACAGAATCCTAAAATTGATTTGGAAAAATAAGATTAGGAGATGATTACCAGTGTTCTAATTAAATCTTTTAATTTTTGGCCTTTTATTTTCTTATGAAGCTGTTACTTGAGGTCTCTAAGTTTGATCTTGGTTCTTATTGTAAGCAATAAGGAAATGAGGGAACTGTTTAAAGTATAAGATTTAGGACATGTGAGTTTTATGCCCATTGTTTCTAAAATAATAAATTTGTAAAAACTTTCACTAAAAAGTTTTTCTCTTAAGACCTGGAGTACAGCTTGAAAGTCAAATGTAATAGTGATCATGTGAGAATTCTCCACTGCTAAGGCCACAGGTTCAACCTATAAACTCAGTAAAGTTCAGAAATATGGAAAGTTAAACCCAGGAGATTTTGTGTCAGCCTTGGAATCTGAGTAAGTGAAGACAAACTGGAAGAAACACTAGTGTGCCAGACTTGAGGGTTTGGTTCACAATTTCCTTTCATTTTTCACAATTTAATTTTGGCAACTTATATGCAATAGGTATGTGTTATTTGTTGTAGGTGAAGAGTCTAGGGCTCAAGAAGTATATTCCACTTGGGAATAGTACTACACTACAGCAGATACCTTCTGCCATGTATTTGTTTGTAAATAAAATTGAACATTTGTCCAGATGTGCACTTTTCCAGAAGAAAGTTTATAGTTTTCATCAGCATCTCAAAGGGATCTTGATCCCAATAAAGCATCTAGAGTAGTGGTTCTCAAACCATATAAAAGAATCACTTGGGGGGTTTACTAAAACACAGATTGCTGGGCCCCAACTTCCAGGTTTTTGATTTAGTAGGACTAAAGTGGGATCCCAAAATTTCATTTCTAACAAGTTCCTAAGTGATGCTGTTGCTAATGTTACTAATTGGGGACTATACTTTGAGAACCACTAGTTTAATCTTGGTAAATAGCCTTCTAGATGTTTTCCTATTTTCATGTATAATACATATTTTATAAAAACACTGATATTATTGTTTTGCTACCTCCCTTAACTTACTATATCTTGACTGTCTTTCCATGTATATCTATTGCTTCATTTAAAATGTTCCATATTATAATTTATTTAACCAGTCCTCTATTAGACATTTAGGCCAGTTTCCATTTGTTGTTTTTATAAATAGACTGTTGCTAAATTTTATGCAATCTTCCAATTATTTCATTAGCAAAAATCCCTGGATTGAAAGATAGATATGTTTAAAAGGCCCATTTGAGGTCTAAATGACTTTTGACATCTGGCACTTGAACACTGGTGAATATTATGACTGCCACTTTAAAAGAGACAGAAGAAATTTAAAAAGTAAAACGAAAAAGTTCATTTCAGGAAACAAGTATTTTACCTCTAACTGGTTCAAATAACTTGCATTTTTTAAATGATGAAAACTCGTTTGACCAGTAGATTTTTGTAAATTAAAAGCATGCCCACATTAAATAGTTATTTGAATTCAGTGTACCTATTTTTATAAAAATTGTACTCTAGCCTTGAAAATAGCAAAACTGGTAGTATAGATTAAGGTAGGGAAGCATTTTTTTTTCTATGTAGAGTTACAGAAAGAAAAATTAAATTGAGACATTGAGCATCTGTGGATTTTGCTGTCCTCAGGGGGTCCTGGGACCAATCCCCTATGGGATACTGAGGAATGACTGTATACAGATACATTAACACAACTGAATGCAGCAAGCCAGAGAGGAATGAAGAGAGTCCTTACTATATAGGATGTCCCGTCATGCCATGTTCTTCTTTTTGATTTAGTTTTGCCATATACTCTATCTTGGAAAGTGCTACTTTTGGAATTCTCCCCAATTTTTGTGAATTTTGCTCTTGTTTTCTTAGCAACCATATCCCTTCTTTAAAACTCCTTCTATCAAATGACATTCATTTTTTTTCTTTTTTTCTCATTAAATTTGTATTTACTATATTATCTATTTATGTGGACTTTAACCCATCTTTTAATATGAACTGTGTTAATACTTTTGGGGGAGGAGTTGTTCGTGTTTTTGTTCTCTGATTTTGTGGTCTTTTGTGTCTGGCTTCTTTCATGTTTTTGAGATTTATATTGTAGATTTTATGTGAACTGCTTCCTGTTTTACCTCTAATTGTTAGAGGTATGCATTTAGAGGTATCTAATTGTTAAGTTTGCATTTTAGCAGAATATAAGATTTTTCAAGGTCAATTATATCTTGTCATGACAGAAATGACAGAATTGTGTTATATGACTCTAGTTCATAGAGTAGGCTCAGTCAAAAGCAATCTAGCACTTGGAATTGCTCAGTGTAAGAGAAGATCTTTTGATGTGAATTCAGTCTTGATTGTGGACTTTCGCTGCAGTGCTGTTCATTTGACCCTACTCTCTGGTTAGAAATCCCTAGCAGTTAAAAAGTTTCCTCTAGTTATGAGATTAATTTAATAACTGAGGAATCACCCTTATTCTATCCACAAATAATTGTTAAAGACAAATGCAAAAAACCAAAATACTTTCCCTACTCTCATACACCACACACAGCACAATACTTCTGATACCAGGTGTGTGGGGGGGTTTCCCCACACACCACCCAAAGCAATTCTCCAGAGGACATCCAATTCACCTCAATTCTAACACTATCTACCTGGAAATAGCATCAGATTCTACAGGTTGAGGGCTCAGTCCTATAAGACTGCCCTCCCATTTCAAATGCCAGTCATAAGTAGTAGGTTGTCACCTATGCTTCTAGCCAACCAGCTACAAATTGAGGGTTCCTACAAACCCCATCCTTGGTTTTAAGTAATTTGCTAGAGGGCCTCACAGAACTCAGGGGAATACTTGTTTACTCATTTATTATAAAGAATATTACAAAGGATACAGATGAACAGCCAGATGGAAGAGGATGCATAGGCAAGGAGTACAGAGCTTCCTTGTCCTCCCTGGGCATGCTACTCTCCAGGGACCTCCATGTTGTCAGTGTCTGGAAGCTCATCTGAACTCTGTCCTCTTGGGTTTTTGTGGAGGCTTCATTAAGTAAGCATGATTGGTGACATCATTGACCACTGGTGATCAACTCAGCCTTCAGCCCCTCTTCCCTTCCCAGGGGTCAGGGCGTGGGGCTGAAAGTACCAACCCTCTAATCACATGGTTAGTTTCTCTGGCAACCAGCCCCCATCCTGAAGCTATCCATGAACCGGTAAGAGTTGCCTCATTAGAAGAAAAGATGTTGCTGTCACCCAGGAAATTCCAAGGGATTTAGGTCAGGACTGGATGTATGTGCCCTGTGTGCCTGTGAGGGTCTGTACTTAACCCAGTGAGTATCTTATGCCTGAGCGAGCACAGCATTAAATAGCAAATAAAGTACCATGACAGGTCAAAAGAGAGACCACAGAAGAAAGGAAAAAAATGTTTTTGTGCTTTTTAATTAGACAAGGTGCCTACATTTTTGTTTTGTACTGAGCCTGACCGCAATCCAGTTTTAGAACCTTTCCATCATCCCCCGAAGATCCATCATGTTATTATAGTTTACAATTAACCCCCCTTTCCCATCTACAGACTCGGGTAACCGTTTACTTCTTTTTTGGCTCTATAGATTTGCCTATTCTAGACCTTTGATATAAATCGAATCATAAATATGTAGTTATTGTATCTGGCTCCTTTCATGTTTTTGAGGTTCATATTATTGCATATATCCATACTTCATTTCTTTTTATTGCTGAATAATATTCCTTTGTGTGGATATACTACACTTTATTTATTCATTAGTTGATGAGCTTTTGGATTTTGCTACTTTTTGGACATTATAAATAATGCTGTTATGAATATTCACAGTGTTTGCATGTATGTTTTCATTTCTCTTGGGTATATACTTAGGAATGAGTGTTGGATTATGTAGTAAATTTATGTTTAATTTTTTTTAAGAAACTGCCAAACTGTTTTCTAAAATGGCTGTACCATTTTATATGCCTACCAGCATGAGGGTTTTCCACATCCTCAGCAACATTTATTATTACTTATCATTTTGATTATAACCATTTTAGTAGATGAGAATTGGCATCACATCATGGATTTAATTTTTATTTCCCTAATAATTAATAATGTTGAGCATCTCTTTATGTGCTTATTACCCATTCATATATCTTCTTTGGTAAAATGTCTGTTCAGCTTTTGCTCATTTTAAAATTGGATCATTTGTTGTATTATTAAATTTTTTATAAATTGTAGAGACTAGCTCTTTATTAGATATACAATTTGTTAATATTTTTTCCCAGAGTGTGGTTTCTCATTTCATTTTTTTAATAGTGTCTTTTGAAGAATAAACATGCTGAATTTTGATGAAGTTCAAATTACCAATTTTTTTCTTTTATGGATCATGCTTTTGGTGTTGTATCTAAGACACTTTTGCCTACCCAGAGGCTATGAAGATTCCCTTCTATGTTTTTGTATGAAAGTATTATAGTTGTAGCTCTTATGTTTGGGCTTCTGATGCATGTTGAGTTAATTTTTGTGTATGGTGTGAGGTAAAGGTCCAAGTTCATCTTTTTTGCATGTAGATACCTAATTGTCCTGGTGCCATTTATCGAAAAGAATATCCTTTCCCCACTGAACTCCCTTTAAAGCCATGTGTTTTGCATATTATCCTCAGTAAGTCCTAGTATTAATATAAGTAAAGCTATGTGATTATTGAGTCCTGAACTTTTTTTTGACCTGAGAGTATTGCCTTTTCTTTTCCTAAATTACATTTTTACCTTTGAGCCTATATGGAATAGTAATAGTGTTAGAGGTGTATATTAAGTCTGAGGAACTTGTACTTTTAAATATGAAAATTATAAGGGAACATTTCATATCTTTCCTGTCAATTTATAATTAAAATCTCAAAATAAATATTTATTATTACTGTTTTAGATCTGTGAGGGTCTCTAATTCCCAACCCATGAAACATTTTAACAGGAACCACCTTCTTCCAACTTAAACAAACACCTAAACTTCTAATACCAAAAGGTCTAAATTTTGTTTCACTATTCAAACCCAGAATGTTTGCATTCAGAGGTCAGAAAAATATAACATGATTTGGTAACGTAAAACTGGCTCTCTCTTAATTACTTTTCCAGGTTAAAAAATAGAGGTCAGTGAGGCAATGTTTAGTTTTGGCTGTGTTACAAACACTACCATCAGTCAATTCCATAGTATTTGCTTAAGAAGACATCCTCCTTTAAGATCCTTATTACTATGAGATTCATCTTCCTTTATCTTTTTGAGTCTGTTTCCTTCTTTCAATTGTAAGTTCTTCTAAGTCTGGGAATACCTCTTAATTCATTTTTGTTTCTCTGTCTCACTGCACTCTACCCCATTTCATCTCACCTCACCCCACAGTGCCTTGAAGTCATAAGTCATTCTTAAATTACTTTTTAAGCTGAAGAGAATTTAAGAGTTATATTGGAGAGAAGTATGATATTGCCAAGTGCCAAGATTCTTCTTTCTTCTGAAGTATAATAAATGTAATAATGGTGAATAAAAGAATTATGTAGACCAATCAGCCATGGTTCCTCTCTCAAGAGCTGACTGTCTGGAGAAAGGGGACTGTCATGTAAACAAGACATAATATGGGAGTAGTTCAAGGAAGGCTTCATTGAGACATGGACATTTCAGTTATTTTAACAGATAGAGAGTCTACTAGTAACATGCATAGACCATTCTGTCAGAGGAGAAGGATTCGGAGATGTGAAAGAACATGACGCCTTTGAGGGATATAGGCATGAGCCAGTGTGCCCAGCTTGAGTATTGTGAATGATACACTTTTCCCCCTTTTTATTTCTGTGTGTCTTAAATGAAGGTTGAAAACCACTGCTGTCTCTACAATTGGACTCTGGACAGTATGCTTTTACTAATAGGTAGCTGTCGAAGAAGTTTAAATAGGTGAAATAATTCAGATTTGTATTTTAGAAAAATACTTCTGAAGACAGCAGCGTAGAAGATATATTTGAAAAGTCTGAAATTAAAAAGTAAAGAGCCAAAATAAGAGAGGTCTAATCAGTGAGGATGGCATTGAGAGAATGTATTCAAGAAAGACTGAAGAGAGAGAATTAATAGGACTTGGCAACTTACTTCGGGTGAAGGATAAGGAATAGAATCTAGGAAAATGCCAAGGTTTTTGGCTTGAGTGTCTGGATGGCACTATGATAACTGTCATAGAGAAAAGGCTTCCTTCAGAGTTTTGTGCTGCCTATTGAATATGCCACTTAGACACGAGTCTTTGTGTGAGAACTGCAACAGGCATCTGAGTGATTAAGGCAGCTGCTCACTCTTGTTGCCAGTGTCAAGGGAGGCCCAGGGAGAGAAGTCAGTGGGGACAGGGACTGCATTTAGTTTGCTTCCAGAGAGTATGTGCAGCTGCTGCCTCCTTCTGATTCACCACCACTTGCCACAGCTGCTGGGCTGAACCAAAATAGGTAGACTGTAAAAGATTCTGTCATAACAAAGCCCATTGCAGCACTGGGTGTAACTCAAAATTTTTTATTCATGCTCTTTCTCCAACTTTTTTCAAAAATCTGTCTTGTAGACAGATTTCTTAGACCTGAAGTACATATTTAATATGCTAAAAACCCTTAATATTCATGATTTAGTCAGCATGAGTGGACACTACTACCTACTTTAAAGTGTGTTTGTGTGTGTGTATATATATGTATTTAAATATTATACCTGTGGGGTTGTTATGACACTCTGAGAAGAGTTGCTTAGTTGTCAAAGTAAAAGATTTTTTAAATACTTCTAAAACCAGTTTTTTCAAACAGTGGTGAATTAATTATATATTCCCTTAGATAGACAGCCAGCTGTGTAGATTTTTTATTCAATCATTTTGACAACTAAGCATGTTATTTGTCCATCAGATTAACTTTTTACTTAATTATTTGCCATTTCTAGAATTTTCTTTTTCTTTTTTTTAAATTTTCTTTACCCTTGCGATGGTGAGTACATTTCTAGAATTTTCATACTGCTTACTCCTACTAATTTTTCACTGTTCAAAACTTCATATTTTAAGATTATTAGTTTTCATTGATTTTATATTTAATTATCAAGTTCCTCCCACCAGCCCCCAGTATAAGTCTTTATAATATTTTTGCTTTATATAAGCTCCTTGGGCTTTCCTCTGTATAAATGTAGTCTTTTCAAAAAAAAGTTTTAGTTTTTGCTTTTTTCTTCATCTTGTTCTTGATTTTACAGCTGGTGATCTGTGTGGGGCAAAAGCTCTTTCAAAGACTATCTTTGGGGGTGGTTATCATTGTATTTTTTAATGCTCGTTAGTAATCTAAGATATAAATGTCATTTTTGTAATAAAATAGTCAGTGGTGTAAAATATTTTATCAGGTTGACATTTCCTCACCTGCCCTCTCTTCTTCTACTTCTGTTTTTTTAATTTGTGGAGAACTCTACCATCTTGATTGGGGAACTAGGGGCAGTCCCCATCATATTTGTATATGGAATAATCTCTTTCTGTATCATTTGATGTATTTTCATCTGTATAAGCTTGTTTTTAGTTTTTAAAGTCACATCTTCACTTTTGTAAAAGCAGTTGAACCTCTAAGTAGTAGTTTTATTGCGTTAATATTACTTTTCTGATGATTGGTAGAATTGAAAAATGATAAATAATGCTTTTCATTTTATGGACTCAACTGCATTTTTCATTTCTGTTTCCTGCTTTGTAGCTTTATAAAAGACAGATATTTTCAAATTGAAATGATATTGGTTCCAGTTGCAGATAGAAAAAAATGAGCTTTTCTTACCAAAAGCATGCAGTCACTTTCTTCTTTTTACTAATACTTTGCCACCCAACAACATCAGGAACTTATTATTCACTTTTTAGAAATGATTTCTCTCAAACAAGTTTTATTAAAATCTTGTTATCTTTTTTCTTATGTAATCTAAAATTAGGCTGACAAATTAGTTTTTTATTCATTCATATTTCTTAAAATGTGTTTCATTCATAGTAAAAAAGTACTTTTTTAGAGAATAATACTATTTTTCTTTTTTCCTTGCTCAACTATAGCAATCTTAAATTATGTCATAGATGTTCAATGTCAGTTCCTCATAAAATAGTTTGCATCCCAGAATTGTAATTCCACTTAGTACAGCATTTCATTTCATTTTTTAAAAAAAGAAGTTACCATTTTTAGAAAATTTGGAGTTTTTTTCCCCCCTTCTTTTGAGACATGGTAGAATAATGATTAATAGAGTTCAAGGAAATATCACAGATGGAATGTGCAGTTATATCAGCTGTTCTTTACTTTTCATTGGTCTTTAAATGTTAGATACATTTTAGTTTACCACCTTATAAAATTACTTTTAAGGGATTAAGTATATTTATATACCTCATATTTAATGTCACTTACTAACAATTTTATCCTGCACTATTGACATTACTTCCCAAGACATATAGTTGTTGTTTATCTATTTCTTATCTTGGGCTCTAGCATTTATCATTTTAAAGCCATATGTCAGAGATCATGTTTATTTCTGAATAGCTAAATATTAGTGTTTTTGTACCATAATTTGGTGCACTGTGTTATAAACTAAGTATTTTCAGGAAATTTGTTCTGGTTAATATAACAGTAATCTTAAAAACAAAACTTTGAAGATATACAAGTCACTTTGTAAATAACAACAATATGCAGTACAGTAGAGAAGTTGAGAGAAGAGTTGTTTGGAGTTATAATGCCTGAGTTCAAATCCTGGTTATGTCTTTGCTTAGTTTATAACCCTGAGCAGGTTACTTAACAATTCTGTGTCTTTGTTTCCTCCTTTATAAAATGTAGATAATAATAGCACCTATCTTACAGGGTTGTTTGGAGCACTAAATGAGAAAATATATGTAAGGTGAGGCCCTACAGTACTGAGTGTAACATATGGAAGTACAATATGGAAAATCTAGTCCCTTAGAATCAATTTGTATTACACTGTTTTGAGGTCTATTGAGATTTCCTACTTTCCCTTTCTCTCTCTTTTTTCCCCCTAATTTGATCAACCAGAGTAATAAATGGTTGTGTTGCCATTTTTTCTTATAATTTTGGCATTTAGTTAAGTGTAGCCTTTCTTTTCTAATTATTGAAATGATACTTAGTTTATCTTTGAGGGTGACTACCATAGTTTTCTAATGTTTTGAGGTAAACAAAGTAGCAGGTAAGAAGTTTTGTCCCAGTGATTTCGTTTGTGTTGTTAATAAAACCATGGGAAAACCACAGGTAAGAATTTAAGGAACAATGTGAAGAAAAAAAGGGGGATACATGATTTTCTAATTCTCCCACTTATTTATTTAATGACACTTTTAGTTGTTAAAGAAGGAAATGAGATGCCCTTCTTTTGTTATTCAAGTATAAGGCATAATCACATCTACAACATGGATCTTGACAATTCCATAGCTGTTGACAGTCTGAAGCCCTACCTATAATTTCGTTACCTTTCCTTGTTTATTTCCCTGCTCTAGTTCTATGCTGTATTATTCCTTTAAGAGACTCTGTCCCACCCTGTGTTACCTTGGATATAGAATTTTTTCCCTTAAATACGTTCCCCAGAAGATCTTAATTTTCTGGAAGATTTAAGGAAAGATTCTATCACCTATGTCAACCTAAAAAAAAAGACACTAGAGAAAATTATCTCTGAATATGTTGCATTTATTCAGGATTAAGAAATAAGGATTATAACCTGGAATGCATGGAATGGCAAGCCTCTAGTACATTCAGTAAGGAAAGGGTAAAGGGAAGCTTTTACTAGCAAAAAGGGAGAGATTTACATAAGGTGGTTAGAAACAGACTTCATTGGTTCCTATGGTTCAAAGCCAGAGTAGTTGTCAGTTCATTGGTGGAGATGACTTTAGGGACAAGTGTTCTTCCAAAAGAGCTTCTTATCTGAATTGCTATGGTCCTAAAGAATGTCTAGTGATAAACCTTTTCAAAGGCAGCAGATACATGAAGGACATGAAAGGGTTTCTTAGGGGATTTTTAGAAAGTCCTTGGAAATAGTTCTTAGACTTGTAAGCCTGAGCCTCCTTCTCTTGGTACCTTCCTGGCCCTTTTTTATCTGACAAAAATGATTTCAGCCTAGTATCCTTAACTTTCACACCTGTCTACAACTATGACCGTATGCATTTTGCTCATTTCATACCTTCTGTCTGTTCCTCTCTCTTTGGAACAAGGGAATTCCTGCCATTGCCTGTGCAGGGCAATTTCTCCCACATTTATGTGCTCTTGGAAGGGAGAAAATAGTCTCACCTTCTTCACCAGTATATCGAGGGTTTCCTTCCAGACAAGTAAAGAATGCAAACAAATATAGCAGTGCTTTCCCTAAATTAAGGAATTCTGGTGAAGTAGAATGTTCTGTACATTTGTAGTTGTGTTTGTTTATTATTTAATTTTCTTGCTTGAGTTTTGAATGGTAAGAAAACTAAGGCATAAATTTGGAAGAGACAGTGGAGTTAATATGCTTAGTACATTCTAAACCTCACTCCCTCACATATTAGCTATATAGCATTTCACAAGTAGCTTAACCTCTTTAATTTTAGAGAGGCTTTAAATGAAGAATTTGAAATGAACCTCAGAGATCATCCAGATAAATGTGTTTTCTTTTTTTCTAACTTTTTTGTTGTTGTCAACTAATGCTACTGTATGTAGTTACTAATAAAAAAACTTCTCTAAAAGAGGAAGGGCCATTTGTGTTATATAGATAGTGGCCACTTTCTAGGCAATTCTCTCTCCCTCTCTTTCTCACTCGTCTCCTCTCCCTCTCCTGCTCTCCCTTCCTTCCTTCCCTTTCTTCCCTTTCTTTCTTAGCATTATAATTGATATTGAAATACTTCATGTAAAGTATAAGAATGTACTTAGATGTGGCATTGAACAAAAGTTAACATTCTGATTCTTACTGATACTGATTTTTCATTAGTTGAAGGTGGAAATTACTTCCAGATATGTTGCTTTTGTTCCCTTTAATGAAGAGGTAGTATGTTCTCTTATTTTCCAGTATTTTTAATTCATTTGACAAAT
Organism: Cheirogaleus medius; assembly: GCA_008086735.1. Lineage (NCBI taxonomy): Eukaryota > Metazoa > Chordata > Mammalia > Primates > Cheirogaleidae > Cheirogaleus > Cheirogaleus medius. The sequence continues at coordinate 7,624,425 of VBSM01002121.1, read as the reverse complement.
ACCACGAGTGTGTTATGGGCACATAATGTGTTTGATGTTGTGAAAAATTAAAAAATATATTAGACATGGCTTCTGCTCTCAGTGTTTACAGACTAGTCTTACAAAAAAGTAGCTATAGGACAAAATAGAAAGTGAGGAGAACCATAAGTAGTTATAGAGTGCTATTGGGGTTTAGAGGTGGCACTGGAAAAGGGGAACTAATATTGAGCATATACAGTCCTAGCTTCTTAATGTGGAATATTGAACACCCATTCTTAGCCAGGCACTGTGTCAAACACTTATATTACATTAGTTCATTTTACAATAACCCTAAATATGTAGGTAAATTATCACCATTTCATAAATAAGGAAACACAACTTAAAGAAGCTAAATAGCTTTCCAAAATCACAGAGCTTTGGAAGTGCAATTTAAATCTAGAACTGTCTGACTCCAAAGTGTGTGTTCTTTCCACTCTTTAAAAGAGATCCATGAAAGCTTAGTAGTTTTTCAGGAATTTCAGCTGTGGGATAGGTAGGATTTTGGCATGCAAAAATAAAGAATGACCTTCTTCTATTGAGCATGAGCAGGCAAGGAGTTAGGGAAAACAATATGGGGCATATAGGACAAATAATGAATATTGAATCTTGAGTAAAGAATTTCCTGCATCAATGGGAATCGTGGAAGATAAAGTTGAAATGGTAGGTTGGAATTAGATTATATCAGATTAATTTAATCAGCCAAATATATTGTGAATTCCTGATTATATCAGGAATTTGACCTTCATTCATTAGTCATCGAAATATCCACAATCTTATGAATTCCTTTTATTTTTGATTAGCCTAGTTTTATAATTCAGAGCTAAGACATTCCTTGTATTTATTTCATACTGTTTAGAAGAAGATTTAGAGAGTACATTGAAGCAAGGAATAATGGATAGAATTTTACAGAAAAAAAGGGATTTTTAGATATCATCTTGTTCAACATCCTTATTTTAAAGATGAAAAAATTTGAGATCCCAAAGGATTGTGATTTGTTGAAGCTGCTATAGTGTAATAAGTTTGAATTGTGTTCAAAGGTGGGAATAAAAATAATGAAAAATGATACTAAATTCCTTGCTTAGAATAAAAAAAAAATTTAGAAAACAAATGAGGAAGGTCAAGAAAATGGCATTTTAAGAAAAAAGGAATTTAATCAAATCAAATTAGGCATGCTATAATCTGCTTTACTTGCCAATCTGAAAAGTTAATATACATATAATTTGATATGAGGTTTCATTCATTGATTATTTTAAGGAATGAATCTATGAAGAAGATGTAAATTTGTTTAATTCATTCTTATATTATCACTACCCCTTTGATAGTTCACCATTGCCTTCTCTGCATAAATGTTACAGCATAGAGGAGGAGAAGCAAAGCAAAAACAAAACCAAGTAAACAAACAAAAAACCCAATGTTGTTTTTGTGTTGCTTACAACTCTGTCCCTTGTGGTTACTTTTTTACTTATTTTCTTTTTCTTAACCCAACAGATGTATTAGGTGGTCAGGAATAGATATCAGAACTGAATAGGTTAAAAAGAGAAAATGACCAATAATGAAGAAATGCCAGGAATAAGAGTACAAAGCAGGCTAAGAGGAGAAATGAGAAAGCAGTATATTCCATACACATAGATTTTGGCCCTCACAGGTGCTTTTCTTTTCAAGCTATATAAGATGCAGTATTGGATTTGAAAGTTCCTGTAGATGAGAAAATTGACCATTAAGCATTCTTGGTTATATCTGAATTCAATGATGAAGTAGACTTATGATGGACTATCTAAAAGGATGGACTTTAAATTCAGTTCTTCCTCATTCTAAATCATAAATCTCTTTAACATTACAAAATCTTGAAAGGGGTCAAAAGTAGAATAGGTAGTCTGAGAAGTTCAACTTTTCAAAAAATTTTTAGAGTGAGATTTTAACAATATATTGTTTCTTTTGAAAATTTGAAACTATAAGTATTAAGAGTATGACACAACCTTCTGTCACCTGGTGTTAATATTTGAATTATTTCTTTGAAAGTTTCCAGGAAATACCTTTGTTAAGTACTATTTAACAGTATTCCAGTCACTCTCAAAATATAAGTGGCTTTGTTTTATTTTTAGTTTTTACAGTATATGGTGATTATATTATGTAGTATTTAAATAACTAACAGTGGTGAATTTAACAGATCCAAAATTCATTTGTTTGTATAATGGCTTTGTTCCTAATCTGATAATATTTCTCTGGCTAGTCCATTATTCCCTTGATCTCTTAGTCCCTATGATTCAGGAAATTGTATTGATGAATGAGACTGGTGAATACTACTGACTAGGATGTTTTCAATAAAGTAGAGTAAAATGTAAAGTTACACCTTTGTAGCTAGAATAATGAAACAAAACTTTGTTCTCCTGAAAGATTTCCAGTGTTAAAAAAATAGATTCTGATAAGGTATAAAAACATCATCCATAGATGATACACCCAAGTGCTCTCTCAATGACTTAGAAGAACAGGCAAAATATTGTTAAAAGTCAATAAACGAAAGCTGCCCCTATACACAAAGGTAAGAGTTATTGGTTCAAATCTTATTTTTTACATACCACTAAAAAAATGTTAAGATGATAAAAATATTTTTAGGGAAACAGACTCATAAATGGAATGGCTTTTGGGATTGAAATGATGATCAAGTTGTCTTTCTTAAATAGTTCAGCCAAAAAGTGCATCTGTCTTCATTTAACAATTGCTTCTTATTCTTATTCCAGTAGTAATAGCATAGGAAAACGTATTATTCTAGACTTTTTCCATCTTGCCCCCAAGTAGTGCCCAGAAGCAAAATGCTAGCTTGTTGGGGATCTGTAAGCTTTACCTACAATGCCCAAATCCTGTGTTGACCTCATCAATTACTGTCATTTCAAACAGGACCCTTATTGTTATTCCTCACCTTTTTAAAAGAACCTGGACTCTTAGTCTTATTTAAAATAGTTATATTAAATAGTAGTCCTACAGTACTGACATTTGGTCTTCTACCAGCAGTGCCTAAGACAATCTGTGACAACTATGAAGACAATAAAGTTTTCCCTGCTTGAATCTTTTATTGGGGGCTTTTTGTTGTAGTGATATTTGTATTAAATTGAATTTGTAAAAATCAGTCCTTTTTTTTTTTTTCAGAGATCTTCTATTTAGTCTAATTGTGCCAGTGTACAAATAAGAAAACTTTGGAGTAATTATTGCTAGTGAGCATTAGTATGAAAGGAATTAATTTTAACCATGATATAAAACAATGATTTTTTTAACATTTTCAATTTTATGCCAATTAGATATTGATTACATATATATCATAAAATTAATAAATTAAGCAGATTTTTCTACTTTGTAATTCATGTCAAATTTAATAGTCTCTTCACTGATTCTTTGTACTGAGAAAGGGTATTTTCATTTCCCCCCTACACTTTTTGTAACTTTCAACTTACTTAGTACCAGGAGCTCTTCTTTATTTACTTCCATATTTTTCTCAGCAGCTTTAATCTGGGAAAGTGTTACCAGGATATTTTTTTCTGAGGAACTATTTTTCTATATATACTCTTCTATGTCTGCTTCAGTCTTATTTTTTCCCCATTCTTCGGTTTTGCGGGCTAGGTCCTGGAGCATGAGTGGCTGGGGACATGGTGGTAGAGAGTGCAAGCAAGGTCCTGGCCTCAAGCTGCAAGACCAGCCACACCTTGAGAGCAGCGGCCGCCATGGCTGCAAGGATGGCAGGCCCAGTCAGTCCATTTTTATGAATAAAAATAGTAGGCAAAAGTTTGCAGTATCAGAAATGACCATTATATATATATATATTACAATTTATTAAATTTAAATTTAAAACTTCTTTAACATAAGTAAGAAATAAACCTCTGTTAGGTAAGCCACTGAAATTTTGGGATTATTTATTACTACCTGCAAACTAAACCTATCCTGACTGACACAATGCTTTTGTCAGTACAGTTAAGTTATAATTCACTTTATTTAAAGATATATGTTTAACCTACAGTCTCTTTATTTTGTCATTTGACTTTCCATAAACTTATGTTAATTGAATTAGAACCATATGTGTTGGTAAATCAACAAGTTCGGTTCTTCTCATGCATATTGAATAAATTAATTCACCTTTCGGTATAACTCCTATAGATCTGTGAGTCACTTTGTAAATTGTTACTGGAAATAGTAATTGTAAATTAGCTAAGTAAATGTGCCTTCGCTAATACTAACACTGTCATAAAATTTCAGAGCACTTAACAATTTCAAAGCATCATTTCATTGATTCTTAACTATAATTCTGGGAGATAAGCAGGGCAAATTTAATTATTATCACATCCATTTTACAGGTGGGGAAATTACTCCAAAGTAATTTGCTCCAAGGCCGTATGGCTTAAAAGCAGCAGAATTAAGATGTCATCTTCTGGCTAATCTTTCAACTGTTTGTTTTTGTTTTTCTATTCTTTCATTAGAATCAAATATATGTTCAGGCAGTGGGCAGTGAGGGGTGGGGAGAGGAGAAATTTGTTGTTTCTCATTTATTTTATCTTTTAATTTCTAAACATTTCCACCAGAGATATAAAATTATCCAAAGCAAGTAAATGCATTACATTTTCCACTCCATGTTGCTGGTTGCTAGGTCATCCAGGCCCAATTTAAAATATATACATCTTCTGAATGTAGCTTTGTAAATTTTCAAATTTATATAAGGTAGGAAGGGGATGGAAGACTGTTACCTATTCTAAAACAAAGTTAAATCTATGTGGAGCCATGTTTTCTCAAACAGTGAATTTTCCAGGGTTCATTATAAACTAAGCAAGATTTAGTTATGGATTAACTGTAGCTGCAATATCATAGAATTCTAAAGTGTTATCCATACAAGTTTATGTAGATAGAATGAGCTGTTTGTTAGTGGTTTCTATGTAGGACTACAGTGTCTTGAGAGAAGCTATGGAAGGGTGTTAAAATGCTTATTTACAGTTGTTCCTGGCATTTCTATGATTAATTCATGATTTAGTATATCTGGTGTTTTGGACCTAGGCTTGTGAGAAAAGCAGAATGTATTAACTATTGAAGGAGGCAGAATGTTTCCTGTATTATAGTATTGAGAAAGTAGATAGTTAACTGGCTGTTATCCTGTAGAAACTGACAAATGATCAACCAGTTGCCCTTGCTTGTCAGAGACTTTAAGTTACTATAGTCCTATTGTATGTAAGTGATATGTAGGTAAAAGAAGGAGTAACTGTGACATAGATTTTTTTTTAAGAAATAAGAAATTTGGAAATCTTAAGAATTAATTTTATATCACCAATTGTACTGTGTGAGAAATCTATTTACATATAGGTTACAAAAAACCTCATCTGCTTCTGATATTTAAAAACACATTGAAAGATATTTTCTTATTGTATATTACAGAAAGATTATATTTTTATATTTATGTTTTAACATACTTTAGAAATACATTGCTTGGCAACAAGATAATACATGTAATAAAGTGTCCATGCTATCGTCAAATTATGTTTGACCTCACTTGAAATTGATTAGTAAAAGGGTTCCTTCCTGTTTATCAGAAAGGTATGTTTGAAATTTTTATCTCTAAAATTGATAGAAATTTTAAAAGAATATATTAGAAAACATGTTTAGTCATTTAAAAGCGTATCTTAAATCATTTTATGTAAGAAGTATTTAGTTTTCCTTTTTTTGTCACTTGGTATATAAAGCCCTTCCCTTTATTTCTTATTTTTGTCAAAATATGTTCTGTTGTTTATTTAATAGATATGCTGCATTGGGATTGTTTTCATTGTATCTGGTCTTAAAACTGTTTGTTTTTGTGGCTTCTTTATTTCTTTTTCCTTTTCTCTTGTTTGTTTCATAGCTAAAGCAAGTTTTAGACATTTTGAGTTAGAATAAAAATAGAAAATATAAACTGATACAGCATTTTCAGGTCAGGTGCGGTGGCTCACACCTGTAATCCTAGCACTCTGGGAGGCCGAGGTGGGCGGATCGCTCAAGGTCAGGAGTTGGAAACCAACTCAGAAACCAGGAACCAGCCTGAGCTGGTTCTCTTGCTCAGAAACCAGCCTGATCAAGAGTGAGACCCCATCTCTACTAAAAATAGAAAGAAATTAATTGGCCAACTAAAAATATATAGAAAAAATTAGCCGGGCATGGTGGCGCATGCCTGTAGTCCCAGCTACTGGGGAGGCTGAGGCATAAGGATTGCTTGTGCCCAGGAGTTTGAGGTTGCTGTGAGCTAGGCTGACGCCATGGCACTCACTCTAGCCTGGGCAACAAAGTGAGACTCTGTCTCAAAAGAAAAAACAAAAAACATTTTCAAATCAAAAGCTTATTTTACAGACACTTTAAAATATGATAAGTGCAGAAATAGAACTATGTAAAAAGTGGGATAAAATTCATAAACAGCATATTATGTTTGTTTTGGAGGGAAAATGGTAATCAGATCTGGGAAAACTTTTACAAGAGATAGTGCCTGAGGAGGGTGTAAAGGATGACTAGATATTTGCCAGACTATTATAAGGTTAGAAGGAGAAAGACCTTCTAGTAGAGAGAAAAGCATATGCAAAGGCTCAGAAGCCTGATCTAATAGATTATGTTTCAAAAAGTACAAGTTCTTTATTATTGCTAGAATATGAGAGATTGGAGGAGGTGGGGTGGAGGGACATTGGGAGATGAGATTTAGAAAAATAGATAAGGTCAGATTTAAGTGTTTTCTGTGCCCCGCTGAAGAGTTTGGATTTTATCACATAGGTGATGGGAAACTAATTAAAGGGTGTTAAGCAAGGGAAGTGGCATAATAAAATTATTGTTGTAGAAAGATAACTAGTATAGTACTGTGTCGATGTCAAGGGACCAGGATGTGTAGGTGGCACATCTTCCTCTCTTTCCTTTCTTTCTACCTTAAAAGTAAATTTGAAAACTTAAAACTTCACTTTAGAATTCTCATAAAAAATCACATTTTATAAGTGACTGTTTATCCAAAAGAAATTGTCTAAGAACAAAGGAATGAATACACAGAGATATTACAGGCATTTTTATTTATATACTTCAGAACTACTTTTTAGGCACATACAAGTTTATTAATTTTTCTTAGAGGATTGTTCTTTTTATGATTTGTAGGTCCCCTCTCATTCCTATTAAAAATGGCTCGTGTTTTAAGTTTATGAATGGATTATTTGCAATATGATAAACCAGCTTTTTTCTGTTAGTATTTGCATATATGTGGGGTTTTAAAAATCTCTTTATTTTCATCTTTTCTGTGTTGTTTTACTTTATGTCACTTGTCAATAGAACATGCATTGCCTTTGTGCATTGGAAAGAATTTACAGTCACTTTTGTATAAATTGCTATACAATTTATTAAAACTATAAATCTAACTATTTTTAAGCTTTTAATCTTAACTTATAATTTTTTTTACTTATGAATCAAGGGATTTAAATATAAAATAGGGCTAATTTTTTCCTTAATGTTCAATTAACTCAGGAGTTTAATTCAAACTCTTAATTGTGAATCTAAAAGTCAGATTCTTTAAAGCACATCAGACTCCTAATAAAATTAATGTACAAATCTAACAAAATCTTCCAAGAACTCAAACAACTTTTGTAAATGTAATAAATCTGATTTAAATGTTAAGTAAATCAAATGATCTTAAATGTTTCAGTCATTTAAAAAGGATGATCAATATATATGATACAGCTCAATAATTACAGAGCCTATGTATATACCTATGTAATCACAGTTTATACAAAAGTATCACTATTGTAATTTCAGTTTACCTTTCCTAAGAATTATGATGTATTCACTATCAAAGGTAAACAAAATTATTAATACTATCTTCGTTCTGCTGTAACTGAGTTAATAGCTTGTGATTCTTGATTGGAGATCTGGGAATGTTGGTTCATAGGACTTGGGAATACTCTTCGTAATGGAAATCTTTTGTGAGCGCCTCCAAGTCCCCTCTTCTCCCTTCTCTATCCTGCTGTATACCCTGGGAAACTCAGTTATATAGAATATATCAGTGACTCCTGTGCCTTTTGGTTTCCAGGTTGGGGTAGAGGTCTGCAATGGGCAGCTTTAGCAGGGAGGGGAATGAAAAAAGAGTATTTGTTTCCTCCAGGTTGCATATGCAGGTTGCATATGCTAGTTGTGTCCTTCCACAGAAAGTCACTTGTCTTTTCAAGACAGCCTTCTCTAAGTGATTCTCTTTTTTGGATTCTCAGAACTGCACTTGTTTGTTTTGCCTTAAGGTGGCAATGCCACTGCTGCTACCCTGGGTTACTGAACTGTTCTTGTATTTCTTGAACTCATGGCCTCGAGCCATCCTCCAGCCTGGAATCCCAATATCCCTTGTATTTCTCCATACCTTCACTTCTATAAATAGTCCTTTTGTAAGTCACCCTACCTCAGGTTATTCTGAGTGTACCACCCCTTTCAGTTGGAAGCCTTACTGATATTTAATCCAAGACTAGTCAGTATGGTTCACTCTTTACTGATAGGTCAGTAGGGCCTTATGAACTCACGCTTTTCACCTGGGACTTAACCAGTCACCGCAATAAGGGTTTTTCCACCACCTGCCTTTTTGTCCTGCTATTCAGTGCTTTTCCCTGAGATAATGAACCCCTTAAGCATTACTTCAAGTTATTACTTCATCATGATAATGATACCTTTTAAAACAAATGTACGATTTCCAGTCCAAAGGTCTGGTATGTTTTGAAGAGATCCCAGATCCCTTATTTGGGATAAAAATGCACTTTCATTCATTTTTTCTTTTTAAAATAACATATATTGAGATGAAATTCATGTAACATACAATTAACCATTTTAAAGTGAACAATTCAGTGGCTTTCAGTACATTCACAATGTTGTGCAACCACCACTTCTATCTAGTTCCAAAACATTTCCAACATTCTAAAGTAAAACCCTTTACCCACTAAGCAGTTTCTCACTATTCCCCCGCCACACCCCTCCCAGCCAGTCTGCTTTCTGTCTCTGTGGATTGATTTATTCTGGATATTTCATATAAATAGAATCATACAAAATGTGCCCTTTTGTGCCTGGCATCTGTCATGTAGCATAATATTTTTTAGGTATATCCACATGGCAGTACATATCAGTGCTTCATTCCTTTTTATGGCCAAATAATATTTCATTGTATGGATATATACCACAATTTGTTTACCTTTCATTTACTGATGGACATTTGTTTATGCCTTTTGGCTATTGAGAATAATGCTGCTATAAATATGCCTGTACATATACTTATTTCAGTACTTTTCATTTATTTTGGATGTGTACCAAAGAGTAGAATTGTAAGATCACATGGTAATTTATGTAAGGCTTAGCAATTTTGTTGATCTTTTCAAAGAACCAACTTTTGGTTTCATTGATTCCCTCTATTCTTTGTTTGCTATTTCATTTATGTTCACTCTAATCTTTATTATCTCCTTCCTTTCGCTAACTATGGGTTTAGTTTGCGTTTCTTTTTCTAATTCCTTAATGTGTGACATTAGTTTATTGATTTGAGATTTTATTCTCCTTTTTTTTTTCTTTTTGGAAATTAAAAAAATTTTTTAGAGAGGAGGTCTTACTCCGTTGCCCAGACTGGAGTGCAGTGGTGCCAGGATAGCTCACTGCAGCCTTGAACTCCTGGGCTCAAGCCATCCTCCCACCTCAGCCTCCTGCATAGCTGGGGCTATAGGCACATGCCACCAGCTAAGTTTAAAAAAAAACTTTTTTAGAGATGGGGGTCTCATTTTGTTGCCCAGATTGGCCTTAAGCAGTTCTTCTGCCTCAGCCTCCCAAGTAGCTGGATTTATGGGCACAAGCCACTGCACCCACTTTCTTTTTTAATGTAAGCATTAACTGCTATAATTTTTCCTCTAACTACTGCCTTCACTACATCCCATAAGTTTTGATATGTTGTGTTTTTGTTTTCATTTATCTATAGGTATTTTCTAATTTCCCTCGTGATATCTTTTTTGACCCATTGCTTAAGAATGTGCTGTTTAATTTCTACATATTCGTGTATTTTCCAGTTTTCTTTTACTGATTTCTAGCTTCATTCCATTGTGATTGGAAAATGCTGTACATGATGCTAATCTCTTAATATTTATTGAGACTTGTTTTGTGGCCTAACTAAAATACATTCTGTCTTGGAGAATGTTCCACATGATGATCCAGGGGTGGGGAAATTGCGGCCTTGGGTCCACATGTGGCCTTCTGGATCCCCAAGGGCAGCCTTTTGACTGAATCCAAATTTGAATTTGGTCGACAGGCCGCACTCAGGGATCCAGGAGAGCTACATGTGGCCTTGAGGCCTCAGGTTCCCCACACCTGTGCAGAGTCAAATTTGCTAGTAATGTCTGCTCTGATCCCTCTGGAATCAGGCACCATGGAACACAGGCTGCCAAGCTGGGAAGAGTGTGGAACCGAGGGCAAGTAAGAATGGCACAAAGCTTTCCTACTATTTTTAAATTGCCTTTTTCTTGATTCAGCATTTGTTTGGTTGCTGTAAACCTTTAGCTGTTTTCCAGAGTTCTGACAGTTTCTCCTTGTTTGTTTTTCATTGTTTCTTTGGAGGGATGGGAGCTCAGAGCCTTCTTCCTCATTTTCTAAGACCCTGGACCCTCATTCATTTTTTTTTTAAATTTTATATTTCATTGTGGTAAGAACATTTAACATGTGATCTATCCTCTTAACAAGTTTTTAATTGTTCAGTACAGTATTGTTGACTATAGGCACAGCAGATCTCTAGAACTTATTCATCTTGCTAACCTGAAACTTTATGCTCATTGAGTAGTAACTCCCCATTTCTCTCTCCCCTTCATTCACTTTTATAATCCAGTATGTCTCTTTGACCACCATTCTGTAATCACTTTATGGATAGTTTTATTATTTATTACCCTCTCCTGATAGGCAGAAGTGACAGGATCTTGGCAAATCACTTATTTTTCTGAGCCTTGACTTGCTCTTTATAAATTGACAATACTCTTCTTTACTCTTTCCTCTCTCTCTGGGTTATTACAAAGATCATCCAAGAAAATGAATGCAACAGTATTTTGTAAAGTTAATCTAAATCTACTGATAAGATACCTTATCAATGACTCATTTTCTTTTATCACTGAAATGAGTCATCAAGAACCATTATGTAGAAATAAATTTAGCTGGTAGCTTTGTGAATCTATTCTCTATTCTACGTTTTTTATTAGCAAATTATGGGTATAGTAGAACATGCATATTTTTTTTGATCACTGCAGTCTAAAATGATTGCTCTTGACCAAAGAAAGAAAAGGGAGCAAGCTAGGGGAAAACCCACATCATCAAACTTCTTTCAATCTTTTGCAATCAAATCTGCATTTAAACATCACCAGTTACATCTTTGCACTTTTATACCTAAGAATACTAAAGCATAAATTGATTTAAAAAGCTGTGGTCAGTTTTCTATGTCTTAGATATCATTCTTAATCTTCTTCTTTTCTTTATACTTATATAAATTTCCATGTTTCTGGCACAAAACCCAAAGATACTCTGTCAGCCATCTGAAAGCATTATCCTTTTAGAGGATAATGGAAATGGGAATGAGGAGCTGGGTTATAGTCATATTTGTATGAAATCAGCTTTTGATTATAGTATATTGTTGCTTTTGTTATTTAAAAGCCTTCTTACATGCAAATTAAAGGTATGATGTACTTTATGGAAAAAAAAAACATATATCCCTACATTCCTTTTAAGTTTTACTTCACATACTGTCTGTATTGTCCTCTGGCAATTTCAAAACACCCTTATTACATAATTATTGCTGTACTTTAACTGTTGAAACTTTATTGTCTTGATTGTTTTACATAATGTTATTTTATGTAGAAACACAAAATTATTCCATAAATACACTTTACTATCCTCTTGCAGGACTCCCCTCCTGTGAATTAACGTATTAGAGCTTATTATATATCTGAGTTTCATTTATATTCACTTCTAACACTTTGACAGACATTTAGAGATAGGAATAGTCAAGATGTCGATTTTATTCATGTGTTATATTATTTTGTTTATTTGCTCCAATGTAGTGTAGGAATAATATAGTGGTTTCATAATCTTTGCCATGGATTTGTATTGTTAGGTTTAAATTGAAAATTATCTTATGAATCTGACACTCAATCGAAGAAAATGTAATATATATATATATAGAAAAAAATTTAATAGGGAATAGTGTGAGATGTCAATTACTCTGTGAGAAATATTGATTTGGGCATGTTATGCTGTTTTTAAAATATTAAGTGTTGAGAACTGTAGTTTCTTGTTTAGATAGTATCTAAAATGTTTGACTAAATTAGCCAACAGGAGACTATGTTTAAGGATTGTAAGATATATTATTGGTTTGTACCAGCATAAAGGCTGATTTTCTTCTGATTCCTTAGTAATTAAAAAAATTCCATAAAATTATAAAACTAGAAGTTGTCACCTAAGTGCACATATAGGAATAACATTTATCAGGGTCAGGCAGATGGGAGGGGAGGGTGGGGATGGATATATACATACATAATGAGTGCGATAGGGGATGGACATGCTTGAAGCTCTACCTGGGGCGGGGGAGAAGGGCAATATACATAACCTAAACATTTGTACCCCCATAATATGCTGAAATAAAAAATAAAAAGCTAGAAGTTGTCAAAGTTATGGTAAGCTAGGCACTTTAATATTGGTTTTTAGAACACATAATTTTCTAGAAGAAATTATCTCTGGTTTTTATTTTTATTCCATTTTATTGCCTTACCTATTCATGGAAGGATACATAATGAGGACTTAGGAGTTTTCATGCAGACATAGCTACTAAAGAGTATTAAATCTTTGTTCACTCTGAGGAAATAAATGTTTAGAAAATTCTTACTGTAAATATGATTATAGCAATTTCCCAAAGCCAATAAAATAAATATTTGGTCAGCTAATGAAAAATTCAGTCAGTGCAATTAAGCGGCTAATGTGAAGCCATGAATCAGAGTTTCAAAGCTACTAAGAACCACTTACCATCATCATGTAGGCTTAAATGTTTTTCACTCAAGTCTTAGTGTATTTTCTTGTTCAAGGTACACTTCTTTAGGAGTTAAGAATATTTCCAAACCTATAGTGTCCTATAGTGTTCAGAAATATTTTCTTGAGCACTTTTCTTTTTTTTCCCCTAAATCCATGTTTTGAGTCTATAACATGTCCTGAAAAACTTATTATGTAAGAGAGGAGTCAGGTAATTTGATCTCTGTCTAGAGCTCTTTGCCAGGAAAAAGATGGAAGATCTTTATATGAAGAAATTCTAACTGTGTATTTTCCTTGTTTTTGTTTGGAAAGAAATTTGAATACAGAATAGATTCCTTGTAGGAAACACTTTACGGTATGGGCACAGCCCCCAGGCTGAATAAATCTTTAGTCATTCTCCTCTGTTAGCCACAAGTCAGGAAGGACTTATTGGGGAGGCACTTTCTAAAATTCCTTTATAAGTACATCTTTTTTTCTTTATGAATCAAGATCACAGGAGTGTTTTTAGTGTTTTAATTATATTGTGACAATATATGACATTTGCATACAAAGAGTAATCGGAAATATTTTTTAAGAGTATGAATTATTATTAAGTTAGTTCTGCTGAGTACAGCTAGTGAAAATCAGCTAGCGAAAACTGAGCAGATTGGCACTATCCAGCAATCATTTTGCACATACCCATGGTTGGCTTCTCTCACATCTCACAGTGGCTTTGCCAGATCACCACTCTTTCAAATCTCCCACTCATACTTTCCCTTTTCACACTCAGCAGCTAACCTTTCAACCTACTACATAGAGAAAATATATGTATGAACATATTCAAAAGCCACACCCTGACTGTAAATTTGTCTGTATGTGTACCCCCTGCTAACTCCTTCTGTCCCTTCTTAAAGGCAGAAGGGCTTGTCCTGCATTTGAGGCCAGTCCCACCACCTGTGTTCCATGGCCTGCTTTCCCTTCAACTCAGGGATATTACACCATCAAATTGGTCTTCACCCCTCCTCCTTCAGATCTTCTCTGTCTGTTGGGACTTTTCCTTCACCACATGAACATATTCAAATTTCCATCTTGAAATAACATCCTAACTTCATCAACCCTGAATCTTCCTCTAAAATTCAGATCCAATTACATTACTCACCTACTAACATTTTTCATTATCTATTTTAAAAGATATTCAAGACATACAAAACCCTCAAGATTCAGGATACATCATGTATTCTCAGGCCTCAAGCCATTGGACACTCTTCTCCTTTCTAGAATATCATCGTTGCTTCTTTATCTACCTGGCAAATTATCATTTTCCCTTCATATATCAACTTACAATGCTTTCTGTACTCTCCTAACTTCAAGCTTCCAGTTCTCTTATAATTAAAAATTGTTTATTTTCATGTATTTTCTTCCACTAGACCTTGAGCTCCTTGGAAACAGGGTCTGTCTTTTCATCTAGTATCCAGCATAGTACCTGTTATATAGTAAGTGTTCAAGATATGTTCATTGAATAAATGGATTCTTTTCAAGAAGATAATCTTTAAAAATCATATCTGGGTGTCAGCTGTTTAGTGTTAATGAGGCAGTATGAGAAAATGATTTCTAATTTTCCTTTCCAGTTTTAAGATTTTGTGTTACTTCCTTTACTATACTTTCTATACTGTCTTTACTCATGATTCTTCTCATTTATTTTATTTTTAATAATCCCATGAGGATTAATTTTAAGTATATCTTTAAAAGATGAGCTTTTATACCCTTGATACTTATTTTATATTGGTTTAAATAAAACTATTTTTAGTTCCATATAGTATTAGTTTTTGCAAATGGAGGCCAATTAGGAACAAAATATATCAAGAATAATCTTTGTATTTTGTTTCTCTTACTTTCTGTTGACTCGTTGTAGCAGATTCACTCCAAAACATGATCTCTAGAGATAAGAAAACTGTGTGGCCTACTTTGAACTTTGGGATGACAGGTGGAAATAAATTTTTTCTCAAAAGAATTCAAGAAAACAGTAGAACTACATATTTAGCTATAAAGCATTTTTTGTAATATATTAAAGCAGGCTCTGTAAAATTAAACTTCTAAAACTCATGATTTTAGAAAAAAGTCATATGTAACTCATATTAGAATGTGTTTTTATTTAAAATGTTATACCAGTATATGCATAGTTACAAAGCATTGCCAAAAATTTTAATCTGAAAGCAAAACAGAATCCTGAAAATAATGCTGTAACTTTTTTAAATAAGAAGAAAACATTTTCTTTATACATGAAGTTTTTGGTTTAAATGATGTTTAGCCAACTAACTGACTAGTCTATTAAAGCATTCTACTACAGAAAAGCTTCATTTTTGGTACTATTGATTGCATTGGCACATTACTTCTGATAATGGGCATCATTTTTTTTTTTTTTTCAAAAGTAATGTGGTTTTACTTTTGGAAGAAGAGAGTACAAGTTTTCTTTCTTTCTGTGAGTTTCACTATTAAAAATGCTTCTTAAAAACCTGAAATTGTTATGCATTAAACCAGAACTCTTGGAGCTTTTTCAGATTTTACTGCTGCAATCACTGGTCCCTTGAGTTAGACATTTTATGAACCTGTTTTTACTTGTTGGAAAATAGATTTTTACATAATTAAGAGAAAACATAAGTTATTTTATCCACTTGACTTTGTCTTTGCTTGTTATTGTTTGCTTTAGAGATTTATCTAAGTTTTGACATGATTCAGATTCCAGTGTAAGAAATGGAGCTTTTAAGGAGAAGGTGCTTTGAATGGCAAAATAAATATCTTACAAAATATCTAGCTTTGGGTATGTCTAGTCCTGTTTGAATTTCTTGTTTTTCCTTGCATTCTTTGTTGTATTGATTTGTGGCATATATCTTTGAGTATAAAATTGTTTAACACACTGAGAGTTCAGTTTATGAGACAGAGGATAAATTAAAATCTCAAAGCAATTTTTAAATATACCCATTTGAGAAAATATTATATTTTAAATGAAGTAATTTCCTACTATATATTCTATTTTTCTGTTATTATAGACATCTTCTAATTTCCAGGAAACCCTTCTGTCCTCTTCAGTGATTCATGTACAGCCTCTTCGCCATTCAGTCTTCTGCCATCTTTCTCCAGAGCTTTATAGTTTGTGGTGATAACTGTTTTCATATCCTATTTTTATTTGCCAGCTATCATTATGGCCACACTTTAGATCTATATCTTAACTAACCAGAACCATGATTTAGTTTTTGGAAATCTATATTCTTTGTTTAGAAATTAGGAGGATTTTTAAATGTTAGCTGTTCTGTAAGTAAATATTTATCTTGCTATCAAGAAACTTACCTAGTAGGGCATGTAAAACATTTATAAATAGCCATAATATGCACAGGAAAGGTAGAGATTAAGTGCTTTGTGAATTCGGAGGAGGAAAGAAGTAATTCTATCTGGACAATCCAGAAGAGGTGTAATCTAAAACAGTTGTTAAATATTTCAAACATAAAGAAGTTCAGGGGGAAATATAATAAAATAATAATTCTGTCATGTAGAATAACAGAATTAACATGTTATTTTCAAACATCAGAAAAATCTAAAGTTAACATCGCTCCTCCTTCTAGATAAAACAAAGACCTTGGAATGCTTAACCTCAGATTTCCCCTTATGTTTTCCTTGCTATTTTTGTTACCAGTTTGTTTTGTTGTTGTTGTTGTTGTGACTCATCTGTGTTCTTTGCATCCTGCTCTTCTCATTGGGGTTTAATTTCCTTCTTGCCGAAATACCTTCCTTTAGTGGTCCTTTCACATTTCCCCCTTTTTTTTTGTTCTGCTATATATTGTATATTTTCCTCATTTATATCTTTCAATTCGCTAATTTTCCCTCCTTCTGTGGATAATCTGCTTAATCTGTTCATTGAGATATTTTTATTCCAGGATTCCTGTTTGATTCTTTAAAAAACAAAATACCTGTTCTTCTCATATTGTCCTTTTCTTGCCTTATGGCCCCTATTCCTTTCATCATTTCTTTTGACATTAAATATTCTTGTTTTAAAGTTTCTTTCAAATTATTCTCTTATCTGGGGTTCTGGGTCTTGCCATTGGTTGTGTCTTCTGTCTCTTTTATAAGCAAGGCTCATTAAAAATTTTTTTTTCTTTTTACTGTGAATTCCTTTTTAGTGGGAGCTATTTTCCCTGTAGGGCTTGGATTGTGGAGGCATACTCATATAGAGATTCACATTCGCTTCTTCCAAAATTCCACTGGTCTCATTGAATCTGGACTAATTGTTATTCTTAATTTCTTGGGGGTGGAGCAGGCTTGGGTATTCTCATTTCTTATATGTGATTCATTTTCCACCCATGCCACTAGATGGGTTTCAAACTTTCTTTTTACTTTTCTTGGGACTGTCCCCAGGCTAGTGAGTGGAATTTTCCTAGAAGTTGTTTCACAGATAGGACACCATTTTGTAGTTCTAGGTTATATGCCAAGGCCAGTTGATAACTGGAGTATAGTGGAAGGAGAAAGAGAGAGGATGTGGGAATAGACAAGGAAGGTCATGGGGTTGGGCAAGAAGAGGTACATACTAATTAACAAAGGGTAAAGCACTTTTGAAATTTGGACCATGAAAGGCCAGTTAATAATATCAAAGAGAAGATACAGAGTGGACAGGAAAACTACATGCAATTGAATATTTTGTGCCAGGTGCTTTGTATATATTTCTTATTTAATCTTCTAAAAACCACTAATAAGGTGTTATTATCATCCTCCTTTTACAGGTAAGGAAACTGAGGCTTGAAAAATGAAAGCACTTTCTAAAATCATAATGTTAGCTAGCAACTGTATATATCTAGGAATTTATCCATTTCTTCCAGTTTTCCAATTTGTTGGTGTATAATTGTTCATAGTGATCTTTGTATTTCTGTGGCATTAGTTGTAATGTCTCCTATTTCATTTCTGATTTTATTTATTTGAGTTTTTTCTCTTTTTTTCTTAGTTGGTCTAGTTAAAGATTTGTGAATTTTCTTTGTTTTTCCAAAACAAAAACAAAAAAACAACTTTTAGTTTCATTGTTTTTTTTCTATTGTTTTTCTAGTCTCTATTTTATTTATATTCTGATATTTGTTATATTCTTCCTTATACTAACTTTGGGCTCAGTTTGTTTTTCTTTTTCTAGTTCTTTGAGGTGTAATGTAAGATTATTTGAGATTTTTCTTCTTTTTTAATATTGGCATTTATTGCTATAAACTTCCCTCTTAGGACTGCTTTGGCTGTATCTTATAAGTTTTGTTATGTTCTGTTTTCTTTTTCATTTATTCTCAAGATATTTTTTTTTTTTTTTTTTTTT
>VBSM01002121.1:7590086-7605958 GCA_008086735.1 Cheirogaleus medius | reverse complement strand
CGGCCTCCCAGAGTGCTAGGATTACAGGCGTGAGCCATCGCGCCCGGCCTCTCAAGATATTTTTAAATTTCCCTTTTGATTTCTTGAACCATTGATTGTTCAGGAGCATGTTGTTTAATTTCTATGTATTTGTGAATTTTCTAGTTTTTCTCCTCTTATTGATTTCTAGTTGTATATTGTAGTCATAAAAAATACTTGATATAGTTACAGTCTTCTTACATTTTTAAGGCTTGCTTTATGCCTCAAATGATTTATCTTGTAGAGTGTTCTTTGTGCACTTGAGAAGAACTTGTATTCTGCTATTGGATGGAATAGTCTCGATGTGTCTGTTAGATTTTGTGATCTAATGTGTAGTTCAAGTCCAATATTCTCTTATTGTTATTCTAGCTGGGTGATCTATCCATTTTTGGAAGTAAAGTGTTGAATACCCTAATGTTATTGTATTACTATCTATTTCTCCCTTCAGATTTGTTAATATTTTCTTCATGTATTTAGGTTCTCTGATTTTGAGTATGTATGTTTACAATTGTTATATTCTCCTGATTAGTTGATCCTTTTATCACTATATAATGACCTTCTTTGCTTCTTATGACAATTTGACTTAACATCTGTTTTGTCTGACATAAGTTTAGCTACTCCTGCTCTTTTGGATTCCATTTGCGTGGAGTATCTTCACTTTCATTCTGTGTGTATCCTTAAATGTGAAGTGAGTCTCTTTTAGGCAGCATATAGATGAGTCTTGTTTTTTAATCTATTCAAACACTGTATGTCTTTTGATCGGCAAATTTAGTCTATTTACATTTGAAGTAATTATTGATAGAAAAAATTTACTATTGCCATTTTGTTAATTGTTTTCAGTTGTTTTGTAGACCCTTTGTTCCTTTCTTCTTCTCTTGCAGTCTTTATTTGTGATTTGATGATTTTCTATAGTGGTATGCATAGTTCCATTACTTTTTATTCATCTTTTGTGTATCTATAAGTTTTTGCTTTTTTTGTTACCTTGAGGCTTACATAAAACATCTTATTGTTATACCATCTATTTGAAGCTGATAACAACTTAATTTTGATCACATACAAAAGCTCTTCACTTTTATTCCCTCAGTATATTTCATGTTTTTCATGTCAGTTTATGTATTTGTACATTGTGTATTCATTAACAAGTTATCATAGCTATAGTTCTTCTTTTGAAAATGCTTTTGTCTTTCCACCTTCATACCAGAGTTATAAGTAATATAAATACTACCATTATAGTTTTAGACTATTCTGAATTTAACAATATATTAGCTTTACCAATCAGTGTTATGCTTTCATA
The DNA here is from genome assembly GCA_008086735.1 of Cheirogaleus medius. Taxonomy (NCBI): domain Eukaryota; kingdom Metazoa; phylum Chordata; class Mammalia; order Primates; family Cheirogaleidae; genus Cheirogaleus; species Cheirogaleus medius. The sequence goes on along the minus strand of VBSM01002121.1, from coordinate 7,604,646 downwards.
TATTTTCATGTTACTAATTAGTGGCTTTTTGTTTAAGCCTGAAGAAAACTTCCCTTTACATTTCTTTTAAGGCAGGTCTGTTGGTGATGAATTGCCTCAGCCTTTTTTTAATTCTTACTTTTTGGGGGGTCTGGGAAAGTCTTTTTCTGTTCTGCATTCCTAAAAATAGTTTTGCTGCATAAAGTACTTCTGGTTGCCATTTTTTTTCTTTCGGCACTTTGAATATATCATCTCACTTGGCTCCTGGTCTGCATGGTTTCTGCTGAGAAATTAGCTGATAGACTTATTAAGGTTCCCTTAAATACTTCTTCTTCCTTGCTGCTTTCAAAATTCACTCTTTGTCTTTGGTTTTTGACAGCTATATTATAATGTGTGTTAGTGAAGTCTTCTCTGAGTTGAATCTGATTATAGGTCTTTGAGCTTCATTTACCTGGATGTTTATATATTTCCCCAGGTTTAGAATGTTTTAAGCCATTGTTTTTTAAAATAACTTTTCTGCCCCCCCCATTATCCTTTTGTAATCTCTGTTATGCAAATTTAGCTCTCTTGTGGTATCCCATAGATCCCATAGGATTTCTTTATACTCTTTCATTCTTTTTCCTTTCTTCTCTGATTGTGTTATTTCAAATAATCTATCTTCAAGTTCACTTATTCTTTCCTTTGTTTCTGCTCTTGAAACTATTGCATTTTTCAATTTAATTAATTAATTAATTTGAGGCTGGTCAAGTGAAGCTGTAGGAGTAGAGAAGAAACAAAGTAATCTGTAACTGGTTGTGATTAATTAGTTGTAAATACCACTGTACTCAGACCAGCCTTTTTTTTAATTCAATAATCGAATTCTTCAGCTCCAAAATTTCTGTTTGGTTCCTTTTTTTTTTTCTTATGTCTTTATTAAGCTTTTTTTGTTCTTGTATTATTTTCCTGACTTCAGTAATTTGTTTATCTGTGTTTTCTTGTAGTTTGCAAAGAATTATTTTGAATTCTTTGTCAGGCGGTTTGTGGATCTTCAGTTCTTTGGGGTCAGTTACTGGACATTTATTTTGTTCTTTTAGTGATATCATGTTTCCCTGATTCTTCATGATTCTTATAGCCTGGCATGGGTATATGTGCATTTGAGGAAGGATTCACTTCTTCCAGACTTTCTTTGCTTCCATACTTGAGTGTGCTGTGGCCCTGAGTCTAGTGGCAAGGGGCACCAAGTATCAGGGGGTACCGTATCTTGTAGGCTCAGGCAACTGTGGCCTGTGACATTGGTCTCTGATCCTTGGTGGCAAGAGCTGCAGGATGTCTCCAGTGGCTGTGAGGGCTGCTTGAGTCCTCAGCAGTGCCTCTGGGTCTAGCAGCAAGGGACTGGGCAGCCAAAGTTGGGGGTGGGGCCAATGATGTGCACACACTCATCTGTGGGGGTTGGCCGCATCTACATGTGTAACAGTAGGGTCCAGATGTGCATGTGCACAGAGTTGTATGGGCTGGGGCCAGGGGTAGGGGTTGGGACCAACTGCAAGCACACATGTGACAGTGGGGGCTGGTTGCATGCACGTGGCTATAGAAGTTAGGGTTGGTGGTGTGCATGGTTACAGAGTCTAGCCCACAGGGACCAGGCAAACTTTGTGTCCTGGGCTTGTGGCAAGCATGTGGCTAGTTGCAGGGACTAGCTATGGGCTTGTGTCCAGTGTTGGAGACTGGTGACAGGTGTCAGGTGGCTGTGTGCACTTGCAGAGCTATAAGCCCAGAGCAGGCAGCATGCACACATATGGCTGCAAGGGCCAGTCATGGGCACAAACAGGGTGGAGGGGCCAATGATAGGAGTCTGGGCTAGCTGCAAGGGTCAACCACAGGTGTGCACACAGCAGTGGGTGCTGGGGCTGTTTGCAGGCATGTACACAGTGATTTCACTTGGTTCCTGGGCCGGTGTGGATCTGGGGAGGAAGGAGGGAGAGAGTTGATGGCTTAGGCATCTGGAGACTGGGAAGGCAAAAAACTGCAAGGCCTTCAGTGTGGCTAAACCCAAAGGGGATCTGTTGCAGTTATGCTGACTGTCGGCTCCCTAGCGGCAAAAGCTTGCTAGAGTCTTCTGTGCAGCAAGTTGCTGAGGTCCACCTCAGTGAACACTTTGGTATCCTCAGTGGTGAAAGCTCTGTGGCAGCTGCAAGGGCTATTGTGGTCCTTAGCAGAGAAGGCTGCTGGAATCCTGTGCAGAGTAGGTCACTAAGGACCATGGTGGCTCATGCCCTTGCATGGCTGATACTGATAACCCTTATTCTTCTTCCTTGTTTTCAGTCATGCCAGTCTTCAGCAATCTGGGTGGGGTAAACTGATGCTCGTTGCTGGTTGTTCAGGCAGTGCCCTGAAAAGCTGGGGAAGCTGGTTTTCCACCCTGCTCTCCCTTTCTATGCAAGGGGAACTCACAAGCTAGGGAGTTCCCTCTCTGTGCTGAGCAGTGCTAGCTTTGGTGATGGGATGATGCAGGCAAAATGAAACTGTCCTTCCTCCCCTTTTTGTGTGATTGTTCTTGGATTTTTTGTTCCGTTGTGTTGCTGTACCTTCTGAAGTGGATTCCCAAGCTCTTCCAGAGTTATTTTCATTCATGGATAGCTGACCAATTATTGTTGTGAGGGGAATAAAAGCTGTGTTCTCCTACTTTCCTAACTTGCTGACATCATTCCTTGCTTCTTTTTAATAGTTTTATCATATTTATATAATCCATGTTTAATTTTACATGTTCAGAATTTTATATAAATGAAACCATGCTCTATATATTTTTTAACTTGTTTTTTTGTTTTGTGTTCAGCATTGTTTGTGAGATTCAACCATGTTGATGTATGTAGACAACTGTAGTTCATTTGTTTTCACTTTTGATAGTATTCCTTTATATAAATAATAGATTTATTTATCCATTCTCTTGTCAATGGACATTTGGGTTGTTGCCCTTTTGCTATAAAAAGCACTACTGCTGTAAATACTATAAATATGCCCTTTGGAGTCCTTAGGTGGGGCAATCTAATGGATTACCCTGTCTCTGTCTCTGTTACTATCATCTTCCTACTTTCCATGTGGCTTATATTTTCCTTGCTTCTGCCTTTTTTGAAAGTCCAGAAGAGAGGGGCAGAGAGTTTATGAGGTATTGTCAGGGGATGGCAGCATTTGCCACACTTGAATGAATATATTCTTCACTTCAAAATATCTTCGCTTCTTTTGTCAGACCATTGCATGTTGTAGTTCTCAAGGCCTCTGCCTTAGTCCCTCCTCTTTTCTCATTCTATTCCTTCTTCCTAAATATTAACATCTATTCTTATGGTTTGAAATACTATCTAAATACCACTGATAATAAATTGGCATTTTCATTCCATAACTCTTTTCTTGTCATTTGGCCCATATATCCAGCTGCCATGCTGCATCTCTATTCATGTGTCTCTACTGTAATCACTTCAGACTCAAATCCAAAGTTAAACTCATAATCTTTCTCTTCTTTCCTTTACCTTTCCTGTTTGCTTCTCCAGTTTTCCATTGTCTCTGTGAGGGTATCTTTTCTATTCCTTGTGACTAGATTCCTGGAAATTGACCTTGACACTGCTTCCCCCCCCCCCCGACCCTATATCCACACACTCAATTGACCCTTAAATATCCCTGAATCAGTACTTTATTTTCATTGCCATTACCCTAATCCAAGGCACCAGTGTCTTAAGCCTGGACTAGAGAAACATTCTTCTAAGAAATCTCTCTTTGTCAACTCCTGCATTTTTCCAACCCATTGTGCAGCCAAAGTGGCCTATTTAAATTAGCAGTTTCTTAATAATAACTTTCAGTGGCTTCCCATTGCCCTTTGAATAAAATTCATGGTTGTTAACATTTCCTATAAGACCTTCTTTTGTATACCTTCTGCCTACATCTCTAGCCCTCATCCTGAGCTGGAACCACCTTTCCTTTATATTCTCAATACGTACTGTGTCTCCTTACAACTTCATATGTATTCTTCTATGTGCCTGGATCACTGCTATGCTCCCTTTCCTTCCTAGCTAATTCTTACATATCCATTGTCTCTAAGCTTAACTGTCATTTCCTTAGGGGGAGACCTTTTCTGATCTTATTCATGTTGGCTTCCCTTTATATCGACCCTCATCAAGCCCTGATTTTCTCATTCATAATATTCATTATTTAATATCTTTCTTTTCTGCTGCATTATAAAGTCCATGGAAACATGGAGCTGTTGCTCTCTTTTGTTATCAATGTTTCTTCAATACTTGGCACATAGTAGGCACTCAGTAATTTTTTTTTTAAAGAATGAATGAGCTGCATTTATTTGAACTTCTGCATTTTGTCTGCCTCACTCTAAGGGATAAATATACTCAGCCTGCCTTTATAAAGAAATGATGAAAATTCTGGCACACATCTGTTACTAACATGAAATTTATAATAGTAAAAGAGTACAGTAGACAAACAAGAATTAGGCACTAGATTTTTTAGGAATGTTACAAAAGAAATTCAGAAATGAGGAAATTTATTTTTATAATATCTACTGTATTTTCACAGAAGTGGCACTTCTTCCTCATTGAGATACACAAAATCTAGGCTTTTATATTATTTACTGTTTTTAGATTTTTTATGAAACTTTGTCTTCCCCTTTTCCTCCCAGTTATTTCTGGAATAAATTCATAGGAATGAGTATCATAATGTTTTAAGGATCAATAAGTAAAAACATTATGTATACCTTTTTTGTGTAATCTCATCTAATCATATAAGAACAGAACCAAAATTAGCCAAACATAATAATCTGTTGCTGAGATAAACATCTGATTTTGAGAAGCATATTCAAAATGTATTAAAAATCATTTGGTCTATTGGCTACTTTTTATTATCTGTTTTCATGGCCCTATTCAAGTTTATCTCATAGCACCTGTTCCTGAGATATTCCTGTGTTTGTATGTATTAGACAGAAGTCTATCAGTTGAGATATCCAGCACTACCAACAACACTCATAAAATAGGGTTACATTCAAGTAACTGTATCTTCTATGTGTTCTATAGTTCACAGTTAAATCAAGGAAGTATTCCTTTCATTATGTAATTACACTTTCAGTAATAGCTTCTCTATCCTGAAATAGTTAGTGTGCTCTTTGATAGCAATAAATTGCACAGTTAATTTCAGTTATACGTCCCAAAGCCTTCTCTGAGCAATCTATATTCAGTTATTGAATATAAATAATAATAAGTCATGTTGTATACCTGGATATTACATGGCTTTTAATTTCTAAATATGAGCTTTGCTGTTTGGATGGCCTAAATGTCTGGCATAATTGTTCATTCTCTTCCCCCAAGTGTGTTGGTATACATCTGCAATCAGCTTTAATTATTCATTTATTCAAGTTGTATTCTCACTTGCTGGCTGGATGATAAGCTGAAAAGTAATATCATGACTGCTTGTGATGTTTGTTACATTTTTGGTTGTAGTTCATGAAGCCATGTGTTTTTATAACCAAAATGCCCTCAGAATTATGGACAGTATTTCTGACTTGTAGTGCCTTTTTCTATTTACCTTAGAATATATGATTATCCATCCTCTCTATAAACAGTTTGTCTATTATTCTGATTAGGCTAGCTGATTCTAAGTACAAACCTTAGTTTTCAGAATGGTTTTGCTTTTTAGTGGTAGTTGTCAGAGCACACTATTGCTCTGGTTGTTTTTAAATTTCATTGAGATAGACTTCAGATTGTTAATGTAAATCCTTTATAGCTTTGGCTGATCTTCCTGCAAGAGCTCTTGGTCATGAGAGCTGAGATCAGCTGGCTGATCTCTTAATGACAGTTAGATTTAAATTTTGTAGGCTGGACACAGATCTGTTTGGGACTTGTCTGGTTAATGCATGATGGCTTTAAATGCAGACTTCAAATGGGCCACCTTGTAAAAAGAAAGTCTTAGTCTCTAGAGTTCACTACCTTTCTTAGTTTGAACCAGTTCAAGTTTTTAACTCTCCATAGGGCCTGGTAATTTAGGGAGAAGGAAACTAATATGAACTTCACATTTTCATTTTAATTTAGATTCTGAGATTTCTTGATTCTCTGAAGCCAGTGTGTCTCAAAGGTTATCATGAATGGGTTATGACTGGAGGCAAAGAGTGCTGCTGCCTCTTGGTCTTGAGTGACAGCCCCTGCTCTCTGCCCCTAGCTGAGAGAGAACCCAAAGCATTGTTGAATAGCACTAAAATGAGCTGAGTCCAAGACTTCAGCCAGATGGTCAATATAGGGCTTTTAAAGGAAGGGAAATAGTAAAAAAGTAATCTCAGAGGCACTCTCATGTTAAAGAACTGAGAAAATGAAATCTTTCTGAAGCCAGGTGTAAATTATACCACCTTCTTTGGGAGTAAAAGCTGCTAAATGTAACAGAAGAAAATGACAGTGTAGGAAATCAAAGTTCAGGAACAAACCTTCAGGAGTGGTTTTCTAATGCTTAATCCTGTCTTACTCCCCTCTCAGGATCCACTGCTCCTTTTCCCTCCCCCTTCTCCAAGGTCTGTTTGAAAGGGATTTTGATAGAGAAGAAAGGTAATTTTAAACAGAGCATAAATTAGGGCATAAGATGCCCTGTGTATAAGAATTATCTTAGACGTGCTTTTGAAAACATATTTTTAAGCCTTTAAGAAAATAATCAAAGGTATGATTTTTTAAAATCTTTGAATTTGTTCTGCTTTCAGTAAAATAAGGTATAGATAGTAAAATAAGTGAACCTCTTTTTTACTTTCCTGGTTTCTGCTTATAAGATTTACACATATTTAAAATAAACCCATGAAAAGCAGGAATAGTGTCCTAGGATTGAATAAATAGAGCAATTACCTCCAGGCTCCAAAACCCAACTGAGCTTGACCTTTGGAAATAAATTTGGCTAAGACTTCTTCCTCATTCTGTTGTATAAAGGTATACATGAAATGATACTGACCTCTGCCAGAAACCCCAGGAATCCTATTCAGTGATGTACTTGTAATGGTCATGAAAGAATTAAAACAACACAGATGTGGATTAATGTGAAAAAGTAGGCAAAACACTAAATTCTCATTGTGTAGTTTCAATGTGGCAGATCCTTTAAAATACTTTGGCACACCACAATAATTAAAGGGTTTAAGAACATTAAGTTAAGATATCTAGAAAATAAAAGCCCACAATTGAATAACAGGAATGAACTTTGTTTTATTTTTTTTAATTAGAATTAATGTAGGTTACTATGGTGAAAATATTTTGAAATACTTAACAGTAATGGTTTTGTGCAGCCCTAGAGATCAAAAACAGCAATGTAAATAAGCAGGACTCTTAAAGACTTATACTCACAGACATGTTTAATGTAAATGATTGCTAGAAGGGAAGTGCATTTTCTTCAATGCTATGCAAAGAAATTTTAATTGACTTGATTTTGGCAGTGAGACTTGTACAACTTAGCATTAATAACTCAAATTTAAAAATATTTGCTCATTGCTCTGGATTATGACTATGTTCAAGAAATAACTATTTTCAAACACTAATTAATCATTTTAGATAAACTTTTTTTACACATTTATGGCATCAGTGAGTATGACTGTTTATTACATTTTACCTATAAAAACTGAACTGCTTTATATACTCTTTATGGAAACAGTCCACAGTCATAAATTAAAAGATGCAACTGTTTTGGATATTTTACTGGTGGTCCTGTGTTTTCCTGCCAGCAGTGCAGCTGTTTCAGGTTTCTCAGGATAACATATAAAAAGCTGTATGCACACTACAAATTTATGCTCGAATTGCCAAGCCAGAAATGGTATGACTCAACTTTCCCAGAAGCAAGCTGTACCAAAATGTGATGAATCAAAACAGTTAGTTGCACAGTGGTTTGTTTTACAGCTATGAAAATCCATTCTCATTTATGATAGTTGGCTTCTTAAGGTTGACAAACATTCTACTGTGGTGCTTGAATTTTGCTGTGAGTAGACATCCATGGAAGCTAAGACTGTGCTTTCATTTTGAGCATCTGAAGAAAGGAAAGAGTGATACAACATCATCTGGTGTGTGGATAAAAATTAGCTGAAAACTTATATCAGAAATGAAACATTTCATTTTCAAGTTACCTCTAAAAATATTACTTATTATTTGTATGATAGTTATTGAATTCTTAGTGAGGCCAGGTTAATTTTCAGACTTTCTGAGGTGACTTAACACTTACCTCATTTCTTATGCATCAGAATCTTAACAGTTGACATTTTACTGTGTCCTGGGAGGTAATAAGCAAATAACAGTATTGCCATGTGGTAGGTATGGTGAATCCCTATTTAAATCTTGTGAAACCTAAAGTTCTATCAAGAGTTTGACAGTGACTAATATCAGTAGTCTCCGAAGTGGGATGCATGTATGTAAGATGGGTTATAGGGAGAAAATATTAGAACTTTTATTTAAATATTTTTATTTCATCCTTTATATTTTGTTTATTTTATAATATATTTACTATATTAGTATAGTGTGTATATAATTGTATATTATATATAAAAATATATTAGTATTCTATTCTATATATAATTAATAAATAAGTATACAAGTTTCAGAGATGTGTGCTCAAATATCTTACTGCTATAAATGCACTATCAAAAAATTTTTAGGTTGTTGCTCAATAAATTAATTCCCTTTCTCCTTCCCCTTTCCTCCTTGGCAGAGAAGCAAAGAACTGAGTTAGCACCTTGATTTGTGGCAGTGTGAATAAATTATAGCCAATTCCAGGAGCTTAGCCTGCCTCTTTGACCAATTTTTCTATTTGGATTCTTATGTTGCCATATATGTGTTAATTACACGGGTTTATTAAACATAATACAAATGAAAAACAGACTTGTTAATTATGTTAGAAGTAATAAGTTGCTCATGCATTAAGATCTTGACACACAGGAAGTTTGAATGAATGAGTAGAAAAGGTTCCAAGTTATTAAAATGTTCTGGTACCTGATTTATTCATTTGCCATACCCATAATTCTAAGGTGGGTGAAGCTCCTTTACTTCCTGAGACTTAAAGAAACAATGTAGTTTCTTAAACTAGGTATTAAAGCAAAACTAGAAATATTTGTTTCCAGTGGTGTTGGTAGTCAAGCTAACAAATTCCCCCCTTTGATTAGGATTGTCCTTTGTTTTTATTTTTAAGGTAGAAAGCTTTAATTGCTAAAAAGACTATGTGTGATTGAGGAAAAACTGTGTCTGTTACACTGTCTTTTGAGATCAAAAGACTTTTCTGTATTTACTATTTCATACATTATCTTGAATTCAGACTCAGTCTCAGATTCCTCGGGCATGTAATTTCTAAGATTTCTTTTCCTGCAAGAAAGGAGACAATATATTTTTGAAATATTGAAGTAATTTTGAAGAAACTAGTATATTTTCTCCGCTCCCCATTTGTTTAGGTATTTAGGGGTTTGCTTTAAAATATATTTATGTAAAAGTATTAGTAATACAATATTATGATATTGCATATTTATTAAGTGGATGCCAGGAAGGAGAGCATTAGTTAGGTGCTCAAGCAACAGCTAGTCAAACAAATCAGCCCTGAAAATTGTGAAACAATGAAAATTTTAGTAGGAAGTATTATTTTTGAAACCTCTTTCAAAAACTGTTTTTAGACCTTACTATAATTTGCTTTGTAATTTAGTACTAGTTTAGGCACTCTGTGTACAGTTGGCATGTTTCCTTTTGAATGATAATAATCCATTTATAAAAGTCAGAACATTTTAATCTCAGAATTCCTCTTTAAAGTTTGAGTCACTTTTACTATTGTTTTTAAAAATGTTACCAATTTGTATTTGCTTTCTATATCAATGCTATACTTTTTGTTTTGTTTTAGGTATTTAAACCATGTCAGAGCTGCCTCTCCACAGGACCTTGCTGGAGGCTATACTTCTTCTCTTGCTTGTCACAGAGCACTACAGGATGCATTCAGTGGGCTTTTCTGGCAGCCCAGTTAACCTTTACTTCTGTTTATAAGATTTGGACCTTGGAGCTGAACCAGGGAGCTAGCAAAAGTAAAGCAGACTTGTAAAATTATAGCCATATGCAGCTGCACAGAACAGTTCTACCAATAGTAGCTGTCTTAAAGTATTTATAAAGAGAAATTTCAGAACTAAACTGAGTAATATGGGGGATACATGTTTGTGAAAAATATTTTTTACTTATATTTTTCTGAGAGAGATTGATGCAGTAAGCCTCCAAGAGAGGAATAAATAATTCACCTATTTATGTTTAAGGTTGACAGACTTGTAAAATCTTTTTAAAAATAAAGCTAGACTTTATATTAAGTTTTGTGGTTTTTCTCTTATTACAATGTTTTATTTGAACACATTTTAAAATGCCATTTTGATTACAACATTTAGTGTTAATATCCAAGTCTATTATTTCTTCTCATAAAATGTTCTCTTTTTTTCTTAATGTCTTCTTAATACTAGCCCAGACAAGTGGATATATTTCCTTCAATCAGCAGATTGTGGCAAGTAAAACTTGACCTGTGATAATGTCATTCCCTCGATATTAAAGACTCAATGACTGTTTTGAACAGTGGAAAGTGAGGCAAACCTTGATCAAGGTGTTATAGTTCCCAGCTGTGAGCCACACTCAGGCTAAAACAGAGCACAGCATTAACCTGCTTTAATGATAAATTCAAAGAAGTAAGTTAATAAAATTTAATACTTAAATGATACCTTTCACCTCCAATGTGAGCTCATTTTATGATGAAAACTTGGAGACTGAAAAAGGTACATTTTAAGTGATATTTCCCTATGTGTAAATTGTAGGCTCTGATGTAGCTTTCTGTTTAAATTTCAAAGGCTTTTATTATACCCAGTGTTTTGCTTAAAGAGTTTGAATGTGGATAGGATGATATTTGTACCATCTCAATCTTATATGAGTCTGTTACATATAGACCACTGGATATGGGACATAGTTTCTTAAGGAAATTAAAAGATTTCCTATCAAATCTCCTTTACAACAGCAGTTAGCTTTATGGATAGAAAGTTATGTGAAATAAGACTTCTGGCTACATTAAGGTGAAATATCCATGTGTAACAACTCCATCTTATTTTACTAATAAATAGATATTAATTTCAGGAATGCATCTTCATCTTTACAATACTTTTGTCTTTGATAAATGAGAAAACCAAAATATTGAGTAATTGAGTAGGCAAAGATCATATGCCCAAGTTAGTAAAAAGCCAGAATTAGAACACAAGTTCTTTTTGTTTTTGTTTTTGTTTTTTAAATTGAAGTCCAGTTCTATCTATACACTACCAGGCTGCATATTCTATTCCATATATCCATTAGGCATTTCCCAAATGAGGATTAGTATTTCTTAAATACAATCTATAAATCTGTTCAAATAGTGAGAACATTGAATTTATAGTTAAGGCTTTGTAGCATCCAACTGCAAAAATAGGTATCCACTCTTTTAAAAAGAAACACTATTACTCATTCTTAGTATCTTGTATAATATATTTAAAAGAGAATGAACTAATCAATAAAACATTTCAAAGGCTTTCAAGACTTGTTTTGAGCCTACCTTGTGGAAATTGCATGTATCTGGTTTGGCAAATAAGTTCTAAAACCTTTATACATTTGTAAATATTTTATACTTGTTATGGCTGTACTATGTTCAATAGGCCAAATTTAGAAGTTGTTAACTGACTTATTAGATCAAACAGAATGGTGAAAAATAACCTAATGACAGTAATTCACTGAATTCACCAATCAACAGAAATATTCTAAATTGATGTGCTTATCCCCGATCCTCTGAATGATTTCCTCTCAGACACAAATGCTATACAAGTCTTTCATCTACATGAATTAAGCCTTTTAACAATTTACAACACTAATACAGAAATATTACTAATAGTTTACAACTACTGTATTACCTATGTGCCAGGCACTGTGCCTCATGCTTTCTTAGTGTATTACCTAATCCTCACAACAGTGCTTCTATTATTTCCCCCATTTTAACATATGGGGGAGCTGAGGCATAGAGGTTAAGTAACTTGCCAAGAGTTCTACAACTTAAAAATAACAGAGCTGGGATTTGAACTCAAGCACTCAGACTCCAGAGTCCATGCTCTTGAAATGACTGTCAAACAACAGCTGTGTTAAAACTAGGTCTGGGTAGTCAAACTTAATAAGACTTCCAGGAGGTTTTACAGATCAAGTATCTAGATCTTTTATGGGATATAAATGACATCAACTAAATGATCTTGTTGATATCTGGAGAGAAGTTCTGAGAAATTCATTGTGTAGAAAATGATTTTACTAATAACCACACTCCCTTTTAACAGAATGCATTTACATCCTAATTAGGATGCATTATTACTTAGTATTCTTTAATTTGATTCAATAAATATTTTATCTAAACTTTCCTTCGAAGCTATCTTTAGGCTGTCAACAGATGGTCAGATAATCATTTTAAGGTGGCAGAAAATTTGTCAAAAAGTTAATAAAATTAAAAACTATATCTAATGAACTTTTCCAGCTATCATTTTCTAGTAGATTCATCAAGAATTCATTTATTAGGTATCACATCTAAAAGTTTAGGGTGGGTCTAGATTTAAATAATTATATAATCACATGTTCACTTATCTACTCATTCACGCTGAGGGAACAGAGGGGAGGAGTTAAAATGTTAATAGAAACATTTAGGGATTCTGTTTTCTTTACAATTATATATTGCATATTTTGTCTAAGGGGTGACTAAATGTAAGCAAGTCTTACCACTTTACATGTATGAATAAGAACATCATTTATACACATACTTCATAACCTAGCACATCAATGTACTCAACCCAGTACTTGGGTTGAGTTTCAAAACAATTTGATTTAAATGCCTTTAAATAAGGAATGAGGGCACCAATTCAAACAGAATGGTGAAAAATAACCTAAATGACAACAATTCACAGAATTCACTCATACTTCTTACCATTTATTGCCTTCATTTATTTATTTACATTACCAAGATGCCCAGCTAATTTTTCTATTTTTAGTAGAGACAGCCTCTTGCTCAGGCTTGTCTCGAACTCGTGAGCTCAAGCAATCCTCCTGTCTTTGCCTCCCAGAGTGCTAGGATTACAAGCGTGAACCACCATGCATGGCCTTCTGAAGGCATTGAATTTATAATTAATGGTCTAGATTAGAGGTCCTCAAACCTTTTCTGTAGGGCCAGATAGTAAATATTTTAGGCTTTGTGGGCTAACAGGAGAAATCGAGGACATTATGTAGTTATATAGGTACTTAACATAATGAGCTTAAAACCAGTTGCCACGATTTGTTTTTATTGACAAAATTCAAAATATAATTTTTGTAATGCCTTTTTTGGGGGAATAACATTGCCTTTAATTGGGGATCTAAGTAAGCGTAAATGATCAATTGTAAATGGTCACCTGTTAATGATTATCATTAACTATCAGAAACCATTAACATTAATGGTAATGAGATTTTAAACATTTCATATTTTAAAATGTCTTTGCACACAGGTACTAGTATCAATTCAGAGTGTATACTACTAACTGAGCATATTCATCACTTGGAAAGCATTTGTAAAATTCTATTAGATTCTCCTTTTGATATTTGCCTTTTAGCATGTCATTACGTAGCACATTAATCACTTCCAACTGAAGATTAGGCGGAATCTCCTCAACTGCAGTTAAATAGATTTTGAAATAGGGAAATTTCCTTTGCACTTGCAACAAGGTCCCAAAAAATGCTAAACTCAGAAAATACATCCACTGCTAATTTATAAGAATAGAAATCTTGTTTCTTGTTTTAATTTTTGATAGTAGGAAAAATGTATAAAGTAAGACATTATTATTCAAATGTTATTGAAATGACTTTATCACAGTATCTTTCATGTTAAAGTTGTTTTGCTTTATAATCTTAGGTTGAATTCTTTAAGAAATATTATAAAGTCTTCAGCAAAAGCTAATTTCCAAAGCCATTCAGTGTTCCAGAAAGGTGTTTAAGGGTAGTTCTTCTGTTAAGAAAAATTTCAGTCTTGGGCCCCAGCTCAAAAAAGTTACAATCAAATTTTATAATTGCTAAGCAAATCAAACTTAAGTCAAGAAAATCAGCTTCAATTTCTGACAAAATTCAAAGAATTGAGGATGGTTAAAGTAAAGAAAGAAAAGTTTACCACTAATAGTACGGGTTCAGTACACATGGTAGATTCAAATATTTCTGCGGGGTACTTGCGGATGAATAATATAGTGAATAACCATAGGCTTAAACTGCTTACATTTTTTTGAGCCTTGTAAATTTGTCAAACTAAGCCCTTTTTCTACTGCACACATTCATTACCATTATCAGTGATAACACATTTTAGCGGATTCCACTTTAGGTTGTACAGAATTAGTGTTTTCTCAACTTCTTTGAAAATGTTCACCTATAGTTGTTCCATAGAGTATTCAGAGGCTAAACTTTCAGTCAATTCAAACTTGGCATTAATGCTTCAAATAAATAAGAATAGAGTAGTATTAGTTAACATCAGTCAATTCATTAAAAGTCAAAGAACCACTCAGAATCATTTACTTTTTTTTTTTTTTTTT
>VBSM01002121.1:7540591-7589986 GCA_008086735.1 Cheirogaleus medius | reverse complement strand
CCTCCCAGAGTGCTAGGATTACAGGCGTGAGCCACCGCGCCCGGCCTCATTTACCTTTTTAATTGACTATTGATGTTCCCAATGTCCTTAAACTCTTTGAGCAACTGTTCTTGCCAAAAGGCCAAGAGTCTTAAACAAGTTTATTTTCTCTGGACACATTTCTTTAGCTGCTGCACTCAAACACAATTAACTCACCATCAGTATATGACTTTCTTTGCATGGCTAACAAATTAGTCACTTGGAGACTTACTTTGGTTGCAGCCTCATTTTCATTTTGTGAAGAAATTTTGCTTTATGAGGTATTTCCATTTTAATTTTCTAATTTTTCTGACAGTTGCTTGCCTATGAGTTGGGAATACTGTGAAGAGTTATTTCTTGGGTAATGTCAATGTTTATTCTTCTAGCTAAGCTATAGGTGCTCTGTTATCTAATTCAGTATCAAAATAATTCATACCCCACTGTACCTTGAAAGCACAGCAAAGTCCACTTTTCTTGTTTTGACATTATGGATACACACTGTTAATAAAAATAATAAAATAAAATGTGGGTCGGTGATACACATGGCACTCAAAATGCTACTGAGTTACAACCACGTTACTGTAATTTGTAGTGTGCCAAGAAGCAGTGTGATGAGTCACATCCAGTCTGTATTGCAACCACTCAACTCTGCTGTTGTATCAAGAAGACAGCCATAGACAATATGTAAATAAATGAGCATGGTATGGTTCAATAAAACTTTATTTATGTACCCTGAAACTCAAATTTCATAGTTTTCTTTTTTTATATTTTTATAATTGATACATAATAGATGTCATATAATTTTCACATCAAAAAATGTTATTCTTTTGATTCTTTTTCAACCATTTGACAATGTAAGAACATTCTTAGGTCATGCCCCATATAAAAACAGGTGATGAGCCAGATTTGGTCTGTAGGATGTATTTGCCTACCTCGATCTAAATAATCTCATTTTTTATTACTTTTATAGTGGTAGTTAATTGGTAGTAGTTATGTAAAATTTAGCTACACTCTTCAAGTAAGGACAACTACAAAATGGTATTAGTGCCTTTTGAGTTAGCACACTATTTTCCTAAACTATTTTCCAAGAAAGATATAATAATTAAGCATATTTATCTAATAAAAATTAAATAAAATTTGGATTATAAAATATTTATATAATTTAGATAATACAGAATATACTTAGGTGAAAGATCTCTACAAAGAGAACTACAAATCACTGAGGAATGAAATTGCAGATTATGTAAACAAATGGAAAAACATGCTCATGGATCAGCAGAATCAACATTGTTAAAATGTCCATACTACCCAAAGTGATTTACAGATTCAATGCAATCCCCATCAAAATACCAAAGTCATTTTTAGCAGATCTGGAAAAAATAATTCTATGCTTTGTTTAGAACTAGAAAAGAGCCTGAATAGCCAAAGCAACCTTAAGCAAAAGGAACAAATCTAGAGGCATCACTTTACCAGATTTTAAGCTATACTACAAGGCTATAGTAACCAAAATAGCATGGTACTGACATAAAAATAGAGACAGACCAATGGAACAGAACAGAGAACCCAGATATAAAACTATCCACATATTGCCATCCAATCTTTGACAAAGTAGACAGCAATATACACTGGGGAAAAGAATACCTATTCAATAAAAATGGTGCTGGGAAAATTGGATAACTACATGTAGAAAATTGAAACAGGATCCATATCTCTCACCACTTATAAAAATTAATTCAAGATGGAATGGATAACATTTAAATTTAAGTCATGAAACCATAAGAATTCTAGAAGAAAATGTTGGAAAAACTCTTCTGGATATCAGCCTAGGCAAAGAATTTATGAAGAAGGCACCAAGGGCAATCACAGCAACAACAAAAATAATTAAATGTGACTAGATTAAATTAAAAAGCTTTTGCACAGCCAAGGAATCAACCAACAGGCAAATAGACAACATACAGAATGGGAGAAAATATTCGCATGCTATACATCTGATAAAGGGCTAATAACCAGAATCTACAAAGGACTCAAACAAATCAGCAAGAAAAAAATCAAACCACCCCATTCAAAAGTGGGCAAAAGACATGAACAGAAGCTTTCAAAAGAAGACAGACGAATGGCCAATAAACATGAAAAAACGCTCAACCTCACTAATAATCAGAGAAATGCAAATCAAAACCACAATGAGAATCACCTAACCCCAGTGAGAATGGCTTTTATCAAAAAGTCCCAAAACAATAGATGATGGCATTAATGCAAAGAGAAAGGAACACTTATACACTGTTGGTATACAAATAGTTCAACTTCTATGGAAAATAGTATGGAGATTCCTCAAAGAATTAAAAGTAGACCTACCATTTGATCCAGTAATCCCACTACTGGGTATTTACCCAAAGGAAAAAAAGTCATTTTATCAAAAAGACACTGTCACTAGAATGTTTATTGCAGCACAGTTCACAATCACAAAGATGTGGAGTCAACTCAAGTGTCCATCAATTCATGAGTGGATTAATCAAATGTGCCATATGTATACCATGGAGTACTACTCAGCCATAAAAAAATGAATTAATACTTTTTGCAACAATCTGGATGGAACTACAGACCATCTTCCTAAGTGAAGTATGGCAAGAATGGAAAAACAAACACCACATATATTCACTATTAAACTGGAACTAACCAATCAGCACTCATGTGCACAGATGGAAATAAAACTCAGTGGAAATCATACAGGTGAGAGTACGCAGGAGGAAATGGGCGAAATATCTATTGGGTACAATGTACACTGTCTGGGTGACTCAAGCAGTACAAAAGCAATCGATGTGACTGAAACATCCGTACTCCTGTATATTCTGAAATAAATATATATATATATATATTTTAATGCATTTATTTTAGAATGTCCACTTGAAAATCACAAATTTACAAATTTAGAAAGGAGACTTTCTTAGAAAGGGTTACAGCCTACAAGGTGGCTGTCCTGACCAGCTGGGAAGTATAGCCTCTGGCAGAGCCCAGAAACAGGCACTTTCTGGGGCAGGAGCTTTATGGTGAAAGGGTTGGCCAAGTAGACATGTTCAGCAGGTTACATGAGCTATGAATACTCGTGAAGGGGATCCTAGTGCATGCATGATAAGCAAACATGCGGGTTATACGTATCCCATGTTTACTTTTGGCGGGGAGACTTAACATTTAAATGTATTGCTTTAGGCCCTATATGTCAAAAGGGGGTGAAGCAGGGACACAATGGCACTCAAGTGTGCAGCCTCTGTAAACCAGCTGGAACCAGTCTATAGTCAGTGGTCTCCTTTCAGGTGAAATTTATTGAAATCAGTCTCTTGTCCAATCAAAGCTGTAGTTATGGTGTGTGGAACAAGAGGGTTAGTCAGCTATGGGTGAGCTACAATTTGTTTTAATATTGCCAGTGCTTGTTTAGCTGCTAGAAAAAAAGAAAAATCTTGTGACATTTAGAACATAGTTTATTCTTCAAGTGTAGGGATAGGTGACTTATCCCTTGCCTGGCATGGCCTTAGGTCTTGTTTACAAATTGGTATCTTATTGCCATAAAGAGCACATTCTGTCAGTCTATGATCTCTATTTTAACATCAATGCTGGTCAGTTATTGTGTCTAAATTGCAAAGGGAGTGGGTATAATGAAGAGTGTTTAACCTCCCATCTCGTCATGGTCAGGAACTCAGGTTTCTCTGGGGTCCTCTTGGCCAAGGAGGGGGTCTGTTCAGTTGGTTGGGGGATTTAGGATTTTGTTTTTAGTTCTGAAGTTAAAATTTAATTTGGTAATCTTCAACTTATAGGACAGTAGGGCAAAGTATAAGGGCTCAACAGTAAAGTACCTGGATGCTAAAATTTTATTAAAGCATACAAATTATATTTCACTTCTTAAAACACTAGTGGGGAGATAGAGAAAACATTTCCAATTAAGTGTTTGAAGCAATTTGTGTTTTTTCTTCTGAAAAGGCTTCATCTGTCCTCTGTCGTTTAAGAGGTGGATCTTCGTGATTCTCTGTAATAAATCCAGAAAACCTATTTTAGGTAAGAAATTTAGCAGTTGAAAATATATTTTTAAAACAAGCAGTATGGCCATTTTTAAGATTTTTAATCTAGTTAAACATGAAATAATATTCCTATAGGTTTATTATTTTAATGAAATAGGCTTCTATTAGACTGAACAGTATATCATACTAAAATTTGTAAAATTGGGAGAAACTAGTCACAATTGAATGGAAAGAGGTCTTGAACATAAATAACTAATTAAGTAATATGAAATATATATGTAGCCCAAAGAAAGCTACATGAAAGTTATTATAGTTTACATTTAATTCCCCAGAAATTGCTCACCTAGATTCATGGTCTGGTTCTTGTAGAGTATAGTGGCAGGAATCTGAAAAGTGATGCATAGCATTTCCTTGTTAGGGGCCACATTTCTTACTAGGTGAACTGAACTGCATGCCTCCAAGGAAATGCCTAACACAGCTCCGGCTCGTTGCCGAACATCCTCAGCAGGATCAGCATCTTTGGAAAAGCTGTAACAGTGGACAATGGGAAGGAGCTCACTGCTGCATGGCTGCCCTTCTAAAAGTGATTTGAAAGCACTAAGAAACTCTATGGCCTTTGCTGGCAAGTTCATGACAATGTGCACAGAGTGTTTTCTTTCTTTTGACAGTCCCAGCTGCTGCATTAACTCTTCTTTGACTGGTCCTTGCAGGAATTCTTTCCCATCCAAGTTGAAGACTTTCACCTTTTGGTCCACTTTATTTAATTTACAATTGTGCAACAACCATTTATGGGATTCAGGATTGAGATCATTGGCAAATACAGTACAGTTTTTCTTTGCTGCTGGAATGGCAAAGGGCCCAACCCCAGCGAAAACATCAAATAGGACATCGCCAGGTTTGAGAATTTCTGTGATACGGCTATGTTCTGTAGAGAGACGAGGATTCCAATAGACTTTTGAAAAATCAAATTCATAAGTGTAGTTGTTTTCTCGAACCTGAAAACATATTATACTTTTGGTTAATCTCCTTGGTCCTAAATTCCAGCCACTGATATTGGATAGGTGTGTGTATGCACAAGCAAACATATACACATTTAAATTTACTACTGTAAGAACAAGTAACTGTGCATTTAAAGGCATTTAAATTAGATAACTGGTTTTTATGCTAATCCTGGGGCCAGTTAATACATTGCAGAAGACTTTTTCATGAGAAAAATCATCTCTTCAAAGCCAAATGGCTTTCCATTTCAATCCTAAAGAGCCATAAAGTAGTTTCCAAATCACATGAGAAATTTTTCAGATAGGCCAATTAACTGGCTTAATTATACTCTCTTATGTCACCAGATAGGGAAGAAAAGGCCTATAATTTGAAACAATACACCACACAGATCTTCATGGTAGGTAGCTAAGTTGCAGATAGCACTTCCACACAGCAAACAAGCTTCCCTCCTTATGTAGTTTTCAGAAAAGAGAGGCATGATAGATATAGCATTGAATTTTGAGGTATTTTACTATGTTTTTAGATAGTTACTTGGACTTTGCAAATTTCATGTCTGTAAGTTAGAGTCAATGTATAAGATAATCATTCTCATATTTTCTTTCCTTTCCCAAATTTGAATTTTCATGGGTAAACTAAATATATACAGTGAAGATAAGTCTTGAACAAAATTATGACTTCGTACCATTTCTTTTGTCTATCATAGACATGTTATAACATGTCTAGGAAACAGAAAATAAAACTAAAATTGCAGTCATAGACTATGACCTTAGCCATCATCTTACATCCCTTAATTTATGGGTGAAGAATCAAAGGCCAGAAAGTTCCTAAATTCTATAAATTTCACAGAGATATATCTTCCATCTCTGCTTTCCTGGACCTTAATTCCAAATTTGTACATTTTCGCCCTCCCAACCACATCAGATGTTTCTGGCCATATTATTAAGGTTCCAGAGTTGGAAATGTTTCTGCAAGTTTCTGCCAACTAAAAGTCTTTCTAGGTATAACCTACAAGGTTTAAGTATGTCTTGAGAACTATTTTATACACACTGTTCTATAACTTTCTTTTTTGTCATTTAAGCTGGCAATGGACAATTTATTTTAACAAATATGAAGCTAAAAAATCTTTAATGATGAAATATTCCATTGTATAATTATACCAGAGTTTAATCAATTCTTCTGGAAAGACTTTATCTGTCACAGTTACCCCATCAGTAGTGTATGTGAGTGCTCACATTCTCACATACTCATCAATACTGGTTGTGATAAATATCTTTAATCTTTGTCTTCTATTCTGATTCTAAACATTAATCTTGATATACACCTTATTTGGAGATAATAAAATATACCTTAGTCATCATGTTCTCCTCTCCAGACAACACTTCCATTTGGAAATTTCGGTATGTATTGTCAATATTATTGATTTTATTTACTACTGAGGTGATTCCTGGATTTTTGTCAATCATAACTTGGCCTAAAAGAAAAGATGAAAATTAATAATAAATCCTGCCTGTTGATTACAAAACCAAGGCTAAAACTGCAAATATAAAATAGATGAATTGCATTTTCTTTAGGGTATAAATAAAAACTGCACCTAGAGTGTGTAATGTGGCATGCAATTCTAAAATTTCAGCAGATTATTAAAGTTAATGTCTGATAGACGCCAATATTCACAAAAAATGTATGGGTACATTTTTAAAGAAAAAATTTTGAGGAGTTTGGGTCTACCTAATATGTTTGCATTTTTTTCTAAATCTTTTCAAATGTCCCAATACAACAAGTAAACAAAAAGGTAGACCACAGGGAACTGAGAAAGAAAGTAAAGACAAAGACCCTGGCAACAAATGGTCTCAGAAAACAGCAAAACATCTGGCTGTCCCCACTGGCCTCAAACCGAATGTCTGTTTTACTGTGGATTTAAGACAAATGCCTCCACTTTGGAAATTTATGCCGGCAAAACAATGTTTCCAAATAAAAGAAACATAGATTCTTTAGAGTCTTGTCTAAATAAAATGTTCATTTACTTAAATTATTCTTTTTGTCAAATATTTATCTCAGCAGAAGGGCTATAAAGATAATAAAATACATCAGAAGTGGCATATTGATGTCTTTTAATCAGTCTATTTTTGGTTAGCACTTAAAATTTTTTATAAAAATCTATATGCTATTCACTACATAAGGAAAGATAACTTGATTTGTGAGTTAGTAAAAAGTACTCAGTCATACAAATATGCTGAAATACAACCAGAATTTGTCCAAATTCTCTCTGATAATTAGATACCTAATTTTCAATATAATATCAATAAACTCTAATCAATCATTGCTTTTATCCTGTTGTTTCATTTATCTGAACTCAATTTTTAAGGTATAGAAGTTAGTTTGAAATAATGAATGAAATTAAACATTTTTAAAAAGCTACTCTGAAGGTCTATAGTAAAATCTTTTAAATCACTATTGTATGAAAATGTTTTACTTTTAACCTATGAGTGCCCCTTTATGAAAGAGAGGTTATAAAATAGGAATGCCAAAGGAATGTTTGAGTTAGAGTAGGCAGTAATTCACAGGAAACCTAGACTTGACATTTGCACCCAGTCACAATTATCATAATCTGTTTAAGTATTATTATGTCACCACTATCCATTATCAGTCCCTTTCATCAATAAAAACAAAGGAAATGCCTAACAGCACAGTTCTAAAATCCTACCCATGCAAAATACTGAGCACTACATTTAAAGCTGAAAATAATTCCTAGAAGTTTAGAAAATTATATTTAAAAAAACAATCTGGAGAATTTAGGTTAGGAGTGCTAAAAAACAAAGTATGGTGCCTGACACATAGAAGAGGATCAGTTGGTTGAATCAATGAAAGCATATAAACAATGTCTTACATTTTTGACTATAAAACACTCAAATTTATGAAAGCTAGTATTGAACATAGTCCCTCCCGAAAGCCTAATAAGTCTTGTGTACCAAAAAATTAATCTGTTCAATGTAGCTGCCAAAGCAAATAATTCAAGTTTAATCTAGGCTTATGTATTGGTATACACAAAAGCCTGGACCAATACAGCTTGCTATGACTCTAAAGAAGGTTTCCCAAAATGGCCCTTAAAACAGGGTACGTAGCTCAAGATCCAGCTTAAAGTTACAATGACAAAATATCCTGAGGCTGTAATTTGGCATTTAAAAAAATAATTTTAAAACTAAAATTAGAATTTGTGAATTCCTTTCCAGTACGTGAATAAAAACAAAGGAAATGCATAACAGCACAGTTCTAAAATCATACCCACACAAAATACCATAACACACCTACCAATTAAATGCTTGAAAGGTAGCTGATGATCTCGAAGGTTCAAGTGTGCAATATGTCCAACTCTGCTAAACCCTGAAGTCACATCTTGACCTTCAGGAAGCACAGCTTTCAAGATTTCCTCTGACTTAAAGTTTTCATAAGTTAGTTCCAAATTATATTTAGATATCTGTGGTTTGACATTAAGCTGTGTTAAAATACTGAGTTCTGCTTTCTCAAAAGAATCATGAGTAAACATTTTATAGGGATCCAACATAATTAGTCTACTTTCTTCATCGTCCGGATCTTCAATCACACGTTTTATGCCTGGGCGCTGCAGTGCTGCCCTTTTAAGGGATCGCATCAATTTATTGACTATTTCTTTCTTCACTTTAAGTACTGGAATGGTGACTGTCTTTTTAAAAGCTGTTCTATCAAGCTTTGTCATGCCTCGAACATCAAAAGGCGGTGAAAACAATTCAGAGTCTCTCTCATTTGTTTCTATTTCTGGCATAGTTGAGGATCTTTTTCGTTGACCCGGTAAGGAAATACCAGATGCTTTCCTAAGTTTCTGTGGCAGCGATGTCCAAGCTAGTGGAATCAAAAATTCTGATTCAGTTATGCTACAGCTTTTCACTTTCAGAAGTCTTCTTGAGAATTCAAATGGTCTCCATAAGATCCTAGAAAAAGTATTTATTTAAGAAATACCATAAAGCTACAAACTAATTTTCATGTTCACAAGGTTTCTGAGACTAAAAATCTAAATTCTAATGTTTCAAATAACCTGCTAAATGCTAATAAAACTTTTAGTGGTGTGTGGAAAGTATACTATCTTTTCCAGAATAGGATGACTTTTATTAGTGGCAGGTAATAAATTTGCACCTTCAACCCACCTGCTGCCAGTGATCCATCATCCATCAGCGTTCCGTACTCAATGAACCTCTCCACCCACAATTTTCTACAGAATACAATTAGGATTGGAAGGCTGAAATTTGGGTTAAAGGGTCATCTCTAAATGAAATTGTCTTTTATTTGACATAAGCAATGGATATACTTATCGGGATATTATCACGGGTGCTTGTGTCAGATGCTGTGCCAAATGCTTGATACAAATTATCAATCTTGGAAGGTGTGAAGTATAGCGTCCTCATTTTGTAAATGAGTAAACTAAAGCTCAGAAGAAGGTTACCTCACCCAAAGTTTCGTTGCTGGTAAGTGGCTTAGCAAGGTCTGACTGACTTCAGTGCTTGTGTTCTTAACATATTGCTATGTTGTTAGTCTTCCATGTTTACACAGGGCGTGCCCTTAACTAGAGGCTTCCATATTTTGAGGACGACAGCTTTGCTGAGTGTTATATGCACAGTATTAGTAATTCACTTTGTCTTCTAAAATACCAACTAAATAATTGTAAGGGGAAACGGCGCTGCTCCAGAATCCTGTAAAGCAACAAAGTTTAACCTCACAGGGTTCAAAATGGGTCCAGCAGTTAACCACTTGGGTGACCCTGAGTAGATTACTTAATGTAAGTCTCGGTTTCCCATCTGTAAACTGCGGCTAAAGGATCTAACTCGGACCTAAGGTCGACACCTGGGCGGATGGGTGACCCCGTGGTGTTTCCGTGTCCAGGCGGCACGAGGCGGAGAGCAGCCCGCGGCGGACTGGTACCGCCCCTGGCCCATCAGCCCCTCTGAACCGCCAAAGGCACCGCGGCCGCCACCTCAGCACTGCACCATCCCAATTCCTGGCGTCGCTCCGGACCTGGTTCCGTGACTAGACTCCTCACCTCATGCTCCGGTGCCGCTCCGAAACCAGCCGCGGGAAGATGGGCCGGCCTTCGATGACATCATCACCGCTCGCCGCAGAAAGGGCGAGCGTCAGATCAAGTCGACGCCCTCCTTTTTTACCGCTTCGGTGAGGTGCCGGAAACCCGGAAGGGCAAGGCCGATGGCTCCGCCTCTGGCGCGACTAACGACGGGATCGCAGGGCAGGGGAAAAGGCTCTCAGATGGGCCTGATAGTTAGCAAAAGAGCAGCATGGAGACCTCCCAGGAGAGCATCAACGCTGAGCGGGGCTGGTACGTCTCTGCGCAGCAGCCCGAAGAGGCGGAGGCGGAAGAGTTGAGTCCGTTGCTAAGCAACGTAAGTGGGCTCCGTTTTTTCCCTCGCGCTGAAGCCCTCGGCTTCCCTCACGTGCCTGCTGAATAACTGGAAAAGAAGGAGCAGGGCACCGGTAGAGGGGAGAAGCCGAAGCCCGGGCCCTGGGGGTTGGGGCCCAGAGGCAGCAGCCAAGAGTCAGATGAGATCGGAGGGGTTATGAATGTGATGGCAGCCTAACATACTCTACAACTGCGGTCCCCAGCCCCCTGGCCGCGGCCCGGTACCGGCCAGCTGCCTGTTAGGAATCAGGCGGGCACCACCGCCTGAGCTCCACGCTCCATCCCCGTCCGTGGAAAAATTGTCTTCCATAAAACTTAGGAACCAGCTGCACGGGCGAGTGAGTGAAGCTTCATCATCTGTATTTACAGCCGCTCCCCATAGCTCTTATCACTGCCTGAGCTCCGTCTCCCCTCGCCCCAGTCTGTGGAAAAGTTGTCTTCCATGAAACCGGTCCCTGGTGCCAAAAAGGTTGGGGACCGATGCTCTAGAAAGAAAAGCTGAAGTAAAGTTGCAGTCTCCAGTGGAAGACATGTAGCGCTGAGTGGAGGCTGGGTACCTGACGGGATGAGCGCCCCAGGGTGGTGTGACTCACTGCTGTTTATTAGTATCTTTGTCACCTTCCTGTTTCCACTACCAGTCTTGTGACAACTTTGCAAGAGTCACAGGATTTTTCTTTTCTCAACTCAGCTATTGAGGCAGTTATAAACATCTTACTTAAGAACTCTTTAGCGGTGGAGGAGTGGAGATGACCTGGTAATAATAATAAGTGCGTAAGGGCGGGCACTGTGGCTCTTGCCTGTAATCCCAACACTTTGGGAGGCCCAGGCAGGAGGATTGCTTGAGGCCAGGAGTTTGAGGCCAGCCTTGTCAACATAGCGAGACTCCTTCTCTACAAAAAGTTTAAAAATAGCCAGGCGTGGTAGCGCCAGCCTGTAGTCCCAGCTACTCAGGAGGCTAAGGCAGGAGGATCACTTGAGGAAGGCAGCAGTGAGCTATATGATCCAAGCACTGCACTCTAGCTTGAGTGAGTCCCTGTCTCAAAAAAAAAAAAAAAAATTGTTTAGCATTTCCCTGACCCTAAAGCCTGTGCAGTGGACACTGTGCTTTTTAAGTCAAATCCTTGGACTGTAACAGTGTCTAGGACTTTGTTCCCAAATGCTATGGGGGCAGGGCGTGTTTTCAGGTATATCCTCTCCAGAGCAATGTGAATTGCTTCCGTTTATTATACTGTCATTGCAAGATATTCCTGACTATCCTTCCAGTTGGGTGGAATTAATTCATTAAGTAATAAATAAAGATTCGTTTTACAGTCCTAGTAATTGGACAGTTGTTGACCTCAGTCCCAAGCTGACTCAGGGATTTTCAGTAATCACATGAGAAGAGGCCATATCCTTCCTCTAAGTCCCCACCCTATTCCTGTACTATCTTCATCTCTTGGCAGACTTAAGGTTAGTCCTGGCTCTTCCTGAAGCCTACCTGGCCTCTGTACTGGTGGAGATGATTTTCCTAGGAAACTCAAGGTTCCTGGAGCTGCACTGGTGGGAGGTGGGAAGAAAAGGAAAGGAAACTCGGGCTGGTTAAGCACCTAGTGTGTCACACAAAACCTGGTGGTTTGCAGATTTTTCCATAACCTTTCAGTGATTTCTTCACAAAATTTGAATTCCACCATCCAAACATTTAACACTACTAAATTTGTGTGCTTACAGGAACTTCACAGACAGGGATCCTCAGGTGTTTCATTTGGGTTCTCAGTGTTTAATTTGATGAATGCCATCATGGGAAGTGGCATCCTTGGCTTAGCTTATGTTATGGCTAATACCGGTATCATCGGATTTAGGTGAGTTTCATATTTTAATATCACTTTTTTTTTACATTTTGATAGTATACTGAGAAACAAAGAGATAGGTTCCAGAAGCTGCTATTATACAATTTCCAGTTAAATTATTCCTGAGGTTTTACTATTTTTCTCACTACAGTTGTTGGTAGTCTGTAGCTTGGAAGAATACGATATCGTTTGTTTTTTTATCCAAAAGTGTGGATAGTTTTTAAAAATGAAAACTTGATCGACTCTCTTTTATAACTTTAAAAAGTGGCTTATTCACAGCCAGGTGTGGTGGCTTGTGTTTAGAATCCCAGCTACTTGAGAGGCTGAGGCAGGAGGATCGCTTGAGCCCAGAAATTGGAGGCTGCAGTGAGCTATGATTGCACCACTGCACTCCAGCCTGGATGACAGAGCAAGTCGAAGATCTCTTTAAAAAGTAAAAGAAGTGGCTTATTCCTTGTGTCAATTTTATCAGCCATGCAAATTACTTATAAATAGCAATTTTATAAGTGCAAATAAAGCACATAATCATTTCATTCTTCTCCATCTTCTCCTCTCCTTCTATTGTTAAGTAGTCTTATTTCACTTTCTGAGGTCAGGCATGTGTTCTGTGCCTATTTTTCATCTTTCAAGACTCAGCTCATAAGGTAGTTTTGCCCTGAATAGAAGACGGTCCTGGCTTTTTTGTGCTCCTATAATACTTTTTATATTCATTCTGTTATTATAATGTCTTATGATTTGTTTGCAAGTTAATCTCCCCACTAAACTGAAATCCTTTAGAACTGAACCTTATCTTTAACATCTAGCACCATGACTAATAGAATGAATAAATAAACAAATTTTTTTTCTTTGTTTTGTTAGTAGAAGCAGACCTGTTTTACTAAGAAATTTAAAATATATAGTCTCATTTAGATCTATTTCCTTTTATTACAAATTTTTTGATAAGCACACCAACTTTTAAGTAACCCAACTTGCTTTTATTGTATGTATTCACAAACTTTCATTATCTTTAAAACTTAAAAACTATATGTGACACTTTTAGCAAGACATAGAGCCCTTACTTTTTGTTTCTTTTTGAAAAATCATGTTTTATACACCAGGGTCTTACATACAGATGTATACCACTGAATGTGTGTGCACTGAATCATATCAACTGCCCCTTTTGGTGATGAGAAATTGCTACTTTGTGAGTCTCTGATGTCAGTTTAATGAAGTATACTTTCACCTCTCAATTTTGCTAATTAACAAGTATTAACTGGACCACCGAAATAGAATTTCTTCAACTATTGGGGCAATCTACTGGGGCCAGCTCTATAGCTAGAAACTTGTGCTGCTAATACTTTCCTGAGGATAAGTTGGAAATTATGCATGTTGTTTCTTCTTGCACTGTTGGTGAGAAGACTCCAATCATTATATTGTTTGCACATTTTTCAAATTGTGTCGTTACAAATGTGTTAACTGTATTGTATTGGTTTGATTTGGAGAGACTGTGTATGTTTAATAGATACTAGAAAATACAGCCTTGATATTAGAGGTGAAATTATGGTAAGGAGGACCACATCACTGGAAGGGGAAGGAGGAAGGGAAGGGAAAAGGAGAAGATAGATTTCATAACTGAAACTTCTGTTTACACTTAAAATAGGAAAAAATAGTCATAAAAGAGAAATTTTACAAGATCATTGAATGGCTGAACCAGCAGTCAGCAGACAAGAATACAAAATGAGGAAGTTTACTTGCATTTTAAATAAAGTTTGTTTCTTTTTGATTTCTTTTTTTATTTTAAAAACAGTACATTTTCATTTAAATAAAATTTGATAAATACTAAAAAGTAGAAAAGTATTAATATCTTCGTAATTTCTTTCATGACCATAGTCCAACTACTCAGAGACAATCCCCATGAACATTTGACTGTGAAGAAATTTGGCTTGTAATGAGACACCATAAAATAGAGAAACTTTTTGGGAGCTTTGACTATGTGTTCTTTTATATTTTAGTTTCTTGCTGCTGATAGTTGCTCTCTTGGCTTCTTACTCGGTCCATCTTCTGCTCAGTATGTGTATTCAGACAGGTGAGTAAAA
Source organism: Cheirogaleus medius (assembly GCA_008086735.1). NCBI lineage: Eukaryota > Metazoa > Chordata > Mammalia > Primates > Cheirogaleidae > Cheirogaleus > Cheirogaleus medius. Next base: position 7,575,624 of record VBSM01002121.1, on the reverse strand, counting down.
ATATGCTGTTTCATTTGGTGAAGCAATCCCTTGAGTTTGTATTTACATGAAGGCTTGGATGTCTCAAACCTAGTTTCCAATGGTCATATGTTGTTATTAAGTAGGGTGATTGAAATGGAGAATTTCAAAAGGCCAGAATATATAAAACCCAATCCTATGCAGGAATATCCAAGAACAGGATGGCAGGAGGAAACTAGCATTCTTCCCTGGTTTCCTCCACAGCACAACATAATTTTCTGAGTTAGAGTAGATTAGGGGAGCACCTTAAAGGCATTCAGAGGATCCAAACCTTATGCTTTTGAGGAGACAGTAGACAGATGTTCATTCTGATCACATTTCTCCTGAGGTGAGCATTTCCTCAAGGAGAACACCTTCCCAAATCTATTGCTGCCTTCTCTGCCCCAGTCTGTCTGCTAGACAGAGGTAGAGATGGCAAAATTAGGATTGTAGAAGGCAAGGTGGCAAAGCTTTGGATTTATTTAGATGCATTTTGTATTTTTACTTGCAAGTGTAGGATAAGGTCGTTTTTTCTAAGTAGCAGAAGTATGTGCAATTACTATAATATATATGTATTTATGTTTTTCCTTTTGGAATTTCATTATGCAATTTAGTCATGTATTGAATAAGTTCTTTTAGGTTGCAATAAATAAAAGCATATGAATTATAGAACTGCTTTTATAAGGTTTTCCTTTTGTCATTAATGAACAGTCTATGTCCATCAATCCTGGTCTTTTTATCTGTATAGTTTCTTTTATTTTTGGATTAGGTCAGTTTTGATGCCAAAATTATAGCTTTAATTCTTACGTGGGTGAGTTCATTTTGCTCCATCTGGTCTTATGGTTTTCAGATTTTAAGAAGCAGAATAGATACAAAAAATAGATAAAAATGGCATTATTCTTGGCTGAAACAGATCAAGAAGCCCAAAGATATTTCTGAAACTTTTAAGACTCTTCAGAACATAGTTCTAAAACCACTGCTCTAGTTTGTTTTCCTAAAACCTATCTGTGCATCAGAAACGCCCGTAGATCTTTTTATATACATAGATTTCTAAACATCGGAGATCCTAATTCCAAAAACCTGAGGCAGGACTCAAGATCATGTTTTTTTCAAGTCCTGTGGGTGATTCTTATGCAAAACTGGTTTAGGATCCATAGTTCATAGCTGTAACTTGTAGCAATGGTTTGGCCAGCCAGTGCATGCCTCTGCTCTCAAGGGGGTTGGGTGAACCTGCAGACAGATAAAAATACTAGGAAACAATGCAAATATTAATGCCAAAGTAATAAGTTGTTCATAACAACATCCTGAATTCAGGATTAATAGCTTTAGATAAATGTATTTATAAATCTTGCTGAAACTTGACTGGAATTTTAATTATATATTTTGAAATTTTGCTTCTTTGTATGAAAAAATTATTTTTACTTAATTATGATAGTTTATCTAATATCTTAATAGATTCTTTGTCAATTATGTGGCAACTATATCATCTAAACTTCATTTTATTTTTAATAACACTAAAATATTTTATTAATTTTAATTATTTGGGAATAGTATTCAGTTCATAGAGATTTCTAAGTAATGTTAATTTTTTTCCTCTCTTTCAGTTCATATATATTTAAGATTCTCACACTGCCTTTTGTTCTTCTATAACTCTGGGGCATATAAAGTGAAAACATATGTTTCTCTTCCTTTTTTCTTTTCCTTTGATTTTTTTTTAGCTTACTTGTGTCCATGAGCTAACTTCTTCATGGTTCTTCATACACACTGATGCACCTGTCTTCCGTTGATTGAATTCCTTCAGTCAACATAAAATTCTCTGTGGAGGTAGGCTTTTCTTTTTTTTTAATACACACATTCATATATAAAAGACTAGAGAATAACGTTTAGCTAATTCTTCCCCCTAGTTTGTTGAACTGTCATAAAGGAGAATTATGCTCAGATTGAATTCATTGGTCAGAGAAAGAGCTATCATAAGTTTTTACAAAATAATTTCTTCATTTATGTGCCTGGAGGTAAAAGATGAAGAAAAATTTTTAACTTTATAAAAGTAAAGTGAAATTTTTCTATTTTAGATTTTATACAGGATTTGGGGTCTATCAGAACTTTTCGTGGGAGATGAGGTGACATATAAAGTACCTTATTCTCTCTAGCCTTAGTTTGTCATCTGTAAAATGGCAATGATAATACTTCCCTCATGGGATTGTTATGAGAATGAAGTAAAATAATATGCATAAAATGCCAAGTCCTTGCTAAATGGTAACTCTTATTATGCAGCTCACTGGGACAAAAGTCCCTAAGGATTGCAAGATGTTGTACACACTATTCTCTCAGAAACAATTGGCTCATTGCCATTCTTTTGGAACACTTCTTGTGCTCTGGACTAGACTCACAAATCCCATCCACTGGCCTCCACATCACTATCAGCTGGTGGGAATGAGAATACTAAAGCTCTGTATGCATCTGGTCAAACCCCTGCTTGCTAGTCCCCGATCCCCACTACTCACTGCATTGTCATCATTACCTGCCTTGAGACTATTTGGATTAATGACATTTTACCATTTATCTCAATTTATGTCAATCACTTCATGAATCTTAGATTATCCTTCATTTCCCAGACTCATCCCATATGGCTGTCATCTGTTTCCTGACCTTATCTTCCACTGTTCTCCTACTCTTGAAACCCTTCCACTGTCTTCTCTGGAACTCACGGTCAATCAGCAAAACCCACATGTTCTTAATTCTTTTCTGAAAATTTCCTTCACTTTCTTTCTCTAAGGAAACCTAAGCCTCCTCTGAGTACCTTGCTTTCCTGTAGTTCTTTCATGTGGCCACTGTTTGTCTTTCATGTCTCTCATACTAGTCTAAGGATGGAATAGGTACCCTCTTTGTACCTCTTTTCCACTTTCTCAACTATCTCCCTGTCCCTAAACCACCCAACTTTGAATTTCATAAGTATGTACCATCTATTTCTCTCCTTTCTATTATCATGTATAGACCCCTAGACCATTTCCTGTCATTTTATGAATTTTAGCTCCTACTTTCCTTTTAATTTCTTTAGTATTACCCCTGTCATAATTCTGGATGATTTCAATATCCATGTAGCTAATCCTTTTAATACTTTCAGTTCCAGAACCTCCTCTTCTCTAGTGATCATATTGTCCACCTACCTCAGCTACTGATTTCCATAGTCATACCATTGATCTTGTCATTACCAAAATTCTGGCCCCTCCAAAATCTCATTTGCAAGTATCCTGCCCTTTAACCACCATCATCTTCTATCTTCCTAACCATGCTCTCAAGTGTTCTAGCTCTCACAGTTCTTCACCTTCACCAGGACTTCAGTTCATTGATCCTCATACCTTTGCACTGTGTGCCACACTCTTGTTCTTGTTTCCTTCTTTATTCAGTTGAGGTTTAGTACTGTGTTATTACTCCTTTGCCTATCTCTTGCATCATCATACTTCCCTGACAAAATTCTAACCATATTTAAATATAACTCTGCCTACTTCATATATGCAACCGTGCATTTGAATGTTCCTGAAGAAAAACACAACCATGCAGACTGATATCACTATAATTCAATGTCTAATGGACCTATGATGCTGTCACACAATCCTAGTCCACTTCTTTAGTTCATTCACTTATTCACTTCATTTAGCTCTTTCTTCCATCTGCTATCTAGGAGATGACTTTTTCATATCGTCTCCTTTTTCTCAAACCTTCAACACATTTTTCTTGATTTCACTCTTCACTGATATCCTCACTTTCTGTTTCACTGAGGAAATAGAAGCAATCATAAAAGAACCTTATAAGTTCTTGCCAATTCTTCTACCTACGCATCTTATCTGTACCCATATACTCTGTTACTTGGGATGAACTCTTTGTGTTTATAGCTAAGGCCAGCCCCTTTACTTATGCTATGAACCTATCTGCTCTCACCTACATCAGTTGAGCCATTCTCTCCTCTTTCTTGTTTATTGTCATCTTTCTTCCTTTCTACTGTTTTCCTTTCTATCACTGTACAAATAGTCTATAATTTGTTTCATCTTAAAAATGTTTCTTTGACTCCATATCCATTCAATATGCTTCATGTCTTCACAGCAAAACTTAAAAGAATTGTTTATACCAGATGTTTCTAATCCCTCTCCTCCTAGGGTTGAACCCATTCCGGTCAGGCTTTCCTCATCATTCTACTATAATTATTGTACCAGTGACTTCCGTATTGCTAAATCCAGTGGTCAGTTCTCAGTCTTCATCTTATTTGACAAGTCAGCAGTGTGTAACACAGTTGATAATGCCTTCCTCTGTGAAACACTTTATTCACACTCTCCTGGTTTTCTTCCTATTTCATTGAACACTCCTACTTTTTTTTATTTTTTTTTGAGACAGTCTGGCTCTGTTGCCCGAGCTAGAGTGCCGTGGCATCAGCCTAGCTCATAGCAACCTCGAACTCCTGGGCTCAAGCAATCCTCCTGCCTCAGCCTTCCAAGTAGCTAGGACTATAGGCATGCACGACCACACCCAGCTAATTTTTTCTATTTTTAGTTTTCCGGCTAATTTCTTTCTATTTTTAGTAGAGATGGGGTCTCACTCTTGCTAAGGTGATCTCGAACTCCTGACCGCAAACTGTCCTTCCACCTTGGCCTCCCAGAGTGCTAGGCTTACAGGCATTAGCCACCATCCCCTGCTGAATACTCCTGCTCTTTTCTTCTGCTGAATTCTCTTCATTTCCCTAGCCTCTAAACATTGAAGTACCTCTGGGACTATTCCTCTGATCTCGTTTACATTACCTCTTGGGCTCATGATGACTCTAAAATATATATCCCTAGCCTGGAATCCCCGAACTTCAGTCTCATATCAATTGCTTCTATGACATCACTTGGATGTCTAATATATATCTCAGATTTATCAAACTCTCCATCTTTATTCTGCCAGTCTACACTTTTTCCTCTTCCTATCTATTAATAAATAAATGGTAATGTCTTCCTTTTTCCTTCTAGTTGCTTAGACCAAAGATCTTGGAATTATTCTGGATTGCTCTTTGTTCTCCCTCATTCTTCATGTCCAATCCATGATATCCTGTTCCCTTCCCTTCAAAAAATCAATAATCTGATTCCTTCTCACTCAGCTGCTACTGCCCACCTTTAAGCTACCATCAATAGTAGTAATATGTTACCTTTTTGTTTCCTTATTTTCACCCCTGTTCACTACACTATATTCCTAACAAAACAATCATAATGATCCTGTTATTATAAGTTAGATCATAGCATTTCTTTGCTCAAAATCCTCCAATGGCTTCCCAGTTCACTCAAAGTAAAAGCCAAAATTCGTACAAAGTCCAACATAGTATGCTTCTGCCTTTATCTCCCTGATTTATCTTCTAGTACTCTATGTTTCACTTTGTTTCAGTCACACTGTTTATTTTCATTTTATTTTATGTAATGTTCACTTACATAGCATTTACTTTGTGCCAGACATCGTTCTAAGGACTTTACAAATATTCGTTTAATTCTTATAACAATACTGTTATATAAGTACCATTATTATTCCCATTTTTAAAATGAGGAAACTGCAGCACAGAAAGGTTAAAGTGACTTGTTCAGGGTCACCCAATTAGCAAGTGGAGGAGCCAGGAGCTAGACCCACACAGTCTGGCTATGTGGTGCTTACTGTTCCTCAAACACACTGGGTAGTCTCTTGCCTCCATACCTTTGTACTTTGCTCTCTGCTTGGATGTTTCCTCCCCCAGATTTCCACATGGCTTGCTCCCTTACCACCTTCAAGCCTTTGACAAATCTTACCTTCTCCATGAGGTCTTTTTGAAACACTTCATTTAAACTTGCGACTAGTTCCATCCCAGACACTCTCTACCCTTTTCTCAGCTTTATTTTTTCCATATGGTACTTATAAATTAAATATTCAATAAATGATTGCTAGCATTATCACTATCATTGTCATTGGTCATTCTCAGTTATAGCATTAGGAAATACATTTGACTGTGAGTAACTGAGATCCAGAAAATAATGACTTAAGGTAAAAATGTATTTTTCTCTAATGGAGAAGCTATCTATAGGTATGTAGTTCAAGGCTACTATGGTTGACCTACAGTGCCATCAAGTATGCAGACATCTATCTTTCTATTCCACCATTCTTGTATGCATCTTAACATCCTTGAAGTTCAGGACAACTTCTAGATTACAAACCATCGCATCCACATTCTAGATAGCAGAAAGAGAAAGGGATGCCCCCCAGATGCTTCTCACTTAAGATTCCCTCTTCTTGTTGCCAGTACTTAGAATGCCACATGGTCGTACTAAATTGCAAGGAGGCCTGGAAAATGTAGTTTTTATTAAAGGTGGCAATGGGTCCAACTAAAAGGGTTCAGTTACTCAGGTAGAAGGAAGAGACAACCAGCAGTCTCTGTGCCACTAATATTCTATCTTTGTCCATCCTTATAGCATATTGTCTCTGAATAACATTATAAATTTTATAGAATAACTACCAAGTATGGGCTGATGATTTCAATCCAAGCTCCCAATGCACCTGTCAGCTGCAATCGAACTTTTCCACTTAGATGTTCCAGAGGCATTGTAAGCTTAACGTGTTCAATATTAAATTGATCTTTCATATTTGATACCTCAGATGTACTCCTCTTCCTGTACCCTACCTCTATGAGTGATATCACCTAATTTATGTCTTATTTACCTCATTCACTCACCCAATTACTAATCAATTTTGTAAATATTTCTCAGATCTGTTTACTTCTCCTTTTTTATTGTTACTGTGTAGATCAGGCCATAACCCCTCTTTAGGATTACAGTGGAGTTGAATCATAACATGCATTTAAATTCATATAATTTTAATTCATGTAATTCAAAAGAGGAGGGAGAAGACAATGGTTTAAACAGTGCTGGATAATCCTGCTTGCATTCCACTCAATGAACATATTTTCATCTGGGGATTGAGTGTGAGATAGGAAATACAATACAATAATGCTGTTCCCATGTTAGTCATGTTTTTTTTTTTAAAGATGACATTTATTGAGCTGTGTGCTCAGTGCTGTTTTAAGAGATATGTGTGTATTAATCTCACAATAACTATATGAGGTAGCTATTATTATATCCACTTTAGAGATTAGAAAACTGAGGCACTAAGAGATTAAGTAGCTTGCTCAAAGTAGCACAGCTAGTTAGTTAAAAGAGTTAATATTTGAACTAGGCAGCCTAACTCTAGAGTCTACTTTCATATACACTATGAAAATACTGTGAGATCTCACTTACATGTGGAATCTAAAAAAGTCAAATGTATAGAAACAGTACGACACGAGTTATGGATGAGAAAATGTTGATCAAAGGTATAAAGCTGCAGTTATATAGGATGAATAAGTTTGCAGATCTAAGGTATAGCACTATAACTATAGTTAATATTATATTTTTTACTGGATATTTGCCAAGAGAATAGTTTTAAGGTGCTCTTACCACAAGGAGGAGAAAGAGAGAGAAAGAGAGAGAGAGAGAGAGAGAGAAGAGAAGAGAAGAGAAGAGAAGAGAAGGAAAAGGAAAGGAAACATAACTATCTGAGAGGATGGATATGTTAATTTGCTTGACTGTAGTAATCATATCACTGTGTATATCAAAACATCATGTTGCATACATTAAACATATACAATAAAAAAATGAAGAAACCAGTCTGAAAAGGCTACATACTGTATGATTCTAAGTGTATGACATTCTGGAAAAGGCAAAACTATGGAGAAAGTAAAAAGATCACTGGGTTGCCAGGGATTAGCAGGGAGGAAAGGATGAATAGGCAGAACAAAGAGGGTTTTTACAGTAGTGAAATGACTCTGTATGATACTATAATGGTAGATATATGTCATTATACATTTGTCAAAACCCATGGAATGTGTAGCACCAAAAGTGAACCCTAATGTAAACTATGAACTTTGTGTGATAATGACATGTCAATGTAGGTTCATCAGTTGTAACAAATGTACCACTCTGGTGTGGAATGTCAGTAGTTGGGGAAGCTATCTGTGTGGGGGCAGAAGTATATGGGAATTCTCTGTACTTCCTACTCAATTTTGCTTTGAACCTAAAATTGCACTAAAAATAAAATCTATTAAAGAAAACACAAATAAGGAAAGAAACAAACTCAGAGGAGAAGAGGAAACAGATAATGTAGGGACCAGAGGAAAACTTTTAAAAAATTACTATATATAATAACTTCAGAGAATGAAAAGAAGATATTGTATCCTTGAAACAAGAAAAAGAAATTATAAAAAGGATATGTTCAGAAAACACAAGAGCCTTGGAAGTCAAAAATAAAATTAATTTAGCAGTTGGGCTGGAAAAGTTAAGGAAATTTCCTACGGGGGGAAAAAAGACAAAGAGTTGGAAAATGGGAGAGAAAAGATAAGGAAATTAGAGAATCAGTCCAGGAAGTCCAACATGCAAATAATAGGAATTCTACAAAGAGAAAAAAGATAAATGGGATGGTAGAAAATTATCAACAGAATAATACAAAAAAGAATGATGTAACTTAAGGAAATTAGTTTCTAGATTAAAAGGGTTCCTTGTAGTATCCAATGTAATACTTTTAAAATAATTCTTACCAAGACACATTGTGAATGATCAGAAACCCAGTTATAAAAATTATATCCTAAAAACTTATGAGAGAAGAAACAAACAAAAACATTTTCACACAATGAATCAAGAACCATAATTGGAAAGGTCTGCCCAGAAATAATACTGTAAATTAGAAGACTGTAAAACAATACCGTCAAAATTCTTGGGGAAAATGATTTCAATATAGAATTCTATACTCAGCCAAACTATCATTTAAGTGTGAAGTTTGACCAATGACATTTTCATATATGCAAGATCTCAAAAAATTATCTCCTATGCACCCTTACTTAGTGAGCAATGGAGGATATCCTTTACCAAAGTTAGATAGTAACAAAAAAACAGAATCTAGCATAGGAGAAAGTGAAGGGGGTTCCCAGGATACCAACTGAGCAGCAGATGTACCACCTTCAGATTGGAGTAGTTCTTTTCACAATGGTATAGCCCATTCTCCAGGTCATGTTTGCCCTCAGGATCCTGTTCAGGATGGAAGCCCTTTTCTTATTCCTGTGCGTGAAGGGAACGCCTTTCTCATTTAGTCTAGCTCTAATTTGCACTAACAGTACCTAAGTAGATTAGCAGTCAGGGCTAGCTGTTACAAAAGTCTAAGAATAAAACAGGGATTGAATCAAGGTAGTAGCAAGGTGAATGGAGTAAAGAAACAGGTTAAGAAATGGGGTTTGGGGGAGAGTTATAGTTGAAAGGAGCTGATATCCAAGTAAATGTGAAGAGTAAGGGAGAAGGAGATGTCTGATATATCTTTCAGATTTCTGCCTTGGGCCACTGGCTTAATGATAGGGTCATTAATGGAGATAGGAACACAGTAGGAGGAGGTAGTTCAAAACAAAAGGAGTTCAGTTTTGGATATATGGACTTTGAAGTAAATGTAGATGAACAGGTCTTAGAACTGAAGTGCAGGTTAGGGATTCATTCATTCAATATTCTTTTACCTATTAGTAATACAGAGATAAATAAGAACCAGTTACTTCCTTGAAAATAGTCATAGTCTAATAGGAGAGACAAATACATAAGCAAATAATTTATAATGTAGTGTGATAAATGTAACAATTTAAATACATGCAAGGTATAGTGATAACTCAGAGAAGGGAGTGATTAGTCCTGTCTAAGTTGGAGGGTGAAGGTTAGTAAGTATTCCTAGAGAACTGAGCTGAAAAGGAATTTGACTAGCAGGTAAGGCAAGAGGGAATATTCTAACATGTGCAAAGATTCAAAGACATATATTGCATATTATATTTAACATACCAAAAATAGTTCACTGTTACTAGTATACAAGGTACAAAGGAAAAAATTAAACTGGAGAGTTAATCTTAGATCCTAAAGAATTTGGGGGTTTTGCTGAGGCAGTGAGAAGCCACTGAGGTTGTTGAAAGAGTCAAGTTGATATTGGAATTCTCCACTTTTCACTTCCCAAGAGAATTTTGGTGCTTCCTAGAGCTCTGAACATAGCCTTTTTCTCTGAAAAAGAGAACATGGTCCCCTATATTCCTCTTTCTAAAGAAGGGTGCATTCTTTTATGAAGATTTTAATTTCTAGTAATGATAAAGAAATAAAGGAGTGAAATGACCCTTTTGTGTTCCCCATTAAAGGCAAAGTTTTTAAGTAAAAATCTTCTTTAGCAGTGATTCTCAATACCTTCTTTTATAACAAATATTTTCTAAATGCTCCCTTTACTATCTGAAATGAAACTCCCATAGGTATTGTAACCTACCTGTAGTTAGGCTGAATAATGCCCCCTAAAAGATAGCCACATCCTAATCTCTGGAACCTGTGGATATTACCTTATATGGCAAAAAAGGACTTTGCAGATGTGACTGAGTTAAGGATGTTGAGATGGGGAAGATCATGGACAGAAGAGGAAAAGGCAATGTGGCCACTGAGGCAGAGATTGGAGTGATATGACCAGAAACCAAGGCATGCCAACAGCTACCAGAAGCTGGAAGAGACAAGGAATGGATTCTCTCTAAAGCCTTCAGAAGCATAACCCTGCTGACACCTTGATTTTGACCCCATGAAACTGATTATGGACTTCTGGCCTCCAGAACTGTGAGAAAGTAAATTTCTATTGTTTTAAGCCACCAAGTTTGTGATAATTTGTTACAGAAGCCATAGGAAACTAATATACTACTTATATATAATATAATACTATAATTGTAAAATAAAGGAGAAATAAAAACAAAGTAAATGCTCTTGGTGATGTGATTTTCCATTTAGGAAATAGTTTTTGGCAAAGTTCCAAACAAAACAACTTACAATCTTTCTTTCATTTACATGGTAATTGTATTCCTAGAAAATTTAATGTATATTCAAGCTATTAACCATTGTCTTCATAGCTTCTGCCATGTGCTTGACACACAGAGGGTATTTAATAAAAGCTGAATCCATGGGTAAGGATTAGATGGATGTATTAGATCTATAGAGGGATTAGAAAATTAACATCTAAGGCAAAAATTATGTATAGGTAAAATTATCTTTAAAAATTCCTTATATAGCTTATAAAATAGAATATTTAATATCATTTATCAATGAAGAGCTGACAACCTCTCCCCGACCTCCACCCCACCCAAGCATTGGTTTGGGTATCATATGAAGGCTATGGATTGCTTTAGGGTCATGATGAATTCCATTCAGCACTGTGAGATGCTCCCACCGTGAGAGGCACACAAGAACTAAAACTGATTGAAAGACAGTAGATTCATATTTACCATTTCAAAGCTCACTGTGAACATTTGCTTACTGTTTAGAATGGTAGTCAGCTGTCCAAACTATATTTTCTTTCATCTTTTTCTTCTTTTGATTAGTGAACATAAATTAATAGACCCAAAGTTAATTCAGTGAGCTGATTATGTGGCTCCCTCTTCAGTGGATTGGTGTCCTTGTCTCATCCTTTTTACTAATAAATATCTTGTTTTCTACCCCCTGGGGCATTTGGCAGTGTCTGGAGACATTTCTGCTTTTCATACCTGGGGATAGGGGAAGTGGAGTGAGGTGAGGTGTTATTGGCATCTCGTGGGTAAAGGCCAGGGATGCTGCTAAGCACCCTACAATATATAGGACAGCCCCCCACAACAAAGAATGATCTGGGCCAGTAAGTAGCAGCAATGTTGAAAAACCCTGGGCTAGATTGTGTGTGTGCTTTACTCATAGTGATTCTTTCATAGTGTTTGCCTTGACATTAGTGCTTCCTTGAGCAGAAGCTGAATTTTTTGTTGTTGGGCTACAGGAAAGGATGAGTGTGAGTCTCTGCAGGGTTAAACATATTTTTAAATTAATGTTTCCTTTTTATTTTTATTAAAAGTAATATATGGTTATGTGTGTATATGCATATGCACACTTATGTAGGAGCAGTTCCCCACCCATTCTTCCCTACTTCTGTTCCACTTCCCAGAGCTTGCTACATTTAAAGAGTTTTTTGTTTTTAATTCTTTAGGTAATTGCGTTTCTACATCTAAATAGTAGTTTTCTGTTATTTATTGATTTAAGAGATTATCTTTTGACTCTTCATTGCAAAAGGTGAAGATTTAGCTCAAGTACACTAATCCTTCCCCTTCCCCTTTCTATCATCAGTTTGTATTCAATTGTTCTTTCACGGATTATTGTGTAACTCTAAATAATACATTTAAACCTTTATTTTAGCCAGTATCTTTTGACTCTCTGCCTTATATGATATCAGTGCTCCTATCTTTTTTTTCACCTACTCTCTCCCTATTTCCCAGTCTGTCTGCTCTACCCTGACATTGTCAAGGTTGACAATATTTACTTTCTGTTTTGTAATCATATTTAAGTTGTTTGTATTTATATCTATAGGTTGAGTCTAAAAGTTGAAAACTAATGAATAACTTTTATAGGATATGACTATGTAAATTTTGTTCACTGGATAGCTAAGTAGTATACCAAGATGCCAGATCCCCTTAAATGCATGCAATATCACAGTCTCTGTGCCACCTGATAGACTGTTCCTAGTATTCTAGCATTCTGTTTTCTTTTACTGCATGGATATACCCTAAAATCATGCCACATTTCAGTTGGTACACTGACATTTAAACATATATTAAGAAAGATCAGAAGTGGAAATGACATTGCATAATGAATGTTCAAAAAATAAAAGACCTGAATGGGCACTATTACTAAGAAAAAAGTCTAGAGGAAAATGATAGAAAACACAAGAAAGACAAGAATTTCAAAATAATACGAGTATGTTCCAAAGGGCCAATTTTCTGAGAGTTTAACTGTATTTGAATAACTCATGGCTCTCAATCCAAATCCAAAGATAATATTGCTGCTACTGAAACTTGGGCTTTGTACTATCACCGGAGTTTATTAATTGTCTTGTTTCATTGAGGGAAAAATGCAAAGCAGACAGAACACTGGAGTAACTAGCTGGAAATATTCCACTATTTCATGGGAAGCAGCTTTCCAAACGATTTCTGTAGAGGCCCTACTCTTGATCTAGCCAAAATAGCACTAAAGTGTGCCTTGATGGTACATTAAAGAAGAAATTTCCCTCAACTTACTTGATTAAGATTTATAGCCTTTCTATCCCCTCAAAACATAGCATTGATTTCTTTAATATCAAAAAATAATTTCCTAAAATAACTTGTTAATGATTACTTTCAGTTGTTTATTTAAGTGCTGTGCCAAGTACTGTTTATATGAACTCCTGTAAAAGACTGAATTAATTTCATAATTTCATAATTAATGTTATTCCTGTTCTGTAGGAATATGCTGTTAATGTGACTAGTCATCACCACATCTTATTTTTGTATCTCTCAAAACATTTTTCATAAGATGTTGATCTTAGGAAAGAGCCGAAAAGAATATCCCCTGTTAGCAGACCAAACAATACTTCAACATTAAACACCAGAGATAATTAAAATTACATCGTAAATAAAACCTATCAGATATTTGGTAGAGGAAATGGAACTATTCAAGTAATGTGGTTTTGAAAAGTGAAGTTCCAGTTGGCACAGTGGCCCACGCATGTAATCCCAGCACTCTGGGAGGCCAAGGTAGGAGGAATACTTGAGGTCAGGAGTTCAAGACCAGCCTGGGCAGCATAGTGAGAGACCCCTTCTATACTAAAAATTTTAAAAATTAGTCAGGCATGGTGGCACATGCCTGTAGTCCCAGCTACTCAGGAGGCTGAGGTGGGAGGATCGCTTAGCCCAGGAGTTTGAGGCTGCAGTGAGTTTTGATTGGGCCACTGTACGCCAGCCAGAGCAAGATCCATTCTCTATAAAACAAAACAAAAATAAAGATCCACTACTTCCATTATAGTCACTGTAGAATATTTGAAACCTCTCCCCCCTAAAAAAGAAGGAAGAAAATGAAAACTAAACAATCATTATAACCATTTGTGTATAATTCATCCCATTCTTTTTATGTGTTTTTTTCTCTTAAAATAATATTGGTGTTTTTCATGTTATAAACATAGTTTTTAATGATTACATATTATTCTATCAGGTACACCTACTATAATTTATGTAACCATTTCCACATTGTTGAACATTTAGATTAGTTTTATTTTTCCAGTGTAAACAATGCCATAATGAGTACCTTTGCATATAATGATTTCTCTTGATTTTAGTTTTATTTCCTAAGACAAGCTCCCAGATGTCAAATGTTTTAAATATTTTAAAGGTTCATTGTTCAAATTGGATTTGAATAGTCAGTACCACTTTTTACTGTTACCAGCATTTTAAGAAATGGCCCAAGTGACAGAACAAAACTTTAAAAGTATTCCACTAGTGTGGTTTATATGTCAGGATGTTCCAGAAAACCATTAAAAAATGAATATGTGGAGATAAAGCATTTGGCTGACTGTGTACACATTTTATTTTAGTAAAGCATCAGTGTTAATCCAAAACCCATTATTCATATTCATGTCGTCTCAGGCATGGAAAAGTGCTTCTAATTTTTGCAACATAAAAGAAGTCTGATGACAGTGACAGAACTGAGTGACTAGCCAGACATGCTGACTGGAAAGCTAGAATTAGGACTTGAGCACTGTACTCAGTCTCCATTTTAAGAGTCTAATACTTGTTTCATTCTCAACTCTGACATTTGTTATATGTAGAGATATTTTTATAAAACTAAAAAATAATAGACCCAGAGAGCAAATTTGAGATTGCTAAAATGTATTCCATTATTGTCAGAGTTGCTATTAAAACTGTCTTCATTAAGCTGTTAGTTTGATATTTTCTGCAACAGTAAAGATTGTATTTTAATTTTTTAAAGTAAGAATAAATGTTTAATTTATTTAAATTTAGATAACTGAAATATCAATTCTTTTTGGAATCTTTCAGTCTTATGATTGTTGCTTATAGTAAATGTATTTGTTTTCATATTTACTAAATATACAATCTATACTTATTTCATGCTGTTTAAAAATAAAACAAACCCCAAATGAATTTTTTGATAAGTATTGTGTTGAAAATTTGCTCACTGACTGATGCAAAATAGGTCATTTGAAAAGCAGGTATTTGATATATTCCCATATGTGACGCTGAAAAGCCTCCTTGCTTTAAATTCTTGGAAGGAAAGTTTTTCTTAAGAAAAAATGGACACATTTAACCGTAATATAAAAGGGATGCTAAAAACATACAGTGATATTTCTTTAATCTCATGCCTCAGGGTGACAGATCAGAGATCCTCTGGAGACTTGATTCACATAATATGTAACAAAATTACCTTCTCAATGCCAAATTAGAGAGAAGCTAATATTTAGACAGTTTTCAGCTTTAATATAATACCAAGGCTTTGGGATGTTAAATGTAAAGAATTGTGTCCATATACATTATCAATTAAGTCTAAGAATGTTTTTTTTAAAAAAAGTAAAGATTTATTGATTAAAATAATTATTTTTGTGATGGCATTTACTTTAGAATATATGTATTTGAAAAAAGAATTTCGGCATTTCACATTGGAGTAAAAAATTCCTGTTCTTAGTTTTGTAACTCTGCTTCTTAATTATATGCTCTAAAGTATATCCAAAATATACCCCTGTAAAATTATTGTTGAAGTCTTTTATTATTAAAGCATAAAATTTCCTACTCATAATCAAGTTATGTATCCCAGGTTCAAAGCTAAATTGTCCTCATGCACTATGTTTAGCAGTATGTAAAAACATTGTCTAAAAGAGCCGTATCGTTCAAAAAGTTTCCAAATTCTTTGATCAACTCTGATAATAAAGTTAAAACTTTCATTCTTAATTAGTAAAACTCCTTATTTTTTCAGCATTCTACTTATATTTTTCTGACTTTGTAGTTATAATATGTAAAGACCATACATGGTTTTAAAAATGCTCATTTTTACATACCTAGAGGTCTTTGGTTCTGAAAGTACAGAGAAATTTTTTGTTAATGTAGTGGCAGTTGAAAGAAAACCCATGTATATCTTGAGAGGATATATTAAAACTGGCTTTGAGAAATGATGAGCTATATCTTTAATACACATAGGAGATATGTATTGCTGTACCATGCCTTAGTATCTACTATTCTGCTTCTCTTTAGTGTAAGCATTATAAAGTAAAGCACTTTTAAAACTATAGGATTATACAAATACTGACACCACTGCTAGTTAAAACATGAAGCTATATGATCTAAGGAAATAAATTTGATTCTTTTATGAGTCATTTAATTTTCATCTTTTCTATGACCACACTTCTTGAACAGGTGACAGGAGAATGTAATTTAATACTGTTTTATGATGAAAAAAGAAACTTTATACTGTACTAATTATGATATAAGAGTATTGTTTCTTTCATGAACACAATCATCATCCTAGGCACCTGGAAAAGTGAATGTCTCTGAAAGTATGATACAACTACTATACTTTATCTAACTTTATTTATATATCCAGTTTTTAGAAACCAACGCCAATGAAAACTTACATTTGGCCATTGTGGTATGCAAGTGCTGTATAGTGAGAAGTGGGGATGTTTTTGAGTAGTTATTCCATTTTAATTAATGCAGCCTGGGTGGTTGTCAGACAACCTTAAAAGCTCTACCTATTCTAAGAGGACCCTATCTTTACAGACCATACGTCTTCAAAAGTTTTCCCAAACAATGGTTACTTCTACTTTAAATTTAGTCTTACCATCCAATAGCTATAAAGCAGGTTGAACTAAACTGCTAGGCATTTACAAAATTGATATTGGGATTGTTTGAGCTACTTTCAGTATTTCAGAATGCCTACGAGAAATCACAAATTTACCCATGATTAGCTTATACAGATTAACTTAAAGTAAATACAGAGAGATGTCAGATAGATAGATGGTTATTAGTTGGTGACCAAAATTGCATTAATTTTGTGTGTTTACATTAGTTACCATATAATGGTCAGAAACTTTGCTTATTAAGGGGGGAAATAATTATTAACATGTACAGCTTGACAGATAAAATCTTTCAGAACATAAGATAACATTAGCGAAACATTATAAAAGGAATTACTGATTTTTTAAAAAGTAAAGACCATCACTACTGAAAAAAAAATTGTATAATACAAAGACATCTGAAAATCATAGGCTTTATAGGTTATATTTTGGGGTGAAAGTTAACGAGTTGATGAAGAAAATTATCAAAGACCTTTACATAAAATACCCAGTTAAATCTAACCTTCTTTTTCACAATTGCCTTTATTCGAAGATATTCGTGTCTTATATTTCTGTCTAGTCCTGAATGACTCGGGTCATAAGAATTATACTGTGCTCAGTTTGTAGTAGTAGAATTAACTTTATTCCTTTTGAGGCCTGGCACATAAATAAAAGTAAAAGTGAAAATTGTAATTTCTCTTAACAGCTGTAACATCTTATGAAGATCTTGGACTCTTTGCATTTGGATTACCTGGAAAGGTAATTTATTCTCCCTATTGTGTCCAAAACCCAAAGTGATATTTTTTGCTTCGGTTACAAATTAAAAGAGACAAGCATATATAAGAGAAAGACATTAGGGGAATAAAAGGAAAGTAAAGTGAGATAAGACAGAATGACGGGAGCAGGCAGAGAAAGAGAAGAAATCTCTCTCTGCACCCTTCCTAAAAATACATCAGTAAGTTCAACACTCAATTCTTTTAGTACATTTCACCCCAATGAAGGAGCTCAATGACTTGAAGAATTTTAAAAGAGTAACAATGGCCCATTTTAACTTTTCCATATTAATTTTGATTGTATTCTTTGAATAAATCCTCATGAAGACAAGAGAAGAAAGCAGTGTAGAATCAAAATTATATTGTGGCTATATACAGAACCAGTCATTAGAAGATCATATCACTTAAGAGTTGAGCAGGCCAGGCGCGGTGGCTCACACCTGTAATCCTAGCACTCTGGGAGGCCAAGGCGGGTGGATCACTCAAGGTCGGGAAGTTCAAAACCAGCCTGAGGAAGAGCGAGACCCCGTCTCTACTAAAAATAGAAATAAATTAATTGGCCAAATAAAAATATATAGAAAAAATTAGCCGAGCATGGTGGCACATGCCTGTAGTCCCAGCTACTCGGGAGGCTGAGACAGAAGGATTGCTCGAGCCCAGGAGTTTGAGGTTGCTGTGAGCTAGGCTGACGCTATGGCACTCTAGCCCGGGCAACAGAGTGAGCCTCTGACTCAAAAAAAAAAAAAAAAAAAGAGTTGAGCAGTGCTGAAAGATTACCTAGCTATCCTCTTATTTATAGATGACGAAATTAAGGACCAGAGAAATTAAGGGGCCTATTTATTAACAATTACATAAAATCAGTACTACATCCTAGAACTCCAGACTCTAAGTCTACTGCTTTTCTTGCTCAGAATAAGACAAATAATAGCAACTTGTCTTGGGCATTAGCACTCATTTGTGATGCACATACTAAACTGTTTAAAAGATAGGGAAAAACACTGTCTTCTTCTATAGGTAATCAGGAGTTAAACATTACTATCAGTGCTGTAACTTTTTTTTTCTTAATTTCTGAGGAGCTACTATACTGCTAAAACCCATATTAATTTTGGTTCCAGATAGGAATTTTTCCTTTTGTTTATAAATCTGTTGGTTGTGTTTTTGTTTATTTTTTGATTGACAAATTAGAATTAATTTTATCACATAAAACATGTTGTTTTGAAATGTGTATACATTGTGGAATGGCTAAATTGAGCTAATTAACATTTGTACTACCTCAAATACTTATCTTTTTTTGGGTTTGTTTTGTTTTTAATCTAAAAGGATACTATGTTCGCAGATGGTTAAACTAACTTCTAAAATGTGAATCATGGAGGAAAAGATATAGTTATGTAATGGGGAGGAAAACCTGTATTTACATTCCAATTAATTTTGTTTTTAAAGTACAAAAGAGAATGTTTAAATCATCTACTATGTAGCATCATCACTTGGACTTTAATAACCTGAAACTTGAACAAAACAGAGTATGTTACCTGAGGGTAAAGGGGTTGAAACTTTCCTATTTCCTTCTCTCCAGATATGATATAAATATGATATATGATAGGATAATATTGTTCTGAGAAGGAAAAAAATATTTTTGAAGTGTTTTTAACCTTTTAAGGAAGATTTTTAAAGTGTCTATAAATTGATGTGTACTTAACAGACAAATATTTATTGATCAAATACTATGTGCTATGCACTGTGCCAGGCACTTAAGACATAAGTAAGTAAGTAGGTATGTAGGTAGGTAGATAGATATTCTGGTTTTCTAGGTAGTGAATAATTAAATTCAGCCAAAGAATGGAAAAATAATCATCAATAAGTTGATATTATTGCATTTTGCAATATATTAATTGAAAAGAATATATTCTTTCAATATATTAATTGAAAAGAAATCCAAATTTTATGTATAGCTGACACTAGGTATCATTTGTATTGAAGATAGTATACACAAGTACAAAATAGTCTTTACACAAATAACTGACATTTTGAAACTAATTTTTAAATGGATTGAGATGCAAAGTTCCTTCTGGAAAACATTAGAGTGGCAACCACCACCTTTCCAAAGACACCTTGCTAAATTGTCATATTGTTAGCCCTCTTCTGCAAACCGCAACACACCTAGGACTTGGTAACTTAGATTGTTTCTGCTCTGCCATTGATGGAATTCCTACTAGAGAAGGGCCTGAAGGATGATCTGTTCTCAATCCATGTAGGATGGAATGATGCTAGCTAGCTAATCAGCTCCAAACATACATTAAAAGTTCTGATCCACCAAGATTTGAGTGATTGAAAGGCCCAATTAGAAGCACAATGTTTTACAATTTCCTCTGAGCCATAACTGACTACCTTGAGTTTCCTAGGAATCTCATCAAAGATGATAAGCTACCAAGCCTGCAGACTGAATTTTATTTGGCTCAAATCTTTTTTATTTTTAACTGGTTACTAACTAAGAGTCATGAAAATTTGAAAACAATTCAGTCTCTGACTTTCCTTGAAAAATCAGAAGATCTGCTTATAGATCCACATTCTCACATGCCATCAACTGGCCAAAGCTGAGTAGCAGCTGCCCCATTTTGAAAGGGGAGGAGTTCTCCAATATACTACAGTTCTTGCCACCTCCAATTATCTTACACTCGACTTACGTCACATTTTTGAGTTGGAAATATTTTGCTTACATTTTCAGGATCTGAGAGTATTTGGGCTTTAGAATTTTCTGCTCTAGTCTTTATTAAACCCTGGGACTGAGATGTTCAAAGGCTGGGTGTATGCTAAGCTGATATACTCAGAAAATGATATCATTTCCTTTTAGGCAATACAGCATTGGCACAGCACATCTCAACTTGTCTTGTTCTTCCTACTAAAGCAGTGTAGTAAAACCAGTAAGAAAGAGAGAATGACACACCCACCCCATAGATTGAGCTTTAATTTTTTGTACTTTGATAATGACTATTACTAGCTTTTAATATTTTTACCTATTTAAAAATGACTGCCAAGAAAAAATTTTTAAATGTTCTTTATAGTAACCATGGAACTATAAAAGAAAGGCTTTTTTAATGTGATGATTATTAATTTTATGTATTATAAATGACTGACAAAATTTATTCTTTCCAATTTCTCTTCACTCATGACTTTTGCATCTGTTTTTTAGTAATAGTTATTTGATATTAATAAAATACTAATCCTTATTTCATCTTTTATCTTCTGAATATATTTGTTCTTTTATAGGTGGTGGTGGCAGGCTCCATAATAATTCAGAATATTGGAGGTAAGCAATTGAAAGTGGACCTCTTAGGCATAGCTGTGATGGAAATAATTTCCTTCCTTTGGTTTCTTGCCTTACTACAGGTCTAGCTAGGAACCTGGACCTCTGTAGACATAGGTATCTTTAGATATTTATTTATTTTTTGAGAGAGAATCTCACTCTGTTGTCTGGACTAGAGTGCCATGGCATTAGCCTAGCTCACGGCAACCTCAAACTCCTGAGCTCAAGCAATCCTCTTGCCTCAGCCTCCTGAGTAGCTGGGACTACAGGTGTGCACCACCACACCTGGCTAATTTTTTCCTTTCTTTTCTCTTTTTTTTTTTACTTGCCCAGCTAATTTTTTTCTATTTTTAATAGAAACAGAGTCTCACTCTTACTCAGGCTGGTCTCAAACCCCTGACCTCAAGTGATGCTCCCGCCTCAGCCTCCCACAGTGCTAGGATTATAGGTGTCAGCCACTGTGCCCAGTCAATCTCAATATTAAGAACTATGTAGAAATAAAATTACTGTTGATTATGGACAGCTATTGACTAAACGTATTAAACATTTAAATCTAAAGTATGGGAATCAAGTATGCTTATGTTGTAAAGAAGTTGCATAATGCTGAATAATATTTTAATTTTCTTTTACCATTGACTGGAGTGCTAAATAAATACTGTTAGCTTAAAGGAAAATATACAGACAAAGTTGGATCTTACAGAAGATATGATCTGAGGACATTTTCATCTTATTTTTTTACACGTAACAGTTTAAAATAATTTAAAGATAACATTTTAGTAAAGTTCAATTCTAGTACTCTAATTCCATCATTAATGGGTTTTTTGGTCAAGGAAAAATTAACATTCCATCAATGAATTTTGCTCGCCATTGTTTTGGAATCCTGAATATTCATGTTTTAATTCTTTTTCATGAAAAAAATAATTTATCAAATGAGTAGAATTCTTTCTTGCATGCTATACCAAAAATTTTCTCCTTACTCGCACTGCTTCACACTTGACGATAGAAGTCAGTCTCTTCCCTTATGAATTTATATAATGTCATTGATTTTAAGATGTTTTAGAATACTTTTTTATTTAGAAAATATGTATTCCTTAACTGTACACTTAAAATGTTTCTGAATATGAATGTATATTTTGATATTTTCTATCCCTCATTATCCTCTCTGTATAGGTACTAAGAACTATCACATTTTGTTTAGATTAGATTGAACAGTTTAATTGAATTAGTTTAGCAGTTTATGTAAATGTTCAGTTAAGGAATTTGGATCCAAATTTTTGACCATGGCACAAATGTCTACTGTTGTATTTTCTGTATCTTTCACCTTGATTCCTTCCTTGTTCTCTAATCTTGTTTGTAACTCTTATTAGACATGACTCTATTTTAGCACTTGCTGTTATTAGATTTATCTCTGTATATGCTCACCCACTGAATTGTAAGCTCTTTTAAGGCAAGGATTATGTCTCACTTCTCTTTGTACACTCCCAGCACCTAGCACAATACCTGGACTTGATAAATCTTTGTTGAGCTGAGTAGAACTGAAATGATTAGTATGATCTATTTCCAAGTACTTTTAGTATTCTAGATATATGTATCAAGAAGAGGAAAGGGGAATGCTAGACTGATCACTAGCTTCAAATATTTGAAAGGCTAAACACGAAATACAAAACAGGCTCTAGACTAATTAATTATTGTTCTAGAAGGCAGAACTGGTTCTAGTGGAAAGACATCTACAGATAAGCTGGTTTGGAATACCTTTGTAACTAAGCTGTGTGATAATGTGGATGGCCTGCACGTCTTTGAAAATGCTCCTTATCCCTGAAAACATTCAGAGCTGATTGGTCAGTTATCAGAATGTTTTAGAAAGGATTCTTGCATTTGGTGGTGGATAAATCATGAGTTTTCCCAACTCTAAGTTTGTTGGTTTGCTTACTTATTGTAGAACTTTTTTTTTTTTTTAGGAGAAGGAAAGAGAAGTTTATTACTTTGCTGGCAAAGGTGGAGGATGGAAACTCCTGTCTGAAATGCCATAGTCCATAATAATAAGCAGAAATACAGAGCTTTTAAAGGGTGGGTTCTCAGCATCAGGCAATTGCTGTTCAACTACAGTGGATGATTCTAATGCTCCATCTCTGCTGAAGACAATATGTGGAAATTTTTTTAAAAAGTGATTTAGGAACAGTCACAGCAAATTTATTTGTTTTTTCTTTTTAGACAGGGTCTTACTCTGTCACCCAGACTAGAGTGCAGTGACATCATCATAGCTAACTGCAACCTCCAACTCCTGGGCTCAAGTATTCCTCCTGCCTCAGCCTCTGGAGTAGCTGGGACTACGAGTGTGTGCCACCATACCAGGCTAATTTCTTTATTTTTTTGTGTAGATGGAGTCTCACTCTTGCTTAGGCTAGTCCCAGAGGCCCTCCTTCCTCAGCCTTCCAGAGAGCTAGGATTATAGGTATGAGCTACCACGCCTAGCAGTCACAGTAATTCTTAATGTCCCTTAAATTCAGGAAAGCTGGTAATATTTATCTAGTTTTTAGAATGATGTTTTCATGATATTCTTCATGTTGGTTAAAAGTTTATTTATTGAGACCCCACTGCGTAATAACTGAATAAGACTTTCAGAGTTTTTTTTCTTTATTCCTTGCCAAATATGTACAAGTCATTTCTTTATTATAGTAGAATTGGAAACTTGCTTTTGTGAGTAGAACACTGGGTTAGAAGTCAGGTACCTTGAATTCTGTCTACTTCAGTCTCTGTGTTGGGTAGCCACGTGTCTTGGGGAAATCCCTCACTTACTCTATTGACTTCAGTTTCCTCTTTGGTAAATTACTGACGGTGGGGTGGAAAGCAGGGAATTTAGGGTCCCTTCTTACCCAAAAATTTGAATTCTAATTTGGTACTTTGGGAGGGGAACATTAATTATTTCAGGGCATTAACATGTTGTAACACAGCAAAGTTCAACGAAAGGGTTATACTTAGTTAAAAGATGATTTGGCCCTTAGGTATCTTTAATCAGTAACTGTTTTGTTTTGTCTTTTAAATTATTAGCATTACTTTAATTTCCATTTCCCCATGCTTAAAGTTTGAGCTTTTTTTTTTTTTTTTTTTTTTTTTTTTTTTTTTTTTTTTTTTTGAGATAGAGTCTCACTCTGTTGCCCCGGCTAGAGTGCTATGGCTTCAGCCTAGCTCACAGCAACCTCAAACTCCTGAGATCAAGCGATCCTTTTGCCTCACCTCCCGAGTAGCTCAGACTACAGGCATGTGCCACCATCCCCAGCTAATTTTTTTCTATTTTTGGTAGAGACGGAGTCTTGCTCTTGCTCAGGCTGATCTCGAACTCCTGAGCTCAAACGATCCGCTCGCCTCAGCCTCCCAGAGTGCTAGGATTACAGGTGTGAGCCACTGTGCGCCGCCAACTAATCAGTAACTGTTGCCCTAAAAGCCTCCATAGATGCTATTCTTTGTCACTAAGAAAGGGGAACCTCAGTTCTTGTGACTATCCCTAGGGCAGACTCTGAGGTTAATATCTAAGAACTCTAGCCATAAAAAGTAGTTTCTTGACTGATATATATTAAGTTTGTGGAACTCCTGAATAGTTATTAGACCACTTATGCTTGAGAAGAAACAACACAATTATTTGGGAGGATCTTTAATATACTGTGCATATGACTTAATGTTACTTCTTCAAAATGGATTTTGACTTCTCTTTATCAATTGGAAATACATTGGATATTTATAAATTTATATGAAGTACAGCATCAAATTGGATTTTTCACATCTAAAGTACCTATCTGCATATAATATAGTTCAGATAGCATTATTTTTAGAAGACAGGATATTTATTAGTGGTATAAATGATCTGAATTTTTGCAGTGGTGATTTAGAACTGCAAAATAATGTAGTAGATTCTATTTAAGTCAGACATTCTACTAGATACTTTATACCTATAACAACTTTTCAAGGTAGATGATATTCTTATTTTATAGAGAAGAAATCAGTGTGCAGAGAAGATAGTAACTTGCTTACCTCTACTCTATAATGAAGCTTAAATTCAAACCTCATTCTGTTGGCCTTTATTCTTTCTGCCATGATATAGTAAATGTTTGAAAAGCTGTGAAAAGATTAAATGTTAAGGATTTTTAAGTTCTTTGGGGACTTAGAACTATGTGTTTTCATTTGTTTTCCTAATTCTTACCTAGTTTCTGAGAAGAACTCAATAAATAATATTTGTTGAATGAATTAGACAATTGTAAAAGTTTTGCTTCAAAGTTTTTGTCTCAGAGACAATTTTATATACCATATAAATGATAAAATTCTAGTTTGGAATTATATAAAAATTTAAAAGTTCAAAGTTGGGGAGAGTTAGATCTTACTTATGTAAGATATATAAAAAGTATATTGAAATATTTTTTAAGTCTATTATTCTCAGGTTAGGTAATTATGTCTTAGATTAATGCTTCTTAACTCCTTTATTCTTTGAAACATTAAAACATTTCTCAATTTTCTTGAGATACAATTCCTCTGATGAATCGATGAAAATAATGTGAGAAGCCTTTAAAGGTAAAATGATCATGAACTGCTGTCAATCAATATTTGCTCCATGGGAGGCCAGGAGTTCAAGGCCAGCCTCGGCAACATTGTGAGATCTCTGTCTCTACAAAAAAAAATTTTTTTTAATGAGCCTAACTGGGTGACACATGCCTGTAGTCTCAGCTACTCAGAAAGCTGAGGTGGGAGCATACCTAGAGTCCAGGAGGTTGAGGCTGCAGTGAGCTATGATTGCACCACTGTACTCCAGCCTGGACAACACAGCAAGACCATGTCTCAAAAGAAAAGAAATTTGTTCCATGGGTCTTTCAGCAAAGACCCAGTTTATTTCCTACATCTCCATATTCCATAAATCAAAGTAATTTGCTCATTCATTTATGTCCCTAGTACTTAGCACATAGTAGGCATTCAGTAAGTAATATTGTAAGAAGAAAGGAGAGAGGGAAAAGCTAGTGACCTGGCTTAGTACACCTTTAAGAGGAAGAAGGGAGTTGATTGATCAACCAGGAAGAGAAGATCACAGAATATATAAGTGAGCATATAGTTTCTTTAAGAAAGAATCTACTGTCAGAACTTCACAGAAAATATTTCTTCCCCCAGGACCAATCAAGCACCAAGTAGTAGTCACAGGATAGTAGTGTGGTCTAACAAATCAATTGGGAAAACCTAGTCTTCAGATAATCTCTAAATTTTATAATGGAAAAAAATATAACTCACTAAATTTAGCACTCTTATTCTAAGGTTCTAGAAATCTTTGTCTTTAGAAAATGAAGAGCCATATAGTAAATTACTACTTAAAAGTAATTCCTGATCTTTTCCCAACACTAATGAATTGGGGGCCTGAAATAGGCCAAAGCCAGTGGTAGCCCTCTGCTGTCCATTTCCTCAGGAGCTGGAATAGCATTTGCTGAGAGTCATTGCTGCTGGACACAAAGTCAGAAAACACATCTGGAGGTTTTAATATTTAATGCTGTTACAGGCAAGAAAATTCTGGCTTAGAGAGTTTGAATTTGGTGAACTAACTAGTAAAAGGATTAAAAACTGTAGTAGAAAATAAGTATAGGTGGTTTTCACATAGTTCCTCTGATTTGCATTATGTGATTCTTTTTCTGAAAACTAAGGTAAATAGTTAGTTTCATGTTCACTTGAACTCTTGGGATAGACCATTCAGTAGGCTAGAATATCACTAGAAATCAAAACAGTTAACCTCACCTCAGATTCTTAATCAAACCAGAGAAAGTCCTTTTAATTCTTACAAGTACATGATAAAAGCAAAGTCAATTGATATTATATCTGGTTTCATATTTTGCCAAATTCAAAATGTCGAAAGATGAGCAGCTCCTAAGAGAATGTTAAACTTTTGTTTTTCTCTTATAAATATGAAGGACTGCTACAGTCAGCACATTTTCTTTCCTCAGTTCTTCAAAGCCCCAGTTCTTTAAAGTAGATTAAAGATTTAATCACTGTTACATATTGTAAAAGGAGAACCCTAAACATTAGTAGTCTTAGGTAAACCCCCTGAAATTGCTAGAATGACCCAGATTCTTCAGCCTTGCACAGAATCCACAAACTTTACTCTGGCAGCCTTTATTAATACCTCAATGTGGGAATCTAAGTTTATAGAGAACCCCAGTAACCTTTTATGTACTCAGGTGGCAGTTTCTATCTCATAAACAGAAAGGTATAAATAAGATTAGTTTCAGTTGAGAACTATAAAAACCTTAAATTCTCAGCATTTGACAAATTTAAAATTTAATATTAGGTAAGTTAGAAACTATTTGAATTTATTCTCTTCTTGTTCATTTATTTGTTTATTTATTTATTGGTAGGGTAGTAAAGTACTCAGAATCTTTCCCATGTACTAGTTTGTATTATCTCTTGGGAAACTGGGATTGGGCGTGCTGTTACAACGCCATCTGCTGATCAGTGTGTCTGGAGTGAAACTGCAGCTTTTTTGAGATTGAGCAGTATTGTCCAGAAATTTTAGAAAGCACTTGAGAGAAGTACAGGAAATTTGGAAGGAGGGTCTTTTTCACAAGTACCTCATTTGACAACATTTACTGGTAATGTGTCATTTTTTAGAAGTTTTGAAAATAATGTTTTTCTTAGTAATGATTTCTATTGAAATTTGATTATAAAATTATAAATTTTTCAGAATAGGAGGTATTCTGGTCACTTTTTATTCAAATTTAAGGTCTTGGTAAATGATAAAACAAATACATATTTTTCTAGGGTTATAGAACATTTCCCCCCATATATTTTGATTTCCATTTATGCATGAATTAGGAAAATGATATTATTTTCAAGGTTTTAAAAAAGATCCTTTAAAAAAAAAGAGAGACTATATTGTGTACTATTTGAGTGGGGATAGAATTTCAATGGCATTTAGACATTTAGTGGGACCAACAAATTAATAAGACACGTTGAATAGAATAAACTATCTATGACTAAAAACACATTTGAAATAAAATTGAATCTCTCCTAGATGGAAAGACAAACTTATTATTTCTTCCCAAGTACATCTGTTTGTTTCGGGCTGACTGACTGATCCTTTAAGAAATTGCTAAACTTCCCCCAAATGCTGAAACCCTAATTCTGTTTTTAAAATAGCTGCAAGTAATCCTGTCTTCCTATGTTTATATTAAATGTTTAACAAAAAGGATAATTATCTTTGTAGACTCATTATTTCTTAGGCCCAAACTCCCAGTAAGGCTTTGTCTTTTTTTTTTAAGGCTGTATGCTTAATTAATGACAAATTGAGAAACATTTTCAGAGTACTGGGAAAAATAGTCCATAGGAATACAGGATTTGGGAGCAGAGTGGTTGGTTTCTGTTTTTATTTTTTAGATTTTAGTGGAGTGTTAATAATTCAAATATGTGGGAATAGGAAACTTTATCTTCAGAATTATAATCATAGCTGTAAATGCAATAGAGTCATAGCAGTAGATGCAGTAGAGTTGTATCATGAAACTCCTTAAGTCTTGGACTAATCACTTCACCAAAGCAGCTACAAAACTGAAATGGAGTACCTTGAAAATACATCTCAAGGAGAACTCAAGTTTCTGACTGTTGTTCCATGTTATAGACATTCTTTATTTCCTTTGAACCCAACTATTAAACTCAGCATTCAGAAGCAGTTTGTTTTAAGTGCTGATTAAAAAAAAAAAAAGGGTAATTCTGAAGAGTGGTCCTTTTGGTAGATTTTCCTTATTTTTCTTTGCTTTGGTTGATTACTTCTTCACTGTGCTCCTATACTTTCCCATAGCATACTAGTTAATGGAGCAAGTTTCTAAAGCCAGACTGGCTGTTTCCACCGTTAATGGCCTGGACAAGTTACTTCTTTGTGCCTCCATTTCTTCTGTGAAATAAATAATATCTCCTTCACAGGTTTGTGTGAAAATTAAATGAGGAAATAATCTGCATATCACTTAGAATACTGCCAAGCATATAATAGGCATCCAAAAAAAAAAAAAAAAGATGGTCTGTTTTCTTGTTTCTTCTCACAGAGTTTCTTCCCCTTTTGTTTATTACTAACATCTCTCCTCTCAACCTGCCTGCCCCAAACTGTTTTTCTCCCTATGATTAGATCAACCAGTATCGATACCATGCTACTTCCTATTGCCTAATCAAACTGTACGCTATTTTAGTCATTTCTT
This sequence comes from Cheirogaleus medius, assembly GCA_008086735.1. Classification (NCBI taxonomy): domain Eukaryota; kingdom Metazoa; phylum Chordata; class Mammalia; order Primates; family Cheirogaleidae; genus Cheirogaleus; species Cheirogaleus medius. Next base: position 7,546,615 of record VBSM01002121.1, on the reverse strand, counting down.
AATATAACAAGTGCTTTTTCCAAATGGTTTTGGAAGAATGCTTTCAACTTCTGTGTTTTGATTAGGTTGACAGACTTTTTTAATTTCCTGCCCTGGACAATGGGTTTTTCCCCATAGTAAGCACTGTGGTTTTTTAGCTCTTAAAATATACACCAACATTCTCTAAGAAAGACGCAGTATTTTACATATTTTATTATATTTGTATCTTGTATGCTGAGTTCTATTAGCTATGTTTAAAATGAAGGAGAAAAGAATACTATTTAGTTAATGTGCTGAAATTTCAATGATTCATAATGACTGAATACCTGTCATCAAGATATATCTTCTAGCACTAATATTGGCTTCCGTGGTGTGGGGACCAGAACCACTTAACTATAAGCATGGCTCTTGTGGATGCCCCTGATACAGCTATTAATTTCAAGTACAACATGGCGTGTCTTGTATTAGTAGTCTATACTATGTATTGATGTCAGCAAAAATCATTTACAAATTCTCGCTTATGACTGGTCTCTAAGATAAGTCTTTAAAGACTTTTTTATCCATTAATAGAAGACATGAGACAAAAAGTGTGGCAAGCCAGCTATTCGATCTACTAAAAATTTTGGTTAAAAACAATGGGTATATGAGCTTTCCTATTGATATTGTATCTTTAAAACCTTTATAGATTTTATTGCGCTGATTGTTCTTTTTATGTGAATTTAATTAAGATGTATTAATATTTCCTAACTTAATGTATATTTGATAATCTTATTTGTTTCTTCTCTGTATTATATATACTATAATGTGTTAAGGTGCTAGTTCTTGCATGAAAATTTACTTGTGCTTAAGAAAAAAACAATTTCCACCATGAATAGAATAGTGTATTTCTTTGTTTTACTTGCTTAATTGGTGGGTTTTTTTCCCCCATAGTAAGCATTGTGGTTTTGTAGCTCTTAAAATATACACCAACATTCTCTAAGAAAGAAGTAGTATTTTACATGTTTTATTATATTTGTACCTTGTATGCTGAGGTCTTTTTTTGAGAGAGAAACACATGTTTGGTGAGTTCATATTTCTTAAAATATGCATGATTCTTCAACCTGGAATCTAATGAAATAGGACTCCCATCTGAAAACTAAAGAGTTAAGGCTGTAACAGAGGATAAAAGTGATCAAGTGATTAGCCAGGGGCTAATAGAAATTCTGGAAAGAATGACAGATTGTATATTAGAAAGAAATGTGATCTCATATTCATTGTAGCTTTATACATCTAAAGATCCAAAAGAAATAATAGGAAATTACTGAAAGAAATGAATGTCTGAAACTTTAGAATTGCATGTGGTGTTGGATTAATCCAAGCAAGAAAGACTGACAGGCAAATAATAAATTACATTGTGTAGGAAGTCTGCATTCCTTGTATTCAAGGTACTTTTGTCTTTTTTTTTCCCTCAAAATATATTTAAGTAGTTCTAGGCCAGTTTCAGAAAATTCAATTTATGATTTTCATCATTGCACCATATGTGTGTTGTTCTTTGGAATAAATAAAATATTATAAAGACTCCAAATCCTTGAGTGGAAGAGGTTAATCTAAACCGTCCTTCTGTTCTGTGCCAAATTGATAGCATTTTTCCCTATGAGAATATGAACGATATAGTACACATTTTCACATACAGTCAATTGTGATACTCCATAACTAAAAGAATTTGTAGAAATGTCTCAATGGGTTTTACTCAACTGCTATACGTATTCTGGGAAAAAAGAAAAAGTCATAAACTAAAAAATACACATAGGTATATTTTCGTTACAGAGAAATGATTATTTGACTTCTAAATTTTACTTTGCCATAAGTACATGTTATTTAACTTAAAAAATTGACAGTGTGTGTGTTTGTGTTTGAGTACTACTGTCTATCTCCATACAGATTTACACACGAACTGGTATGTATCCTTTTTTTCTCTAAAGTTAAGTGGTCACACAGCATTATAACTGTGGAGAAGTTCAGCTACTTTCAAATATTTTGATTGAGACATTCACATTCTTCTTAAACTGTTTGAGCTTGTTAGTCAAATTTTCCCCAGATTTTTGCCATTCAGACTTAGCATTCATTTGTGTTCTTAGTTTTTGTAGGTCCAAGGAGAAAGTGAAATGTTTCCTGAAATATAAATAAGTAATAAAATTAATATACAGACAGAGTATACTCTTTATTCTTCATGGACATTTTCTTGTTGACTCTTTTTTTTTTCTACTTAATCTTTGAGGGGAAATAGATTCTTATTCTGTTAAACTAAAGTTTTGACGCCAAATCATCTGGATTTCTCTATATTCAATCATTTAAGGTTAAACTCAAGTATTTATATATAAATGAGTTCTATATTCTATAACCATATTAAAACTTTTCCTAGTATTTGATGGAAGGTTTATAAAATTTGTTTTATGTATGTATGTATGTATTTAGAGACAGGGTCTTGCTCTGTCACCTAAGCTGGAGTGCAGTGGTCCTATCATAGCTCACTGCAACCTAAAACCTCTGGGCTCACTTGATCCTCCTGCCTCAGGCTCCTGTGTAGCTAGGGACGATAGGCATGTGCTACCATGCCTGGCTAATTAGATGTTTTTATTTTTTATAGAGACAGGGTCTCGCTGTGTTGCCCATGCTGGTCTCGAACTTCTGGCCTCATGTGATCTTCCTACCTCTGCTTCCCAAAGTGCTGTGATTACATTTGTGAATCATCTAGCCTGGCCTGAATTGATTTTTTTATAACTACATCAGAATTAGGACCAGGTGCTCACACCTATAATCCCAGCACTTTAGGAGGCCAAGACAAGAGGGTTGCTTGAGACCAGGTGTTTGAGACCAGCCTGGGCAACATAGTGAAACCTCCATCTCTACAAAAAATTTAAAAAATAGAAAACTAGCCAGGCATGGTGGCATACTCCTGTAGTCCCAGCTACTTGGGAGGCTGGGGTGGGAAAATTGCTTGAGCTCAGGAGTTGGAGGTTGCAGTGAGCTGTGGTTGTGCCACTGCACTCCAGCCTGGGTGACAGAGCAGGACCCTGTGTCTTAAAAAAAGAAAAAAAAAAGAATCATTATTAAATTGCTAAAAGCTAGTTATTTCTTGGATCTTGTAAGATAAAATGTGATAAATAATGCTAGCTTCAGGTTTCTGACTGTATAATACAAATGAGCCCTGTTAATACAATAGAACAAAAGTTAGAAGTTTTATTCCTTTAATATGCTTAATGATTTCCATAGAACCTTTTCTAATCTTTTTTAGAGAATAATTTTAGATGTAATTAATTATGCATTCTGTTTTTGTCCTGTAATTACATATGTTCATAATGTGGGTAGCAGAGAGAGAATGAGACTTCTGTGGTGGGGGGAGGCATCTCTCTCTAGTAAAATAGAACAAATAATCAAAGTCATAAGCCATACTTATTAAACTACTGTTTCTGTGTCAGTTGTTGCTAAACTAACCTCTAATGACTTGGACAGGAGTAATAACATATAGGGGAGTTTTTGCAAAACTTCAAACAATTTCATTTATAAATGGCCTGTAATCAAGACCCTTTCTCTTACCTAGTTTGCTTAAATGTAAGCAAAGGATACTTAATGAACTTATCAAACATTCTTCTTTACAAAGTTACTTATCTGCATTACTGGTATATATATATATCTTTGGGATAGTGCATTATGAGTTAATCTTCCATATTTTGTCATAGTCCTAATGGACATCTGTGTTCCTGGATAGATTATTCTTTAAATGTTTAAAAATTATAGAATTCTAATAGGAATCTTCTTCTTTTTGCAGCTATGTCATCTTATCTTTTCATTATTAAAACAGAGCTTCCTGCTGCTATTTCAGAATTCTTAACTGGAGACTACAGTGGGTAAGAAAAAATATTTTACATTGTATCCATTCATTTATTAATTCAATAAATATTTATTAAGCTCTACTGGCAAGTGAAACAAATGTAGTCCTTGCCCTCAAGACACTTACAAATTAGGCAGGGGTGGAGAAGTAATAAAGTAGAAAATACTCAGCAGATGTTTATTGATTACCCATATGTACAAAGCACTGTGCTGTGAACCATCAGAAGCACCAGATATAATCCTTGCATTCCTTGGGGGCGTGAGATGGGCTAAGACAGGTCTGAGATAGCTCTTGGAGAAGAATAAAAGAGAAATTTCTAGAAATATGAAAGATTGAGCTGGGGGATGGGAAAAGGCTAATGGTACTAGAAGTCAAGGTCTTAAAGGAAAAGAGTAAATAATATCGCTGTCACTTCTCAACAAATCACAGTGATAAAGAATTTGGCAGTTACAACCATACTGTGTGAGATTCTTATAGTATGGTTAAAAAAAATTATTTGCAAGTTCATTTCCTGTTTTTTTTTAACAATATTATAAACAATTCCAAACCACACTATATCTCCTTTCTCCTTTATTTAAAAAAGACTAGGTTCTAAAGACTTGATTCATCCCTTTTGTGGAGAAAAAAATTAATTGTGCTTTTTATTTCACTATGTAGAACAAGAAATTTTTAGAAAAATGAACTTGAAAAGATAGAATAAATCCTTTTAATTGCCATCAAGTTATTTCACACAGTTTTCAAACCACAACACAAAACCCATCAGCCTTTTAGATTTAAATATTTGGTTGTTTTGCTTCAATAATTGAACTTGTTCTGGAATGCAAGGAAAGTTCAAAATTCAGTTTTTCGCTTTGACATCTTGGCTTCCATTAAAGAATTCTACTTGCACAAGTGCAAATACATAAGGAATGTGTGGTATACTTAAGAATAGAAACCATCAAGCAAATTTGATTGAAAAAAGGTAGATAGAAGTTCTTAAAGATTTTACATCATCAGAAGATAATGTGCCTTTGTATAGTACTTTTCAGTTTACAGTGTTTCCACAGTAAACATCTGATACTCACAACTACCTTGTTTTATCTACAGCTTTATATAGTTACATTTTTATTTTATGCTCTTAGTTTGATAAACACTTGCTGTAAGAAATAACTACCTGAGGCCGGGCGCGGTGGCTCACGCCTGTAATCCTAGGTCTCTGGGAGGCCGAGGCGGGCGGATCGCTCGAGCTCAGGAGTTCGAAACTAGCCTGAGCAAGAGCGAGACCCCGTCTCTACTATAAATAGAAAGCAATTAATTGGCCAACTAAAAATTTATAGAAAAAATTAGCCGGGCATGGTGGCGCATGCCTGTAGTCACAGCTACTCGGGAGGCTGAGGCAGGAGGATTGCTCGAGCCCAGGAGTTTGAGGTTGCTGTAAGCGAGGCTGACGCCACGGCACTCACTCTAGCCTGGGCAACAGAGACTCTGTCTCAAAAAAAAAAAAGAAATAACTACGTGAAACTCACTTTTGTATTTGCTGTGAAAATATTGAGGACAGCTTCTATTATTCAAATTCTGTGTGAAAAATATATTTTATAATTTAGGGCTAAGAACTCAAGGCAGTGTGAAGTGGAATAAAGAATACTAGACTAAGACTAAGGTGACATGTGTTCTATCCATTTCATATTCAATAACCTCAGGAATCTAATTTAACTTCTTTTGGGCATATGACTTAACTTTGAGCCATAGGTATTTTTACCTGGTGTAATGGGCTTACAGATATTGCCTTCTTAACACAGTTTTTGGGATGATCAAATAAGATATTTTACATACAAATGCTTTTGTAAGCTGATAGCACAATGTAAATGTGGAGAATTAAGAAATTCCAATAATAACAACTATATTAAAGGTGGTGTTTCCCTTTTTGCTCTGACTGCCAGGAAGCTCAGAGTCAAATTTAAATGTATTGCATAAAGTGTTTTAATCTCAATAATTGTCATGTATGTTTTCCTTTTTCTTGGTCCTGAATTTGGTGACATTTATTTACATTTTTTATTATATGTCTTTGTGGAAAGAGAAGGGATATAAATACATGTAAAATTTTGAAATAATTAAAGTAATATGTGGTAGAACTGGTATTGAAACTTAGATGATCTTTCTCTAAAAGAGATACTTTACCACAGCTTCATTTAAAA
>VBSM01002121.1:7522339-7540491 GCA_008086735.1 Cheirogaleus medius | reverse complement strand
AAAAAAAAAAAAAAAAATACTATGGCCAGTCTGTATCTTCTCAGTTACGATGTTTTTAAATTGCACATCTTTTTAACAACCTCATCTTATTTTAAATGTAATATGTATTCAACTTATTTTGGATTTCAGAGTTTTGAAAAAAATTAATAAATGGCTAATTATATTAATTGGTTAGAATGCAGATAAATCATTAGTCTTTAAAGTTTAATGATGTAAAATAATTAAGAAGCAAATGTTATGATAATTGACTTTACTATATATATAGGGCAGTTTATTTCTAGATAGAGTTACATAGCAGAATTTCCTCTAAGAGATCAATATATCGATATGCTTATTTTAGGATTTGATTTACAACACATTTTAATTAAGAGGTTTCAGGTGTGCTTATTTTCTGGATTATCTGTGAGTTTGATATACCTTTGTGAAATATAAATCTTTATAAAAATATTATCAAAAAGAAACGTTGTGTTCATAATATTCTAATTTCAAACATTTCTATTAGAAGTCAGAAGCTATTATGCTTATACTGAACTTTCATGATACATCTATATTTTTTGAAGAATAACTTATATTTTTCAAATCTATAGCTGTTAAAAGTTGGAAGCTCTCTGTTAACATTTAATGATCTTGTCAGGGGCATATGATTGACACAATTAAGTTGTCTTGCATTTGAGTTACATAATTGATATGGGATGTGAGTAAGATCCTAATTCAGAACATATGATACTCTTGTTCCATTCCATTCGGGAATGAAATTAAAGCAACTTATAAATAAATCTGGTTTTCATTAAAATATGGAAAAAAATATCTGCATGCCAAAGCATTTGCAATACAGCTAAGGATTTATACTCTATATTTCATACTTGGAACATTTTTATCATATAGGATTAAATCCACAGATCAAACAAGTTTTCTAGGAAGTATAAAACTTTTTACTCTAATTCTTTTGGCTTAAAGAGAGTGTATATTTACATCACAGTAGGAAAACAGGAGTTCAGTTAAATAATTCTTTATTCTCCCCTTAGGAAAAAATTTATAGTTAGTACATTCTTCTAAAATTTTGATTTATAAAATAAATTTACTTAATATGCACTTTTTGAGACTTATTTTTACTGGTTTGTATTTCTCAGACTGGAGTTTTGTTTTGTAAGTTTAATCATTTCTGTTCTTTGGAAAATATCCATTGCCAAACACAATTCATTTAGCTGAGACACACACATGAAATCTAAACTAACTTTACATTATTGTGGTGCCTTTATTGTTAATGAATGGTAAAGAAAAGCACTACATTTACATTAGGCTTTATTAATATAATTAATAAGGATTAAAAAAGATTAATAATAACCAGTAGCCAAGCTGGGGTAGAAAATTATATTTTATAATAAAATTCTTTTTATATTAAAAATTTTAAGTTCAGTCATGTGAAAAGGGGAGCACAAAGCATGATCTTGAAATAAATGAGGCAGTATCTGAAAAATACCATAAACTTAGAGGGACTATTGAAGAATATTTTCATCATTACTGTCACTAAGATCATCACCATCCTTTTGCTGATTTTACAGACATATACAATGAAGCTGTTGAGCCAGATGATCTCTAAGATCTCTTCTAGCTCTAACATTCCATAAGTCTGTGATTTTGAGTTACTGCTGGGAAAAGGTACAGTTATATTCAGACCCACAGTTCAGTGCTTTGATCAGTCATGTGATTTCTATGGGCATAAATGAATTGTGGTCTGAAATGGTATAAAATAACAGTTCTTCAAGATTACAAACATTGTTCCTTTATTCTTATGCTAGAGAAGAGTCCTGGTCCTGGGAATTAACATGTTCCTTTTGGTATAACTCTACCTTCATGACATTTTTTTTTTCCCCTTTTAAAGAGAGAAATTGGTTTATAATTATTTTTTGTTTTATTTTATTATGGTAAGAACACTTAACATGAGAGCTACACTCAACAGATTTTCAAGTGTACAATATAGTATTGTTATCTAACAGGGACAGCAGAACTAACAGATGGAATCTACTTTGGTGCTCCTTTGGGCATTTTGTCTCCTGGCACTGCAACTGTCTGGGCCTGATAGTGGGTCCCTGAAGGAAAAGACATTTCAGACATAGAGCCCTGGGCTTTTTGCCAGCTTCAGAAATTTAGTTGCCAGGTGTTCCTCAGTGAAAGATATCTTGAAATTCCTATTTTGATTCTTATTCAAGAGTGACTAGAAAATAAACATGTTAAGTATCATTTTGTATTTTTAATAAGTATACTCTTTTAGCACTTCCTGCATACCAGGAATTGCAGGACATTGAGCTTCAGGTCCTTTAGAGCTAGAAATACTTGTGCACAAGTTATATAATGTTTTCTGGCACATGCATTTCCTAAGGGCACAAATTAGGGTAGAGAAGGGAAAAATGTGATTATGGTGCTATTTCTGTTGCTGCTCCTTCTCTTGTTCCATTAAAGAGAAAGTTGTTAGCACACAGTAGTAATGATTAAAAATACATTGAAGAGGACTTCCTTATAAACCACGGTGTAAAAGATATGCAGTGAATCATAAAGTCCATGTTAGAAGCCAAGAGTTGAAACTCATGTAGAGGAAAACCCTTTCTTAATTTAACATGGCAGTGGAAGATTTTGGCTATCTGGTAGACAGTGAAAGAGGATGCATTATTGCAAAGTGGGAATTTTGAGATCATCTACCACATAGTTTGAAAAATTTATCATACCTAGGGGTCTTTGATACTCACAGGTCACATTTTAGCATTAGTTTTACTTTGTTACTATTGTTCATGTGTATGTATATGTATATGCTTCAGCGCAAAACATAGCTACATTACAAAAAAATTTAGAAAAGAGAGCAAAGAATTATAATGTAATACCATCTCTAACCTAATCACTGTCCTCTTATTTTTTTTTACTTTTTTCCAAACATCTTTTTAAAATATAGTTAATATTCATGTATTTTAGATCATTATCATTTTTTATTTTATTAGATTGTCTTTTTAAAACTATATAACATTCCTTTGAGTATACTATTATTGACCTGAATAATTTCTAATATAGGGTATACAGAGTTTTCTCCCAGCTGCTTTTTTCAGACTGTGCTTACCCACCAGTTTCTTAATATTATAATATTGTATTCAACAGTTTCATGCATATAGAGTTTTCTCTATTTTGGATTATTTTCTTAGAATAGCTTACCTCTGCATTTTTATTACTCTTGCTACATACTATCATTGTTTTTCCAGAAGACAATTGACAAGATCACTAGCAATGTATGAAGTCCAGTTATGCCACATCCTTGAATATTATTTTTAAATAATTTTGCTAGTTTAATGTCAACAGTTTCATTATTTCCTTAATTAGCACCAGTAATTGGATTTTTCTTCATGTGTATTTACTGTTTATATTTTTTTCATGAATTGTTTGTTCTTTATATACAAATCTTTTAAGGTCTTGAGGAATTAACTTTAACTTTTTGAAATTTCTACCCATTTATTTCACATTAAAAAAATTGAAACCACATTATATGCAAACAAAGAAAAAATGAAAATTGCTCATATTGCTACCACATAGAAATATCCGCTTGTGGTATTTTAAGTATATCTTTCTGGCTTTTTATATGCATCAAGTTTTGTCTTTTATAATGAACAAATACTGAATGATACTGTTAACTGACTTTTTTCTCATTCAGTATTCTAATGTGTTTAATGCTTTTTTATTGGTACTACATGCTTTTTCCTAAAATTTGGAAAAATATAGGAAATATAAAGAATAAAAATGACCCATCATTCTGTCTCCCAGAGATAATGCCTATCAATATATTGTAATTCCTTTCTATTTTTAATGTATCTATGTTTTTCCTCAGGATTATCATGCTATATGCATACACATGATGTTTACTGAATATTATATTATTGTTTCAGAATTATCATAATCTGTTTGTTTTCAATTTTATTTTAAATGTTTTCAATAACATCTTTTTACAAAAATCTTTGTTCTTATTGTTGATTGTTTCTTTATTTTTAATGGTCTTTTTAAGTGTTAAAGGGTATAATTATTTGAAGGTCCTCTATATTTATTACCACATTGCTTTTCAGACATATGATTTATATAGTTTATACTTTTACTGTTTTGTTTTTTTTTTTGGCGTACCTCATCACTCCTTACTAATGTTGACTGTTATCTTACTTTTAAATACTTGTTAAGTTGGTAGTTGAAAATGGAATCTCACCATTTTGATATATTTTCTAAATGTAAATTCATTAATAAGAATAATAGGATCCCACAAGAACATTGTAACAAAATGAAGTAGGCTTTTCCTAATGGGTAGTTATAATGGTTGTAAATGTGTGTGTCTGTGTGTGTAAGAACAAACACTAGAGTCCTGGGCCTAAAATAGAACTTTTTTCCTAATAGGTCTTGGTATCTTGATGGACAAACACTACTAATAGTCATTTGTGTTGGTATTGTGTTCCCTCTTGCACTTCTTCCCAAAATAGGTAAGTCTTTATAAAAGAGCACATACTTTGTTTAGAAAAAAGAAAGAGGGAGGCAGGGAAGGAGGAGCAGGGAGAAATGGGAGGGAGGCAGAGAGAGAGAGAGAAAAATATTAAGGGGCTTTTAAATTTCACAGTACCACATTTTTGGCAGAAGGGTGGTGGTTGTGAATAATTTTAAACTTGGCCTTATTTTAGGTTGTTCAGCCTTCAGTCCTGCCTAGTTAACCTATTACTTGGTTTGCAGTAGTATTTTGTCTACCCCACTAAAATAAAATCTTTACAGCGGAACATTAAAGAGCAGCCTTTCCTTACAGTGTACCATTAGTGGTAAGCCAGTTCCAATTCTGCTGTACAGAGCTGCATAAATGATCTGTGACAGATAGTTGGAATGTTGTTATTCTGAGCCCTAAGCCCCAGATACCAAGCACCATAATAGAAAACATGCCCAAGATGTATAGCTTTAGTAGTACGTTAAAATCACTTTCCTTATAAATTGCTTTTTATTTTACTGTTATTTTACAGGCTTTCTTGGCTACACAAGTAGTTTATCATTTTTCTTTATGGTGTTCTTTGCTCTTGTGGTAAGTTTAAAATATAATGCATTGCTTATCTCCTCACAAAAATTGGCCTCATTGTGTTAATATCTTTTTTTCTTTTAATTCTGTTGTGTGTTGGGAAGGGTATTCCATTTTATTTCATTATATTATTAAAAGCACTTTTGTTCCACAAAATTATTTCCTTCATTGTATCTGTTTTGAAGAGGCTTAGCAAGAGCAGCATTTCAAATTCAGTATCTGATGTGGTTCACTAGAGAGCAGAGCACACCAGTAAAGTCAAAACCATCTGTTAATTTCTGTATGATATTGTGTGAAAAATCAGTCTAGTTATAACCTGTAAAATAAATTTGATACTAGTCATCTTAATTTTGAAACTTTGTTCCATTAATGAAACCAGAGCTTTTGGGACTTCACTGTTGAGAAGATCTAATAAGAACTGGGGTGCCTGAATTCTCCAATATGGTCTGGTTGATTCAGCATAAATAAGTTCTCATAAAAACACCACTTCAGATAAATATTTTTCTTCACATGTGGGACATATTTCTTCTTATTTTTAAATTAGCTAATTTCTATTATAATGTAGAAAAATATCAGATAGTAAATTTAACTTATTTTGAAATTATAAAATAATTTAATATAAAGATAAAAGAGAATTTGAATTTATTTTCTTTTAATCCTTCTAAAACAGATCTTAACATCCTAAAGTTAGTATCTTTGTGTGAAATTTTTTTAAAAGCCCTTTTTTTCTTTGTATGGCAGTTTACTCCATAGTCAGTATCTAAATGTCAAACCTTAAGTAGTATTAAACATTTTTAACTTGCCAAGAATATACATATCAAAATGGCCTTTTCATAAGCTTGGTTGAACTCTTCCTTGTTATTAAGAAACAAATGAAAGAAAACTGCTATACGTAAGAGCAAGACAGCACATCAGTCGTTAAGCCATATTATAGAGCCAGATTTCAAACCTCTCAAAACAACCTAGGGTACATTTAACTTTAGCTAAACTATCTTCTGAGACATAGGGATAAAACAACTTTAAATTATTTAAAGAAAGTGTAAGTGACCGTGTTTTTGGTGTACATAAGTATTTATATGCTAACGAAAGCTCTTAAAACTGAAAATATTTAACAGTGTTTAAATTTAATTATTTGTTGAATTATCAACATTAAAATCATTCCTCCTCCTTCCCGAATTGTCTCATTTGTATCTTACAAATAAGTGAATTAAACATATACTTTGTAGGCTCCATATTGAAGAGAGAAACAGTAAATATTTTCATTATAATCTGATTGTCAAGAGATATCTACATGGATAGGAAAGGCTTACATATGCAAATGAATGTGTGGATACTAAAGAGAATCAGTATAGATAACATTGAATTTTCCCTCACCAAATAATTGGCAATCCAAGCATTGCATAGGTGGGATTAATTTCGTTTTCATAACCAATAGCTTGAAGCAGGTGAAATGTATTGATATACTATGTCTACTGTAGTTTTTGTTTCTGTCATGGTAAAGACTGTTAAATTCAATACAGATTTCTATTGTAGCAGTCACATGGAAATAATACCCTTATTCTGCATTTATTGTAATGCCTTATAAACGTCTGCCCAGATTTTTACCTATGACCACAGTTTAAATTTAATCTGCAATAGGACAATGAAGAATACTTTTGTACATTTTCTTAAGTGCTCTTTTTAATTGGCATATTTATTTTAGATTCTCTAAGTGTTAGGTTTTGAAATATGTAGTAGTTAGGAAAAGGAAACATGTATGTATATTAACCCAGATTTTTTTGAAGGATGCCAGTTTTTTTCTTTTTGTCAGAAGTGTTTGTAAATGTGTATAATATTTTTATTATATTTTTAAAATGTCAGTCCAGAAAACTATTATTTTCTTAATTATACTTTCCAAATAATATAAATCAAAACCTATACTCTATTCTCCCAAATCCTTATTTTCATAAAAAATTTTCACGTATTTGCTCCCTCTAAAATATCTAAAAATTTTAAAGATAAATTTTATTGGTGGTTTATAATGGTAACCAGATGGATTTACTTTTTTGTGTAAATTTACCCTTTTTGGTGCATTTTAGAACATAAATAGATTGCCATTCTTTCTAAAAGTGCTATCTTAAGTACAGATTAGAATTCTAAGCAATATTTCAATCAGTCAATAATCAAAATAGAGAACTATTTAAATGAATCATAGTCAGAAGATTTCCTTCTGCTGAGCACTAGACATTATAGAGTGTGGGAATTTAACCTGTTCACTACTTGTGAAGATCTGTCAATCTAGTAGGGGAGATAAGGGAGGCCTCTTGTGCAAGTGAACATTTTTAATAATCTTTTTCCCTTTTTCTTTCTAACCCCCAGATTTATCTTCTTACTGTGTTCTGTTTTCAACCATAGCAATGACTCCTTGTTAATCTTACCTCTTTGCTGTTAGGTCTTTTTCCATTCCTATTCTGTACTTCTTCTTTGTAGGACATCATCTCTATCCACCCTATACCACCATGCAGGCTTGGGGTTGGGATGAATCTTTGTAGAGAAATAACAGCTGATAAAATAAGTGAGCTAGCTCACAGAGCTTATCAAGGTACCTGGTACACAGCAAGTACTCAATTAATGGCTATTTCTGCCAATACCACCACTGGTAGTAAGGGGGAAATGTGAGAAACTGAATTTGGAACAATTTCAGCATGGCAGAAGTGAAAGACCAGTAACAGCCTTGATTCTCTAGCTTCTCCCTGGCCCTATCCTTGTCCTTTTTTTTGAAAACTTATCAGAAAAAAAGATTATTGCTTTTGATTTTGTCCTTTCCTCTTGTTAAGTTGACTATTTAGTTTTATTTACTATTGAAAATTTACCTAGTAATTTCAAAGCAACTTGCCCAGTTTATCCTTACACAATAATTCTTTCTTTCTTTTTTTTTTTTTTTTTGGTGAGATTTTTAATTAAGAGTGATTCTTCACTTATTAAATTAATCCTAAAAATATGTTTTCTTTAGATTTGTTCTATCACTATATACAATTTTGATTGAATTAATTAAAAATCTAAAACTAGTAACTACCAAATAGGAATAAGAATAGTGTTTACTTATTGGTCTCCTGCAAAGGACAAATACTTCCTTTATTCTCCCTTGCCCCTTTGTATGCTGGGATTCAGCCTGGAGCAAACATTTACAGAGTAATTATGTGCCCTAAAACAACGGCAACAATAGTAATGTTGACACAGCCACAACTATAGGTCTAGGAGCAGGATGGCCACAATTAAGAGTAAAGTCCTGAAACGTTTTCATTGATTAATTCTGGGAAACAGCATCCCACTGGATTTCTTTTAATATTTTTTAACATTTATTTATTTTTACCAGCCAGAGTTCCCTAGCTATGTGCTCTTATGCTAGCCAGCTTTCCCCACGCTTGACAAAAATAAAACAAATCTGTAAAAGTAAGTAGGGGCAGCACTTATACGTACATCAGAAATCCTTGAGCTCCTCCTTTGCATAAGGTCTTCCTTCTGCCTGTGGCCTTTCCCCAAACTGCTGTTAATGTTTCTCTATCCACCACTGACAACAGGTTCATAAATGACCGTATTCTTGTAAAATTATAACTGAAAACATCATGTTCCCATTTTGAGTTCCACTTTTTAAAAAAATGCCTTGATGCTGTTGGTTTTGAAAGTTAAAGAGTACCCTTGGTCTTTAATGGGGGAGAACCCCACTAAACCAATGTGTAGCATCCTGTGTCCCCACCACATGTACCCCTACCCTCCACCACAGGTGACCATGTTAAATGATGACCCTATTCTAACCAGGGAAAATCATATAAGCAGAGAATCTTCTGTTAGCATCTTATTTGGTATGGTATTAGATTAACTGAAATAATGCTGATCTATTTTATATCAATTTCTTATTAATTTTATAAGAAATAATCTGCTGATTCTATTTTTTTTTTTTTTACAGATAATAATTAAAAAATGGTCCATCCCTTGTCCTCTGACATTAAATTACTTAAAGGAATGCTTCCAGGTAATAATTTTATTTCTTTTCAGTTTCTTCCTTTTTATTTTAAACTAAAATTTTTTTTAAAAAACTAATGATTGTTTTTTCCTAATAATGAAAAGCAATAGCTATATTGTATTTTGGAAATTTGTTTTGAAATATTTTGGTTTGAAAGTATATTAATAACAAATTCATCATTTTTGTTGATATGTTCTGATTTTTAATGGCTGTTGGTTTCTCTTTTTCCCTTAATACTCTTAAACAGATTCCAAATGTTACAGATGATTGTAAACCAAAGCTCTTTCATTTCTCCAAAGAGGTGTGTAAGTTATTAACAGATACTTTTGGTTGATTTTTCACATTTCAAGTTTTAAGAGGTTTGTGTAACAGGGTCTCTTAGGTCTTTGTACCTGTAACTAATTAATTTTCATGAAAGTGCTAAGTATAGGATTGCCTACCAGAAGAATACTATTATTTAACACAGGGTGGCCCATTATGAAACAGCCACCTTTTTTTTTTCTTGGCATGCCTTTAAATGGAGCCTGTTTTAAATGGGCCTCTGCCTAGAAGAACAGATTTACCGAATGTCTGGTCTGGCCAATAAGGTCCTCTGTGGATACAGACTTCCTGTTGCCCTCTGGACTTGTAAAGCTAAATAGCCAATTATATCAAAAACTTCTCCCCTGTGAGTAGAACCTTGGTCTGTAGCTAAACAGCCTCATCACTGGACCAGCAATTGAGCACTGCCAATATATCTTCTGGCCAACATTCCGAAGTTGAAATTTATGATGTCTGGAGCAGAGACTGGAAGATGAAATCCCTTTGCCTTCTCTAAGAGCCATAGGACACTGGAAATGCCTACAAGAGCCCCTGAGCATCAGCAGATGACACAAGAACTGTGATCTGGATGGTCTCTGCTTTACCACACTAGAAGAGCTCAAAGTCTTCCCTGTTGTTGCAAGTCTCTTCATCTATACTTTCTGATTCTGCTGAAATGCTGTTTTGTAGGTCCCAGATGCTAAAATCTCTTCCACTCACTTTAGTAGTATAGAATGTTAGTGTGGTTGCTTCTACATGCAGAATTTTCCTTTTTATCTATAGGTTTTAAATGACAAATGTCTCTCTAGCCTCACAAGGGAGGTTGCCACATCTCTTACATGTTAAAGACCTCCATGTGCCTTAAAGATCTAGGTAGAATAATTGACAAGCCAGGAAATTGAGCAATATATGAAACAGAGATTTTGCGAATTAAACTCTCATTCCCCTAATCCAGCCTCAGGAAACACAACAGCTTCCTTCCTCTCAGCCTCCCTCGATATTTTAGGAGTCTAGGCATCATGTCCCAAGATAGAGCTTCATCATCTGGAACTTCTTTTGTTGAAGAGCCTCAAGTTAGTTAAGGGGAAATTTTTTTAGAGCAGAAAAGAGAAAATAAATCACCACCATCCATTTGGTAAAGATAGTATTTTAATTTAGGTGGTAACTGTTTTTGCTTTGTAACTTCCTCTGGCTCTTGTTAAGTATTTTAATAACAAAAACAAAAGGAAAGAAAATCTTATACTTGTGTGTTCCATTGGAATACACAAGAATTTATAAGTCTAAAATAAATGATGTTCATTCCCATTGAAAAATATCCTAATCAAAGATTACAATAATAAAATGTGACTAATATTTTCAGTATTACCTTGGGAGGGAGTTGGTGACATTCCCTTGGATTGAGTTGGTGAAAGCAAGTTTCAAAAGCATCAACTATTATTGCTACTTAGGGTAATAAGATATATTTAAATTGTATATTCATTAGGAAAGACAGAATTACAATAAGAACATTTTTAAAATGTTATTTTTATCTTACCTAAGTTTTTTATCTTACCCAAATAATGTAGAAGAAGCAGTGATTGTAGTAAAAGCAACAGGGTTTGGGAAGGCAGTCAAAAAATATTCTGACTAGCTACAGGCAAGCCAACTATCAAGTAAAATATTTGCTGGTGACCATAGGTGTTTCTCTCTTAAAAAAAAAATCTTATTTGATAAAGAGATGACTCATGAAAGATGAAATAAATTTAATCAAATTGATTTTTTGAAGAACTGAATTTGTTGTCAAATGAAGGAATGGTTTCAATAGAGTAACATTTAATAATTTTGTGTTTTAAAACTTTTTTTCAGAGTGCTTATGCTATACCAACCATGGCTTTTTCATTTCTCTGCCATACCTCAATATTGCCCATATACTGTGAACTTCAAAGGTACTATAGAATCCTGGAATATTTTAAATGCATTGTCCGTCTTTTTACCTCTAGGGCTTTCAGATTGAATGATATTTTCCTCTATGAATCCTTTACTCCCATGAGTGAATTCTAAGTGTTAGTTTAAAACAAAACAAAACCAGGAGGTAGTTCTGTCCCTGTTGAAAATGTTTCCTAGAAGTGTAATCTTTATGTACTAATGTCTTTTGTAAAATTTTTATTTATTTATTTGATACATTATATTTGTACATATTACAAATATGCATATGGGGTACATGTGCAATTTTGTTACATGCATAGAATGTGTAATGATCAAGTCAGGGTATTTAGGGTATGGGTCACAAGAGTGTTTATCATTTATATGTGTTGGGTACATTTCAAGTCCTCTCTTCTAGCTAAGTTGAAATATATAATACATTGTTGTTAACTATAGTCACTGTACTCTGCTAATAAACATTAGAACTTACTTCTTCTATCTAACTGTCTGACTATACCCATTAACCAATCTCTCTCTTCATTCCCCTCCTTTCCCAACCACATACCCTTCCCAGTCTCTGGTATCTATCATTCCGCTTTCTACCTCCATGTGAAAAACATTGTTAGCTCCCACATATGAGTGAGAACATGCAATTTTTGTGGAATTCTAGTATATAGCTATTGATGAACTAGGTTTTAAATGATTGAGGAGTCCTCTTAACTATTTTTGGGGATACTTGTTTCCTTAAATATAATTCAGATCACTGATTCTACTTTTGCCATTTTTATCTTTTAGCCCTTCAAAGAAAAGAATGCAGAATGTAACCAATACAGCAATTGCTTTAAGTTTTCTCATTTATTTTATATCTGCACTCTTTGGGTACCTCACTTTTTATGGTGAGTATATTTTTAAATTATATATAACAAAACAAATAGTTACATAGACGATCTCACACCTGAGTATAGACTTTGTTTTTGTCTTGTATTGGTAAGTTAATACCTTAAGGACTGCTCACAAGTTTTCTCCTGTTTCGTGCGTCATCTGTTAAGGACCGCTCACGAGTTTTCTCGTTTTTCACTGTAGTTATAATGATTTAAATAACGTGCAGTTTGCCCAAAAACGTGCGGTCCCTGGCGTATGTCTTAGAGATTTCTATGCGGTACGAAAAGTGTTAATTTGTTCAGCTGTCAGATTGCAGTGTAGTACTCTGTTGGCTCTTGGGGCCTTAAATAATTGATTCTCTTTCTCTTAGAAAGGTGGATCAAGTTTTAAGATTAATGACTTCTTATGAAAATTTTCTTAAATACCTAAGTAAAACTTGAGTCCTAGGGACACTGATGTGTTTCTACAAGAATAAAAATGCAATAATGATTTTTCTTTTCTTAAATCTTGAATTCAGTATATTAGACCTCTAGTTCAGAAATTTGGGGATTGGAAAAGTTAGTCATCTTAATTGCAAAAGAACAAGTTGAGAAAGGAAAGAGTTTTACACCGGGCTATATTCGTATACTTAGATGTCAGACATCTCTGCCTTCAGATTTAATTATCACAGGATTAAATAGCTGTGATGCACCATGACCTTTCTCCTTAATTTTTTAAAAGATTATTTTAAATTTACAAAATAAAATTTTCTTTTACTTATTTTAGAAAAATTGTCTGCCTGGTATGTTAATTTTTTTCTCTTGTGATAACCTCAAGAAAAAGTAAAACTTAAAAGTCTAGAACAAGAAAAAACTTGTAAGCTTTCGTTTAATTTACAAACATGCTTATTTAATTTACAAACAAACACATGATAACACAAGTTACACTGAATTTGTCAAATTCTGGATACACTTTTCAGTTTATGAACACTTTTATAACAACTATCCAAGTAAATGGCTGTTATTACTTTGGTGATACTTAGCTGTTATGACTCTGATTTCATAGTTGATAGCTTTGTGCACGTTTCAGGTTTTAGACATGCATAATGACTGACAATGGCACATATCTCCCAGAGTTTTTCCAAGTCTAACAAGTTTTTGGGCAAAGTTTACTTGTACACCCTTTTCTAAGCCTGGTGGAAAGAGTATGGGATTTGAAATTTGACAAATCTGGTTCAGATAACTCCTAACTTAACTATATGACCTCGAAGAAAATACTTCACCTTGCAATATTCTCATTTCCTAATCTGTAACATGGGAATAACTGCTTAGGGTTGTATTGGAGAGGAAATGAGTTGTATGTAAAATGCCTGTTACAGTATCTGGCACATGACCACCCTCCACAAATGAGAGCTACTGCTAGTGGTATGTTGCTATTATTATCATTATTATTGTAATTGTTTCATAATTTCAGGTGCTCTGTCAACAATGTACTTCTCTTCTTACTATCTGTAATAGAATTTAATTTAAATATGGTAACTTTTCAGTATGTGCTATATTATCTTAGAGTTTTTAGTTTATGAAAAAATTATAATTGCTCCATATAATCCTTCTTTTCTTGCTATTTCTATATTAGTTCAACAGTAATAAAGATCATCCATCAATCTAAATCTGCTCTTGCATTTTTATACTGTTGTAAGATGAGAGTGGTAGAGTGTAATAGAGCTCTGTGTACACCATCAGGTAAAGCATTATTTCCAACATGAGCATGGTGCCCTGCTGGAGACATTACAAAGAAGGTTAAAACAGATTGTCAGGCTTTTCTGATCATTGTTAATAAAACAAAATTCTTGATGCACATAAGCTCTATTTTTGTTTGTTGGGTTTGTTTTATACAGACTTAAACTCAATAAGACTTTTCTGAATCAATAAGATACTATAGCAGGGTCTCTTGGGATTCAGAAAGATTTAGTATAGCAAAATAACTGTATTTTTTAAAAATTAAAATTTTCACCTGGCACAAATACTATCATATTTACGAATCTTTAACATTGAGAAAAAGTGAAGAAAAAAAAAGATCCTGACCCCTCTCCTCCCTGTAGATAAATAGAACTATCTGGAAGAAACCTCAAATGGCCTACCAATATCCAAGATGGTTGAGAAATAGTTTCATGAATCACTATTAGATGCTTAGGAGCTGTATTAAGTTGTAAGAAAGTTTAGATTGAAAGGGATGTGGAGGAGGGATGGATGCTAATACATTTATTGAGTATTTAAGTAAGTATCAGATAATTTTATATACATTCTCTAACTTAATCCTTATAACAACTCTGCAAGGTTGGTATATGTTCATTTAGGTTGGGTAATTAAACCAGACACCTGCAGCTAATGAATAATGGATTTGGGTTTTGAATCCAGTTTTATCTCTCTCCAAAGCCAATGCCTTTATTACTGTGCTGCCTTCTCAGAAAGTATGCCATAGAACCCAGATTTCTTTCATTCCAAGTTTTTGTTAAAGTGAACTCTTGGAAAAATCTGGCTCACTTAAGCTCCAGGTGACTGTCTATCTGTCTGTCTGTCTGTATATTATTGTTGCTTGGACACAAAGACTAAAGGTTTTCATCACGTAAATGAAATGTTTCCTAGACAGGGACTTACCTGGTTATCAAATAAAGCTGTTATATTGGCTCTAACTTCACCCTTTCTCTACTAATGCAAATTCTTCAGAGTACCCAAATTTTATATAATGGAGAAATACACATCTAAGAAAAATCACATTGTAGATAGGTGTATTATTTATAGGTATATAGATAGATAGAATCAATGGTATAAAAACAGTTTCTTCTCCAAAGACAGACGATGCAGATATTGATTTGCTCTTCACAGTGACTC
Organism: Cheirogaleus medius; assembly: GCA_008086735.1. Classification (NCBI taxonomy): domain Eukaryota; kingdom Metazoa; phylum Chordata; class Mammalia; order Primates; family Cheirogaleidae; genus Cheirogaleus; species Cheirogaleus medius. The sequence goes on along the minus strand of VBSM01002121.1, from coordinate 7,525,460 downwards.
ATTTTGGGGTTCTTAATTATAACCAAGAAAAACCTTTTATGGTATCTTTCTATCAGGATAACAGGAGCTCTGTCTTATAGGACAAAATTGCTAATTGAGCCTGAGATCTTATCAGAAAGGCCAGCCTTGAGTCAAGCCTTTCAATTCATTTTATAAATGAGCAACTAAAGCTCAGAGAGGTGAAGGGACCTGCCACAGAATTAAAGGCAGGTTTCCTGAATGCTAATCCATTATTCTTTCTGCTACTTTGGGATAATCTTTCTAAACTTAATACCCTGTTTGACAATGTGTATTAAATAAGACAGCCTCCTGGCTTCAATAGCATATGTAACTTGCAGAGATCACCATCAGGTCCTTTCTGAAATTTGTAGAGATTTGCCTGAATCCAGAGAAGCATGTTGTCCTCTATCCCTTACATGTGTTAGGACTCAGCTAAGAACACAGAATGACTGGCTCAGAAAAAGGTTTTCATCCTGGAAAAGTGGAAAGTGGACATGTGACTTATATTTTGAATAATAAATCTAATTCTTCAAGCTTCAGTAGCTATTTGGGATCCTTTTATCCAAATCTCCCAAGGCTTGGTTAATTTCTAAATTTTGTCAGATTAAAGGGACTTATAAGTATGTACCTAGATTAATAATATTGGCTCTGATTACAGATGTTAAAGTGTTATATGGTGAGAAAAAGAAAGGTGTTCCTCTGGTGAGCCAGGCCAATGCCCAAATGTTGTGTAATAAGCAGACCATTTTAAAAGTCTATGAGGTTGTTAAGCAAGACGTGTTAATAGCTCATTTTATGATTCTGAAAATAGAAATAAAATAGTTTGCCATATTTCTCCAAAGACTCACAAGTATCTCACAGATTTGGAAATAGAATCTAGATTTCCTGGCTCTTCTTAGTCTCTTATTTAGTCCATTAGTCCCACATTGTGTAAAGTATGTCTTTGGTATTTTAGACAATTCATGTCACTTCCATTTTTATTACTATTCTAGTTCAGATTCTCATTACCTCTCAGTGATTATGACAGTAGCCTGTTATCCCTGTTTTAGGCCTCTCTTTTCTAAGTTGTCCTCCTGCTCAATTCAGATCGTAATACACTATTCCTTATAAGTCATTATTGCATCTCTGTGGCCTACCAGATGGAGTCCAAATCCTATGCAGAGCTGTATTACTGGGTCTTAAATGCATTTCCAGCCCTGAACTTCAGTCACTGTAGTACTTAGGGGACTATTCATTTCCTCGGAAGCACATTCTCTTTACCTTTCAAAGCTTTTGCTTGTGCCACTTATTCTAAAAGAACCTCTTCCCTTACATCTTTGAATGTCAGCACACATATATTGACTCACTTAATGCTCTTAGTAACCCAGAAACCCTATAGTTCAATATATTATTGTCCCCATTTAGTAGTTAGGTTGCTAGTAAATAGTGGGATTTGAACGTAGCTCTGTGTGGTTGCAGTTTAGAATCTCCATAGCTCTTTGTTTAGACCTTCTTTTGCCACTTATGTATGTATATATGTGTATGCTTTCTATTATATCTGTTTGTATTCATCTTATCTCCCCTTTAAAATGTGAGATCTTTGAGAACAGAGGTATGTTTGATTTATTTTTTATTTCTCCCAAAGCATCCTTTCTAAACCATATACACTCAAATTAAAAAGCACCAATCTATTTTAAGTACAAACTGATCACCATAACTGATATGCAGTGTTCTTGTACACCTTCATTTTCCATACCCCTCATCTGGGTGAGAATGGAAGAACACCATGGAGCAAAGCCTGGTCAGCAGGTATAAATCCTGTCACTGACTACTACACTGGCTTACTAAGTAACCATTTCCCCAGGACTTCATTCTCATTTTTATGACAGATGAATCCATAGATGAAATGTTGATGAAGCAGGTAACATGCGCAAAATTGTAGATCCTAGAAAACGTGGTATTGAGGAAAAAGCTTTGGCACTAAAACAAACAAACAAAAAGGGTCGTATGGCTCTTCCAGCTCTGCCCCTTTGTGTTATGTGATCTTAGGCAATTCATTTAATATTTTTGAGTGTACCTACCTATTTCATGTTATCATAGGGACCAAATTTGACAATACATGTGAACGTACTTTACAAACAACATAAATATTCAAAACCCTCAGATGATGGAAAAGTTCTGAAGAGATACTTGTACATGTGCATTCATTGTCATGATTTTAGAGATTCTGCGTGCACTGGCTTCTAATTTTATTAAAAGAAAAAAAAGGATAGTAGGTTTCAGAAAGATATTTAACTAGTGACTCTGTGTTTCATAGGTTAGGAGAAAGGCCAAAGATGGATTTGATAATGGCAATCAAAAATCTGTTAAGATCCATTAGTGCAAAGGAAAATCATTTTGCTGCTATTAACATCTTAATAGTTTATAATGTGATCCTTATTATTATTTTTTTATTTACAGACAAAGTGGAGTCAGAATTACTACAAGGTTATAGTAAATACTTACCACATGATGTTGTTGTCATGACTGTGAAGTTGTGTATCCTATTTGCTGTGCTTTTGACAGTCCCTCTAATCCACTTCCCCGTAAGTACTCTTAAGGGTTTTTGTTGCTTAATGTAGCTGTATCCTAATAGGGCAACACTAATTCTTTGCAGAATAGAACATTTGAATCACATCTAGTCTTGTATATCTTATTCATTTGTCAAGTAATTGATCAAAGACCTTGTACTTGCATATGGCCCCATGAAAGCACAAAAATAACAGTGAACCACTGAGCTAATTTGTGTTTTTTGAGATTTAGTTTAGATTTATGCCCTCCCACAGCATTGTTTCCAATTTAGAAACTATCGTTTTTTTTAAGTTTTGGGTTTTTCCCCCCCTTTAATTCTGTATTCTGTTTTCAAAAGAATGTGTGTGAAGAGGGAAAAGTCAAGTTAGCAAAAATAAGCTCTTTCTGGTGTATTATAAATTTCTTTTCACATAGATATTCTAGTTAATCAAAATATCATATTTGCTCTAGAGTTATAGTTTAAGGGGCAGAACAGATTTGCATTCTTCATCTGGTTGCTATATATAAAAATCTTAAGACTTTCTAAGAAAATAGAAACAAAGACTTTGGGTATAAATGCTTCTGCTTGGAT
>VBSM01002121.1:7484399-7497657 GCA_008086735.1 Cheirogaleus medius | reverse complement strand
GACTGGCCAAAGTCCTGAGGAAGAATCCCTCCACAGTGCAGGTCTGGGAAAAGGGAAAACAGCCACAGCAGAAGGGCATGAACCCTACCCAGATTCCTCTCCTCATCCTCTTTCTATAGGAGAAAGGGCAAAACAGTGCTTCCCTTAGACCACTGACAAAACTTAGGGAAGAAAGGAAATAGGAAAAAAACCCCACACAACTATCCTGATGAAGGGGCAGGAATACAGAAAACAAAAACTAATAAGTTATTGCCAATACACACACTCAACAAGAAATGTTAAAGTTCTTGAGGCAGGAGAAATGTGATACAAGATAGAAATGAATGTCTAAAGCTATGATACAAAGATATGAAGAGCACTAGAAATTAAATAAATGGAGGGAAACTAAAATACATTTCAAAATTTCTAATTATACTAAAAGATAAATGACTGTGAAGAGTAAAAAGAATAGCAATGCATTATGTGTGGGCATGATGTGTAAAAATGTATCATAACAATTGTACAAAGGTCAGGAGGGAGAAATTGGGAATAAACTATTATAAGATCATTACATTATGAATGAAGCAGTATATTATTTGAAGGCAGACTCTGATCAATTAAAACTATATATTGTAAACCCTAGGGCATGAGACCTAAACAACATGATCAACCAACTTGACCTAACTGACATTATTTAGCATTCTAACCAATAACAGAATACATATTTTTTTCAAATATACTTGGAAAATTCACCAAAAAGCATATTTTGAGCCATAAAACAAATAATGGCAAGTTTTAAAGATTTAAAATCATACAAATATGATCTTGGACCATAATGAAATTAAAGTAGAAATTATTAACAGAAAAATACCTGAAAAATCTCCAAATATTTGGATATTAAACAACACACTTTTAAGTAACCCATGAGTCAAAGAGGAAGTTTCAAAGAAAATTTAAAAATCCATACTCTAAGTTTCCTCCTGGAGACCCTAGAAAAGAAGAAATTAAACCCAGAGCAAGTAGAAAAATTAATCCCAACAAAGTAAATAAATAAATAAAAATAAGAGTAGAAATCAATGAAATTGAAAAATAGAAAAACAATAGAGAAAGTCAATGAAACCAAAAGTTATTTCTTTGAAAAGATCAGTAAAATTGATAGCCCTTTAGCCAGACGGACCAAGAAAAAACAGAGGATACACAAATTACCAGTATTAGGAGTGAAAGAGGAAAATTACTACAGATCTCATAGATAATGAAAAGATAATAAGGGATTGCTATGCACAACTCTATGATCATACATTTGACAACACAGATGAAATGAACAGATTTTTTGAAAGACTCAAATTACCAAAACTCAAGAAGAAATACATAATTGTAGTAATTACATAAATATTAAAGAAATTGAATTATACTTAAAAACCTCCAAAATATTCAACACTTAAAAAAACAACTTAAGAAAAGGCCCAGACTCTTTTATACAAAAATTCTACTAAACATTTAAAGAAGAAATATCATTAATTATATATAATATCTTCTATAACATAGAAGAGGGGAAAACATATCTCAATGCATTTTGAGGCCAGCATTACACTGATATCAAGATCAGTTTTAAAAACTATAGCCCAATATTCCTCATGAACATTAATGCAGAAATCCTCAATAAAATATTACAAATATATAAAAAGAATAATATAATATGAACAAATAGGGTTATTCTGGGAAAGCAAGACTGGTTCAATATACTTTTTTAAAAAATCAATGTATATTCCATTCTATTAAAAGCCTAAAGAAGAAAAACTACTTAAGTATATCAATTTATGCAGAAAAGGCATTTGACAAAAGTCAACATCCGTTCATGATAAAAACTCTCAGGAAAATAGGAGATGGGAATTTCCTCAAACTGATAAAGGGCATCTACAAAACAAACAAACACACAAAGAAACAAAAAAACCCACAACTAATAAAACTGAATGTTTTCTTTTCTTTTTTATTTTCTTTTGAGACAGAGTCTCTCTGTCACCTGGGCTAGAATGCCATGGCATCAGCCTAGTTTACAGCAACCTGAAACTACTGGACTCAAGCAATCCTACTGCCTCATCCTCCCAAGTAGCTGGGACTACAGGCACACACCATGATGTCAGGCTAATTTTTCTCTATTTTTAATAGAGAGGGGATCTCACTCTTGCTCAGGCTGGTCTCAAACTCCACTCCTGAGTTCAAACAGTCCTCCTGCCTCGGCCTCCCAGAGTGCTAGGATTAGAGGCATAAGCCACTGCACCTGGCCTATGTTTTCTCTTAATATTGGGAGCAAAGCAAGAATATCCTCTCACATCACTCCTATTCAACATTTTCCTGAAAGTCCTAGCCTATGCAATAAGACAATAAAAAGAAATATATAGCATACAGATGGGAAATGAAAAAATGAAACAGTTGCTGTCATCCTCCTGCAGCTGGAGGAAGGGAAGAACACAAAACGTCCTCTATTCCCAGGGAAGGGGCAAGAAACAGTCCTGGGCCCCAGTTGCAGACTTTCTCTCCTGCACAGGACATGAGGCAGTTTGGTTGCCACAGGAGGAGGGGCAGGATTTGTCAGAAAGCCCCACTCCTGAGACCCAGACCAAACACTCCCAATACCCCCAGCACCAAGTAACAAACAAGCAATAGCATTGGACCCCAGGGTTGCAGACTTCTCATCAGATATTTAAACTTTTTAATTTTTAAAACTGCTTAACTAATTGAAAACTTTAGCCCTAGCATAGATCCATGAGACAGTAAGGAAATTTCAAAAATATAGAGACTTTATAAATTCAAAGCTTTTTTTTTTTTTTTTTTTTGAGACAGGGTCATACTCTGTCTCCTGGGTAGAGTGCAGTGGCTACATCATAGCTCACTGCAACCTCAAACTCCTGGGCTTGAGTGATCCTCCTGCTTCAGCCTCCCAAGTAGCTGGGACTACAGGCATGTGCCACCACGCCCAACTAATTTTTCTGTTTTAAGTAGAGATGGGGTCTTCCTCTTGCTTAGGCTGGTCTCGAACTCTTGGCCTCAAGCAATCCTCCTGCCAAAGTGTTAGGATTACAGGTTTGAGTCACCACACCCAGCCTCAAATATAGTTAATAATTTAGTAATTTTGGAGAAAATAAGTTAGCTAGCTACTTCACACTTTAAAACAATTACTTCTATATGGGACATAAGAGTACCAGTTTAAAAATACATAAATATTATTATCATTTTAGGATGGGAAAGTTATTTTGAGACATTAACCAAGCTATTAAGGATTGTTATTAGAGTATATACAAGTGGGGAAAAAAATCCAGAATGGAATAAATAAAGGAAAAACAAAAAAAATTTGGGATGCCCTGACTGCAGCAGGGTTGACTGTCGCTCTCCAGTGGTTTAGGGGAGAAGGGCGTGGATATAGCTTTGTGCCTTTCCTTCAGCAGTGTCCCTCCCCTTCCCTAGCTCCATTTCCCTAAATTTGGCAACACCTGAAATATCCAAATCAAACTGTTGTCCTTCTTATAAACTCAAAATTCTTTTACTAGGCATTGACTGAGGCCAACACAGTGTCAGATGCTAGAGATCCAGTGATCTGAGACCCAGGTCCAGCTATGAAAGTAGGGAGACCCTTGGATTGCTGAGACCTTAGGCTATTGAGAGAATTAGCAGGATAATATCTGTAATCTGTTTAGAAGAAGGCCAGACACATAATGAGTTTTGCATAAGTTTGTTATTATTGTTTCAAAGTTTCTACTTTATAAATTTTATGTTTCATAATCAGAAGAAAATGGCATGCACCGGGGAGGGAGGCTTCTTTGGTCTCCTGCCCTGCTTTCAATCCTTTCTCAATCAATGGGTGGAGGCCAATGGAGCCTGCAAGTGGGTCTGAATTCCTCTTGTATCTGCAACTCCCAGAGGTGCTATACTCTCATGCTAGTCCACTTTTGGCCTTTAGTAATTTGTTAAAAATTTCAGCTGAATTCTTTTAATATTTTTGTATGGAGCCCAGTGTCTCTTCTTCTCATACTTGACCACAGGCCCTTGCTTACATTCTGTCTCTCCTTGGAGAGGCTGTCTTTCCCTAGGTTTCAGGCTTTTGGGTCCCCTATGACACTATTTTCAGCTTTCGCCATACTAGGCAGGAGTGAGACTCATGTGTTTTCATATCTAATCAAGCGTGTACCCTGCCCTAATCCTTCTTTTCAAAAATTTCTTGGCTAGTCTCACGTATCTGTTCTCTTAAATACAATTTAAAATAATTTTCTCAAGCTCTTCATTTCCTAACCTCTCCAAAAAAACATTCCTTTTGGATTGAAATGGTGTCAAAATCTGTAACCTAATTTGGATTCCAGATGTTGACACTTCATCTCCAAGATCTGAACATAGCAGCCAGAGCAGGTTGTGATTGGAAGAACACCTCCAAGGCCAGCCTGCCTCTAAATCCACTCACTTTGCTCTGGTGCCTTGAAATTCTAGCATTAGGGTGAAGAGAAATACGTCTAGAGCCTTAGAAGTTTAAAAATGTATGCAGTTTGCATTGGAAAGACTGGCATAATAACTAATTTACAATCATCACTTCACTTACACATTAAGGTCACAGGTCCAGACAAAGTTTCAAGTGAATTGAGTGAGTGAGAGAGTGTGTAAGAAGGCAGAGAGGTTCTGTTAAGAACAGGGGAAATGACTGGACCTGGAACTGAGGGCATCTGGGTAGTTGACAATAAGGACTCTGAATCTCCTGGGAAAAGAAGGGGAGAAGTGCAAAAGCCCCACAGCCACCAACTGGTTGTCACACTTCAATCTGACAGCCAGAGGAAAGCTGGAATCAGGCCAGATGAGGCTCCTCAGAACAACTGGACATGACTGTGTATCGAAGACTGTCTAGAATGTGTGGAATAGGGAAAAACTCTCCAAGAGGAACCAGGGATTATCACACCTATTGATTTGTATGCCCACAGCCCTGGAGGTTATCAATCTCTTAAAATCAAATGTAACAACCATCAAAAATTTTAGAAAGAATTTTCCAGTAAGGGAAATAGAGAAAGAAAAAAAAAATTCTGAGAAAGAGAATAAACTTTTTTGATGTTTTCCACAGACTGCTTTAGAGAGAGAAAGAATGATGCAATTCAATAAAAGACGATGATCCTTGGTTGACCCGGGACATTTCACAGACCAGGAACGCACAAGACGCAGACACCCACATGCTGGCCTCGGTTTTGATTTTTTTAAATGCAACAATTTTTTGTGAATTAATATTTAATTTTCAACCAACTCCAGCACCTCATTAAGGAGGGGCCTGTTCTTTGCCAAACTCTTCCAAGGGAACCTGTGGGGTTTGAGTGTAGGTGTCAGCAAACATTTCCCAGTGTGTTCTAATGGGGAAATATTTGTTTTGTAACACTCCTCCCTAACCAAAAATACACTTATGTGACATGTTTTATATGACCAAGGGGATTTGGACTAAGATTTCATATCCATAATGTACCCTAATATTGAGAAACACAGTTTTAGAAGCATTTTTCTTTGGCATGGAAGGGGTACTGCATCCTAGAAGAATAGTGCTTCATGGAAATGTCTCTTTAGCCCTGAGAAAAAAGTAGTTTGGAAACACATATGTGTAGCTGGTTTGGGATCTCGAACGCTGCAAAGTCTCTGAAAGAGGCAAATGGGTGTGTAAAGGAATTATTAGTTATTCCAAGTTTATTTCATAATGCCCTATAAAAATACACATGCTCCATTTCTAAAGCTGCTATGCCTTTACTATAGTGATTTTTAAAAACAAGAAAGGCTTTCCACAAAGTCATTTTCTGCTTTTGGTGGGATAACATTTAGAGCAAGGTGTAAAGGACCATTGCCAGAATAATTACCATTTAAGGCAAAGATCTCCAAGATTTTACTTGGAGCTGAAGATCCTGGCATGGCAGCCCTGGCTCCATGGAGGAACACCACACACATCCAGCAACCATCGGAAAGCTGGCTGCCCTGCTAGGTAATGCAGCAACATTAATATAAGTCGTATGCTCTGAAGGGTGAAATGTGATTATCTGCTAAGTCAAGGCTCTGTCAGGAGAAGCCAGAGGAATGGCAACAGCACACTGAATCAAAACCCATGAAGGGGTCCCAAATCTTTTTCATCATCTCCTTTTATGCATTTAGAGCATGTCCCTGTGGGCATCTCCATGGAATGGGTGCCAGGACTCAGTGTCCCTAGCCCAAAGCCAAGGAGAATTTACGATCAGAGCCACTTACATGGCTGTCTTATCTGGAACACGTGACAATTCAGTGATTTGGAAACCACTGGAGAGACAGAAATGTGTTATGGCTGAAAACAGAACTTGGGTTAATGTTTACAAAAGAGAACAGCCAAACAGTCTATACATTAATTAGTGTCCTGCTGGTGGTTCTGTTAGGAGGGATTATCATTCATCACTTAAAACAAGACCCTTTATTAGAAGGTAGTTGTTTATATAATAGTGATGCCATGAAATGGTCAGAGGGGGATAACTTACACATACTAATGAAAATCAAATTCATTATCTAAGTGATACACAATAGGAAATATAGAAATGTACATTTAAACAAATGTTGTATTGATTCAGAGTCCATTCAACATAGTATTTTGTTTGAAGCATGACTGGTCTAGGCATACTTATCTGCCACAAAGTCAGCATCATCTGTTTAGGAAACTACTGCCCTCCCCCCACAGCCTATTTCCTCTTATTGATTTATTATGATTCCTTCATCCATCCCTAAACCTATCATAAGCTCCCAGTTATCGCTGTGTAAGTAGTAGTACTTCTTTTTATCATCCTAACCAATGTGTAAACAGTATTATTTCCTTTTACTTACCTAAATTTACCTGATCTCCAAGGGAAAAAAATTTGGAACCACCTCTCCATGTTTATATTCTTTATATCTTTCATAAGATATAAAGTTTTATAGCTTTTTTTTTTTTTGGCTGTATAGGAGCCATTCCATTTTCTTGACCATATTATTGCATTTCTTTGGACCTCCTCCAGCTCCATTTTGCCTTCCCAGGAAAAGCATGTTTTTAAAAAGCAGTTGTTTGGAAGAATAACATCAGTATGGTTTATTATTTTTTCTGCTTCATCAAACACCAGTTTTCTGTACTAACAGATGTTAGTAAAGCCAAAAGTTAGTTAACTAAGTAAATAGTTTAGTTTCAAAATAAAAGTGTTGTCACAGGCATAATGTACTAATTTGCTAATCCTTTTGGGACATACACACACAAAACTAATTTTGTATACACCCACATAGCTTCAGAATATCCAAGGTGGTGATAGAATTACCTACACATAGCAGCCAGTCAGTGATCAATCAGTTGGTAAATTGTGAGTTTATTGGCACACGTGTATGTATAAAAACACCCAATAAGACTGTAGAGTGTGCAGGTCAATTATAGATTCCCACAATTAAAAAGCTGGAGAAAGCTCCCAAACATCATTTAGACCAGCTCCATTTTCCTAAATTTGGCAACACCTGAAATATCCAAATCAAACAGTTGTCCTTCTTATAAACTCAAAATTCTTTTACTAGGCATTGACTGAGGCCAGCACAGTGTCAGATGCTAGAGATCCAGTGATCAATGAGACCCAGGTCCAGTTATGAAAGCAGGGAGACCCTTGGATTGCTGAGACCTTAGGCTACTGAGAGAATTAGCAGGATAATAATCTGTAATCTGTTTAGAAGAAGACCAGACACATAATGAGTTTTGCATAAGTTTGTTATTGTTTCAGAGTTTCTACTTTTTAACTTTTAAGTTTCATAATCAGAAGAAAATAGCATATTTAAAAATACCTAAGGAGAAGTGCCACGCTAGTCATGTGGGTTCCCAGAGGGAGGAACCATTGGGCCTGTCTGCGGGAGTTGGGACAGACGTCACAGTGAAGTTTAATTTGGGCCTTGAAAGATGGAGAAGGTGTGGGAACAGCAAGTACTAACTAGACCTGTTCTTTCTTCATCTTAGGGCAATTTCCTCTTATTCAGGACTTTGGAGAGATAGAGAACCCTGATAAGAGATGCCCTGATAACAAACCACTTTTTCTGAAGGGTTGGTACATCATCCATGATAAAACTTCCCTTCCAGACTGTAATCTGTCCAGTTCCCCTTCTCTTTCCTTAGAGTATTTATTTGCATCTTTTTTTTGTTCCTCTTTGGTGAAGCAGCAGATAGGAAGAGTTTTGGCAAAATGATAAAAGTAAACACGACATGGCTTTGCCTGACTCCCCTCCCAGTTTGGAGTCTTTTTCGTGGGTTTCAGTGGATTGGCTCTGCCTGTGCTCACTGAACTTGAGCTCCCACCTTTCAGTAAAAAAGGAACCTGCAAGCTTATTCTCACTGGACTGTTCTAGACTTACCATGCAGTATCTGCATCCTAAACTGCAAGCTTTCTGAGAGTAATGTTTTAATGCAAAGGCTCCTAGGCCAGTAAAATTTTCCCAAATTTTGGTAACCCCTGACAAAGTGCTAACTCTTTATTTTGCTAAGGGAGAACATTAAAAAGAAATAAATTCCCATCTAATGTCACTGATACTTCCTAAAAGAAAGCATATTTCAACAACAACAACAAAATACTGGAAAAGATAGAATGTCAGAATAAAGGATGGTTTTTTAAATGGAATATAATTGGTTTATGAAAAATCCACTGCCTTTATTTTGCTCCTGACCCATAACAGTCTTTTGGAAAGCGTTAAATCAATGGGTACATACCTAATGGTAGCCAAGCAGACACCAGAGGAGATGGAGTAGGAACAGACTGAGGAAGAGGAAACAAGGAGTCTTGGTGTTCTTTTTGTTTCTGCCTGCCATTTCCACCAGTGGATCTCTACATGCCTCCATAGCTCAGCTCTGTCAGCCTCCAGCATGTGGCTGTTAACAGAACTGGGCCTTGGTCTCTAGAATGGACTGCCCAGACCATCAAAGTCAGAAATTGACCTATAAGGATCCCTTGTTAATTAAGATCATATCAAATCTCCTTAATTAGTCTTCCTCACTGTTTCAAATTATGAAGTCAAAACTCATGCTTGAGCACAGCCCATGCCTTAAAGAGCACATTAGTGCTGTTTAGGTTTAAGAAGTTTGACTGCATCAGGTGAGGTTAATGTGCTTAAAATATTAGACTCTCAAGCAAGTACTTTTCCGAAGGTAGCTGTCACCTTTGAGGTACCTGGCATGTTAAGCCAACTTGGAACACATCAAGTGTCAATGAAGTTTGATAAATCACAGCAGCCATCCCAGCCCACAGTGGAAAGGGTCCTCAAAGCGCTTACATTAGAGAATGAAATATGCAAAACCCGCATGGCTATTTTTGGTCACATTCTGCAGTGTGGTTCCTAGAATAAGTTGCCATTGCACAGCAGGATTCAAGGAAACAGTGCTGACAGCCTCACTCCTCTTGCATTGTGATGCTCAGGGAGATTAGCCTGCTGCTGACTTGTGTCCCGAATGAGAAATGCATTCCAGGTAGAAGAACTGTGGCTCCTTACTGTTCACTGGATCTTGCTCAAGAGAAATGTACACAAGCATTTTTTTTATAGCTGCTCAACTCCCTTTCAAATGCACTTCAAATTTATTATTCTTAAAATTGAAAGAGCTGTAATCACTGATTATGGAAACATTGAGCAATTTCAAGGCAGGCTGGGGAGGAAACCTTTGTCATCAGACTCTCCTGCATGACACCCTGCTGTTGTCTGTATTTTCACATTTGTAAAATGGAGGAATACCACTTGTATTGAAGAATTATTCTGAAGATTGGAAAGAAAAACCAAACAGTGCCTGACACATAGTAGGCCCTCAATAAATATTTCTGATTGTTACTATCAATAATTTTTTTAGGGTGGGAAAGCAAGCTCTTTTAGCATTTCAGGGATTCCTTCCTTCTTTGGGACTGGGTGGTAGGGGTACAGGAGAAGAGGCTGCTGAGAGAATATGGTCTCTTTCAGTGTGCTCATTTCTAAAAGTATTTTCTCCTTTGGGCCTCATGGAGGGGCAAGGACTAGTGTCATCCAAGGGTGGCTTGATGATGTGGGCAAGCAAATGACTTTTCCTTGGTTCTCAAAAGTCCAGGGCCCTTACCTGGCCCTATTCATAATGCCTGTGCTATCATAATAGTAATAGTTCATGTGCACATGTCTTCTTTCAGTTAGGTTGAAAAACTCCTCATAGGTGGGCTGTTTTGTGTCCGCCTGGCAAGGCACCCGCTAATTTGGCTGGTTGCCTTTGGAAGCCAGGTTAGCACTAAGCAAATGGCTTGGTTGAAGTCAAGGACGGCTAAAGGGGTTGGATGAATAACTCCCTTTTCTGTGACCATGCCTGCCTCTTGTTTACTCCATTGAAAGAGGTGTAGGGAGGTCAATTGCTACTTCTCATCCAGACTAAGTTCAAAGACAGAGACACCAAAGAATAATCTGCTTCTATTTTTGAAGCTTTCCTCTGCTGCTGGTATTGCAGTTTGTAAACAAATGGTGCTCAATAAATGCCAGAAGACAGATGGAAGTGCTAGTGCCAACTAGCTGGCTTTAAAATGCTAAATGCCCAGTGCCCAGTACACTGGCTAATGGGGCAAAGCAGTGAAGCAGTTCTCCCAGCTTCTGACTCTTGGTGTGCCGCACAAGCCCTTGGCTAGACTCAGACCCCCCGCGTAGCACCTGTCAATCTCCTGTCCTCTATGAAAGAGCTTGTTTTTCTCCCTGCTGGACCCCCTACTTCTCCAGGATTTTTCCAAGGCTGTCTGTCCCAGTCTTTCGGCTGCTGGAAGTGTTTGCTCAGGCCCAGAAACACTAGGGATGGAAAAACTAGTCAGCTCTAGCTATGGCTACAAATTCTTCACCTTTCCAACAGCCTGGGGGTTTTCTTCTCGCCAGGACAAGTGAGTCTCATTCTCAGAATCTCTGAGGCCTGGCCAGCTGAGGTCCCTGCTCTTCTCCCACTGGCGCAGGCCACTTTTGATGGTGTCCCTGCCCAAGGGGCAGACACCCGTGAGATTGCAAGGGGTCAGAAGAATTGGAACAGAATGAAAGGGAGGGTGAAGGCTTTTCTGCTGAAGCAGAAAGCACACTGAGTACAGGCTCATGTGCCCAGCCTGAATCAGGGCACTGAGTCCACCCTGCCCACTTTGCTTGTGGGTTAGTTCATGGCAGCTGCAGTTACAAATAGGATCAAATCATGCAGTTTTTAATTCTGTGTAATGTTGCTATGAAAATGGGCTTAACTGCTTTTCAGTATGGTCATTATGACTCTCTTAACTTCCCTTCCCCAAGAAACCTAGCATGAGTCATGGCTGGAGAATCTCACTCCACCCCGCTGCCCCCACGGTCCCAAGAAGCAGAAAGGCTGGCTTCCCAGGGCTTCTCTTCCTGGCAATAAACCCCCATCCTCCCTGCAGGACTGTTATAACTGATCCAAGTTTAGAACATCAGGGAGCCCATAACCTGGCAGGGCGGGGGTTCTCCTTACCAGCTTGCTCCCCACGCAGGAGGGATGTCGGTGTCTGCAGCAAATTTCCCATTTAGGGGCGGGGGTGGGAAGAACAATGAGGCTGAGCAGACACACAGCAGGCCCAGTGAAGTCCTCAGGCCCTGCCAGGATCCTGCCTTCCAAATTCAAGCATATTTGCTCCAAGGGTCAGTTGGGCTCTTTTGATTGCAAAGGATAAAAACTCACTTAGGCCCCTATATTAGTTCACTAGGGCTACCGGAACAAGTACCACAGACTGGATGGCTTAAACAATAGAAATGTATTGTCTCACAGTTCTGGAGGCTAGACAGCCAAGATCAAGGTATCTGCAGGGTTGGTTCCTTCTGAGGCCTCTCTCCTCAGCTTACAGGTGCCCCTCTCTCCCTGTGTCTTCACATGATCCTCCCTCCGTGCATGGCTACATCCTAACCTCTTCTTCTTATAAGGACATCAGTCATATTAGATCATTTAAACTTAATTATCTCTGTAAATGCCTTATCTCCAAACACAGTCACATTCTGAGGTACTGGTGGTTAGGACTTCAACATAACAATTTTTGGAGGGGGATAAAATTATTTAACAGCCTCCAGAGCAAAAGCCTGTTTTAAGGATATTTGTGGCCTCTGTCTCTGTCTCCATGTCATTCCTGTTCCCTTTGGGTGAAGTCAAGTCTTTCCATTATATGCACTCCTAACACCCCTTTGTCTCCCTCATAGACTTACCACCAGTGTGGATAATGTTGTGAAGTTATTTAGTTAGTGTCCATTTCTCTGTTAGATGGAAGCCCTGGGACAGCGAGTCACTGTCTTGTTCATTGCTGCATCCCTAGGATGTACTGGCCCAGCCGTGGCACTTGATTCCATAGTTGCCAAATTGAAAGCCTCTCACTCTTGGTGTTTCTGCTCTCTTCTCCTCTCACTCATTATGAGCCAATCAATCCCATAATAGTCTAGACCAAATTTGGCCACATTTCAGATAGTCGCATTCCATATATCATACTTCATTTCACATAGTTTGTCCCTGTGTCTTCAGAGACAAGGACATTCCTTTCCTCTGGGTATATGGAGGGCACCCCTCAAAGGATAGTCATGATCTGCTTCAGGGAGAAGAGTGGAAGAAAGTCTGAGAATGACCTTCCTGCTTCTGCTGTTTCCTCAAATGCCAAGGTACCATATTTTGGAGTATTGTGTCCTGAATTCCATCAATAATGTTAGTTACTTAATATTCTCCTTTAAAAATAATCCATGCTTTTATTTATTATTATTTTTTTATTTCAGCATATAATAGGGGTACAAATATTACGTTTATGTATATTGCCTATGCCCCCCTCCTCCCTTGAGGCAGAGCCTCAAGCATGACCATCCTCCAAACTTTGCACATCTCACTCATTATGTTTGTATATACCCATCCCCTCCTCCCCCCTCCCACCCGCCCAACACCCGACAAATGTATTCCTATATGTCCACCTAGGTGTTGATCCGTTAATACCAATTTGCTGGTGAGTACATGTGGTGCTTGTTTTTCCATTCTTGAGATACTTCACTTAGTAGACTGGGTTCCAGCTGTATCCAGGAATATACAAGAGGTGCTATATCACCATTGTTTCTTAAAGCTGAATAGTACTCCATGGTATACATATGCCACATTTTGTTAATCCAATCAGGTATTGATGGGCACCTGGGTTGTTTCCACAACTTTGCAATTGTGAACTGTGCTGCTATAAACATTCGGTTGCAGGTGTGTTTTTCGTAGAGTGACTTTTGTTTTTTTGGGTAGATGCCCAGTAATGGGATTGCTGGATCA
>VBSM01002121.1:7460269-7484299 GCA_008086735.1 Cheirogaleus medius | reverse complement strand
ACATAGTGCTGGAAGTCCTTGCTACAGCAATCAGACAAGAGAGTGGAATTAAAGACGTCCAAATGGGAACAGAAGAGATCAAACTCTTACTCTTTGCTGATGACATGATATTATACCTAGAAAACCCCAAGGATTCAACCAAGAGACTCCTTGAATTGATAAACGAATTTGGTAAAGTCTCATGCTTTTACTTAAATAGATTTTAGAAGAAAACATTGTGTCATGGGTTTGATATTCTGCTTATATTTTAAAATTAAAAGATGTTAAAACAAACACATAACTATTAAAATATATCTTTGTGTAACAAAGTCATCTCCTGAACCATTGTAGGCCACCTGTCCTGAACAGGTCCTGGAGGGAGATAGTCTACCTGGCTTAACTCATCATCTCTTAGGTTACATTAAATAGTGTGCTCTTGGCTGCAAGTAATAGGAACCCCATTAATGCTGATTTAAATAATTAGAACATTTATCATCTCACTCAACTAGAATATTGGGATAGTGTGGGTTTGAGGGCTGATTGTTTTAGGGGCTCAATTTATCTCAACAAAGACCCAAGTTCTTTCCACCTCTGTTCTGTGAGCCTCAGGGTTGGGTTCATCTTCTGCACAGTAGCAAGATGGCAGCAGCTGCTGTAGGCACCACACTGCAGAATGATGTTGTCTTTGTCTATCACTCTCTCTTTTCCTACAAGACCCCAGCAGACTTCCCTATAAATTCCATTGGCCACAATTGAGTCACACACTCATTCCTGACCTGGAAGGAAAGATGAAATCACCATGCAAGTCCTCTGGGGTGAAAGGATGTTGGAGTGACAGCCACAATGCCCACCACACACATCAAGGGCCAGCCTATGGGCAGGTTGTCACTGAGGCAGGTGTCCACTTCTGGTCCATCCAGTGGCTGCCCTCAGCCTCAAACCAGCCTAGGCCAAGAGCAGACAGAGGAGGGGCTCAGACACAGCAGGTGCCATGACAGACACATCTGTGCTCTCCTTCAGGTGACAAATTCTGTGGCCTTTGAGCTATGCCTGGCTTCAGGCTGAACCACTGGCTTCCAAAATGATGTGTCCTCCTCCCTGCTTCCCACACACTGGGGTTCACAGAGGCCCTGAGCAAGCAGAGCAGCCCCCACCCCACCTCGCCCCAAATCTGGGAAGAGAGACTCTACCCGGAGTCTGCTTTTGATGGGGCTGGGCCAGACCCGCAGGGCTCGTTTTCTCTGTCTCCTGCTAAATTCCCTGGCTGCTCCTCAGCTGTCAGGTTGCCAAGCCCCGAGCAGAGCGTCTCCTGGCTCCATCTGTAGCAGGAAACAGGCCTGACAATTGTTCTTCCAGAGCCGGGGATTTTTCAGTATGTATTTGCACTGGATCCCACCCACGCTTCATCTTCGAAACCCCTGCTTGCATTCAGCTGATTTACGGAGCAGGTACTATGAGCCTGGCTCTGTGCTTAGCACCACAGGCAGGGCAGCGGGGAGGGCAGAGGAAGCATCTGACCTGCTGTCTGCTTTGGGCCCCACGCTCTAGCACAGTGACAGCTGCACACCTGGAAAGTAAGCACGCGGGCCAAGGTGGCTCTGGGAGGCTACAGGTCACATAAGTGGTCTGGACAAAAAAGTGCCATGTGGGTTCAGAGAAGGGCAAGGCAGACACGGGCAGTGTGTATGCTGATTATTCCGTCGGCCCCCTACTCATCCCTGTATCCACTCTTCCCTGCCATGTGCCCCTGGGCTGGTGGCTGTAGACTGCACCCACAGGCCCTCTGCCCCTCTGCCCCAACTTGGGCTTGCCAGTGGTGCTGCTGGGAGGAGATGGCAGGGCAGAAGGAAAGTGAGGCTGGAATTATTTCCCCTGTTGCTCTTCTGGCTGCAGCTGGTTCCTCTGAAGCTCTAGCCCTGCAGGGTGCAGGGGTGCTGATGGCTTCCCGCTGCTGCTGGGCTCCGGGTCCCTCATTGGCTTCCCTAAGCCTCCCCACTCTGGAGGCAGCTGGAGTTCTCTTGAGCCTGCAGGGCCCCTGGCTTGTAGGCCATGCTTAGGAAATACTTCTTGAAGGAGCAGAGCCTAGAGCCAGGCTCTTGAGGATATGTTGAAGTTGGATAAGCAGCAATGAGAAAGGAGGGCTATCCGGGGGAGCACAGCCCCAGCCACGGTGCCAGGGAGGGAGGGAGTAAATGTCAGGAGACATTGCCTAGGCAGGGAGGGAAGGCCAGAAAAGAAGGTGAAGGCTTGTCATGAAAGTCCTTGACCGTCAGGCCGAGGGCCATGGCCTACATCTCAGTGGCTAAATGGAGCTACTGGAAGATTTGAGCTAATAAAACAGAAATTTTGACTTTGTTATTAATAGCTTTGTTTCGGTCTTTGTTTCTGCTTTTTCCTTGTTATTGATTTTATTACCATCATTAATAACAGCTGATATTTATTAAACACTGTTATGGATTGAATTTTGTCCCCCCACAGTCATGTGTTGGAGCGCTAATCCCCAGTACCTCAGTGTGACCTTAATTGGAGATACGGTCTTTAAATAGATAATTAAGGTTAAATGAGGTCATTAGGGTGGGCCTTATGTGAAGGGCAAATTTGGACACAGAGACATGCGTAGAGGAAAGAGGATGTGAAGGGACTGGGAGGATACACCATCCACAGCCAAGGAGAGGGGCATGGAACAGACCCCACCCTCACAGCCCTCAGAAGTAACCAGCCCTGCTCCCCCCTTGCTTTTGGACTTCTAGCCCCAGAACAACTGTGAGACAGTAAGTTTCTGCTGTTTAAGTCACCCAGTTTGTGGTAGTTTGTTAGGAAACTAACAGTCTCATTCTGGATAGGGCTTATGCAAAGTAGCGAGTTACCAGATTCGCTCTCCCCACAGCCCCACCTGGCAGGCGACACTTCTGGCCTCTCTATCTCAGGTGCTTTTGTTCTGGCCATAGCATTCAGCTCTCTGATGCTTTTCCTTGGCTATTAACACATTCATTTACTAAGTACTCAATGTGCCAAGCACTATTCTAGGGTCTGGGGAGACAAAATGGACAAAAATCCTTGCTGTCCCTAAGCAGATGTTTGGTGTTCTGTATTTGTTTCCTGTCTGCCTCCACCGTGATGCAGAGGCTGTCTGTGGTCCTCATCACAGCTGGGCATGTGTGGAATGGACCATAAGGAAACTAAGATTAAAACCTTAACATTTTGGTTTTAATCATGTTAAAATACGGTTATCTTAAGCTCCTTGGGCCTGCCTGGAGGCCAGCAGTAGACTCCCATGAGTGTAGGTAGCTGCTTTCCCAGGGAATGGTTGGTCCAAGGACCGGTGGCCATGATGTGAGGAGCAGGGCTTGCTGGCATGTGGGGATGAGGGCAGGTGCTCTCACCACCCTGCTGGTCTGATTGTAGCACTGATGCATGCTTTCAGCTGCCCTCTCTGCTAGGGGCAGGAAGGAAAAGGAAAGAAAGTGACAGCTTCCTGGAGGCCCAAGTTTTGGGGCATAGAAAGCAGGTTCTAGATGCTGAGAGGATCCTTCCACCTCATTTTCTGGAAATTCTTCTTGCCGACATTATTTCCCCACATTGTCCTCTCTGTTCCTCTCAAAGTCCTAAGACCCTCACCACCAGCCCCATTTCCTCAGCCTCATCTACTCTCATCCATGACCCTGCTGCACATCTCTAATGCTGGGCCTTGTGCCTTCTTTTGGGTCATGTGGCCATGAGCACAGTCATTTTGACAATGTCATTATACTTGAATTATCCCAACCCCCGCCGGACATGGAATTTCTTAGTCCACAATAACCACGGGGGAAGAAAGGTGAAGTGCTCATATAATTTAGTGGTGACACCAGCCTCAGGCCACCCCTTTTGAAAGGGGTGGAGCCTGACCTGGCATGATGGTCTTCCCTCTACCTCCCTGCCCATACCCATGTGCCAGACTCTGAAATTAGGGCAGCCAACCCTGCTGCTCAGGGATCAAGTGCAAACCCTTAGGAAAATCGATGCTGGCTCCAGGTCTCTTTCTCAGTCATGGTCCCATCAAGACAGCACATGGATAACAGTCATGTCCCTTCCAGGAAAGTTTCAAAGTTTGTGAATGATTCATACGCTAATTTTTCTTAAACTGGTGTCGATTCCAGACTACGCCATAATCATGCCCTTCACACTCACTTTAATTGCAATTTGCTTTCATGGACGGGAGAGAAAGGGGTAGAGGGCAGCCCGTGTGCTGGGAATTGTGCACAAGTGTGGGTTTGTCCATGAGAGTTTGTTGCCCACATGAACATCAGACTGTGTGTTATGGCAGAAAAAGTTGGGAACCAAACCTCTTTTAGGTTGTTAAGAGATGGGCTTCTGGAAGATCCATTAACATAATGCTTTGGAAACCAGCTTGGAAAATTTGACACGTTGTCACTTTCGTCTGCTAAGTAGCTTACAAACATCCTCCTTCTCATGCTCCCTCCAGCGTCTTCACTGCAGCCCGACCATCTGAATTTTCCAAGTGAGATCACAGACCCAGAGTGGGCTGGCTCCAGGCTCTGGGAGGGTGTCAAGGGCAGATGTGAGGTTTGGGTACAGGAACCATCAGTCCTCCAAAAATTTTCCCATTTCACTTGATTTTTTTGCAATATAAAAAACCTACCCATCACATGGCAACTAATTCCTGAATTACTCAGAGCTTCAACATTGTGTGTAAGAGCATGCACAGTAAGTGAGCTGCGCAAAAGACAGACACCGCCTGGCTGCGGGGATGGATCTTTCCCTGATGCCTCTGGGTTTGTGGATGAGCTCAGGCAACTTTGTAAGAATAAAATTGGCCCGAGCAGCCAGGGACAAGAGCTGCTTCTCTGATGTTTTAGAATGTGTTCTATGACTTGCAAAGCCCAGCTCAAAGGGTGATGCTCTTTCCTAGCAAATCTCAGCAACTCCCTTCTAATTCTCTCCCCTCTTACTTTTGCTGCAATGTCAAAGAGTAGAATCTTAGGCCTGCCTACCTCCCACCCATGAAGCAGGAACTCTCTGGGGGGCACGCACCAGGATCCATTTGCCCCTCTTGGGCTCAGGCCCACATGCCTGTGCCAGGTAACTGTGGAGTTGCCATCTCTATTTCATTTGTGTCTCTGCAGCCTGTTGTGTGAGAGGCATGATGAATGCCCTGGACTCCCTGGGAAGGAGGGGGGCTAAGGGATGAATGGAGGTGGGAAAGAAAGGCCAGTTTGTAAATAAACAAGGGCAGAATCAGGAGACCCAGGGCCTCACTCCTGCTGAGGCTCCGGGCTTCTGACGAGGGGAGCTCCTGAGGCTCCCTCTGGAACAGGCTGGGGGAGGCAGTTATTGTTTTTGGATTTCACTAAGATGAACTCCAGATGATTTTCCAAGGGCTGATTTCACAGCACATTTGCTCCATCTGAGCAATCACTCTCTGCAACAGTTGGATTTCCATTTGGCGTTTACTTCGTGTGCCCGGAATCAGGACTGTCTGCCTCCTTGGGGTTGAATCGGTTTATTTTCTTTGGGGCTTGGCCAAACCCTTTCCATTGGCCTTGGTTCCATCCAGGCATTTCTATTTGCATGCAGGCAAGACTAGACCAGGTTCACAGAGAGAGGTTTCTAGAGCACACTGACAATGCCCACTCCTTGTAGAATGTAAAATGGGGGGAGAGAATCCACCAAATTCTTTTAATTTCACAGAGACAGATATTTAGCTATAATGGAGGACAAGAAAAGGCAGAATGATACTCAACTTAGGAAACCCTGTCTTCTCTGCCAGGGCACTTCCTGAGTGGCCAGACTGGGCCTCTGGAGGGTACATGATAGGCCCTCGTGAGGAGGAACAGGTTGACAGGCAGTCTTGCATGCAGCGGAGAGAACTCCAGATATGTGGGAAGTGGGGCTGAGGGGCTCAGTGTCACCCCACTGAGCTGCTTTGAGGGCAGAGTGCCTAAGACAGAGAATCAGTAGACTTTACATTGATAAGTTTTGTGTCATTGTCCAGTGAGTTGCACCACAGTCTCATGGTGTTTTATTTTTATTTTCTCAATACTTACACTTTTGTAGTACAAATAAAACCAGCCCAGGATATCACTCTGTAGGCCATTTTGTTACTTAAGGAAAGAAATCTGTGCCTGGCCTTTGTGCACAGGTCACATTTAAACTCGGTGTCAGCAGTGTGTTTTCTGTGATGTGTGCTGATGTTTTATCATGTCCCTGTCTTGGAGCATTTCTTCCCCCAGGCTGAGTGTTCTTCACCAGGGCTGCTGCCACTCGCCAGGCTCAGCCTGAGGGTTCTTCCTGCTCCACGCAGCTGGACCTGGCCATCTCAGCCCCACAGTGACTGTCCCTTTCTCTGCCTGTAACCTAACTCATGTGACCTCACTAATGTGGCTGAGGGGCCACATACTCTGGTTTCTTAGTGCCCTCCTCAGCACTTGGCATGGGGACAGAGCCAAGGAGGGTGCCTGTCATTCAATGGCTGGGTGAACACACTCCTTTGTGATAGCTCATGGCCTTCCCATTCCCACTGCTTCCTCTGGCCCCTCTGCAGCCGCCTCTGCTACCCTTGTCTTCGCTTCTCTAAGGATATTCAAGAACTGAGGTTGATGCCCCAGGCCCTGCATCCACCCTTCCAGAAGAATGAGTCCAGCCTCTGAAATCAGACCTGAACACCAGGCCTGCCTCTGCCACATATTACTTGTGTGTCCCTAAACATATTTCTTAACATCTCTGAACCTCAGTGTCCTCAGTTGCAAAAATGGGAAATGGGTTAGTGCTTCTCTGTATCTTAAGCTATATATGAAAGGTTCTGGTATTCTTAAACAGTCTAAAAATGTTAGGGAAGTGTGGAAGAAAGGAGTCACTCCCCACTGCGCTTTGTTTATTTTATAGTTCACAAGAGTTAGGGACCTCTCACTGAAACTTTTTTCTTAAAGGCCTGGGATTTCATTGAATCTAAGAGGAACCTGCCTCCAAACTGGGTTCCAGAAGAAAGGAAGCTGAAGTTGGCCAGGCCCTTGGGCTCTGAAGCACTTACGCAGTTCCATTTGCTGTAGCTCTATGTGTTCCTGGACCTTGGGGATCAGTATTAATCACTCAGAGTAGGATGAGCATTCCCTGGCAGCACCCTTTGTCATGGTGGGAGACGGCCTTATGAGCCTGCACTGCTGCCTTCAGGCATCTTGGCTTTTTTTCTCAGGCCTTTTAGTGAACATGGCTTGGTCTTCCTCTAAACTCTATTCCTCTGTTTGCCGGTGCCTTTCTTCTGACTCAATGCTCAAAATCCTAACTGGAGAACCCCAGGGAGAAGATCGTAGGCATTTGAGGAAGAAGTTGGCAAGCTGAGAACCTTCTTCACTACTCAGGTCTCTCTGCTGCCTCTCACTCACTACCTTGAGATCCTCAGTTGCAAAAAGCAACTGAAGGTCTGGAAAGAGATCATTGCCTCAGAGGACTTGCGGAGAAAACTCGTGATTAGAATACAAAAAGAATCCATGTACCAAAAGCCTTGATTGTTGTCTCCTGGGAAAACACAACTATTGAGTGATGGTCCAAGGCCAATGAAAGGGCTGAGAGGGGATTATGAAATCTAAATGCCAAATTCTCACATGAAAACAATGCCCAATTCTGTAAACTTTTATTACTATGGACTACTGAAGGCAGTCCGTACACTTGAAGCCTACCAAGAATTATTAAGCATTACTAAACTTTCCAAAAAAGCATTGTTTTATATTATAAAATATAATATACAATGTAAATTTATATATTAAATCATAAAACATATATACAAAATGAGAAATAAGTATTATATAATAGAAATAATATGGTATAAAACCATGTATATGTGTTTATAATATTTTTAAAAAGTAATTAAGAGATTCTTATCTGTTCCTCTAATATTCTTTAGTATCATTGAGTTCTGTTTTATTTTTCTTCTGGAAAGAGAGAACAGACAGAGGGAGATGGCTGTGGGGACTTCTGCCAAGCCTAAATTGGCCACAGTCAAAAAAGTTTGATGGCATCATGCAGAGAAATGAGCCTGCAAGTAATCTTTCTCAAATTCCTCTCTTCTTTATGTAAGATAGTTTGAGAATTAATGTCTGGGTAGAAAAGCATTTTCATACCCCCACATAGGCAATGGTAGAAAGCTCCAAGTATGATATTGTGAATGTATATATCATCATCTAAGATAAAAATATTTGCCTTGTCCACCCTAAAAAGTGCAATGGGCATATGGGTCAATTGTCTTTTCTCCTCTATTTACTATGTGCAGAATTTCCCTTCAACAAAATAAGATAGGAAAGAAAACTAACCCAGCAGTGTAGGCTTCTGCTCTATTATAAGGAGAGGAAAGATACTCAAAGACAAAAATCAGCATGAAATGGTATTTTACTTGCAAGCTTTTAGAAGATGTGTATGAACAGGGAAGATCAAAGGAAGGCAGAGAAAGCAGGAGCCAGTGGTTGATTATGTCCTTCTAACTGTAATTGTGCCTCAATTTGCAGGGAAATAGGTTCCTCTTCGTGGACCCTATACTGTGATCTACAGAACACTGGGCTCCAGTCCAGATTGGAAGGTGTCCAGGGTGTCTTCAAGCTCCCTCTTGGGGGTTTCATGTGATCTTTTGTGTGTCAAGTGAGTGGGCAGGGCCCTGGCACCCAGTACTGCCCTCAGTTACACAAAGAGTTGGTGCCCACGTGGGATCTGGGCGTACCAGGCTTTTCATCAACCCAGCGGTAGACACACACATAAAAACACAAAGACTCTGCATGCCACATAGAATGGCAGTGCTTTGTGTTTTCATTTATTGGTTGTTTAAAAAATTATAAAATCTATGTTTATTATAGAAGAATTAGAAATTCTAAGCCTTATAAAAAGGAAAATAAATATAATCATCATATAATCATCATAATCCCACTACAGGGGGTAACCACCTTTAAAGTCCTGGCATGGTTTTTTCAGTCCTGTATGCATATACTCATATACACATTTATACCTCCCGCAGATATCAGCCAGGATTTCCCAGCCTCTCACCTTCCAGGAGACTCAACCCTGCTCCATGCCCTCCAGAAGAAGTCCCAAATCCTCCCCAGTGTTTCTGGAAATTCCAGAGAGTCTTAAGTCTTTAGGATCACCCTTGTCTCTAAGCATCTATTTCTACAGCTAATTCTGCATTTCATGAATTTAGGTGAATAGTGAATCTTTTCCTGGATTTCAACCCTATATCTCCACTCACATAAAGCATTTATGATGTAGTAGACTTTACTGAAAAGTTTAGGAGTGGGCAGAGTTGGGGTTTAGCTCACAGCCAGAGTAGCAACTTTCAGATGGAACATCAGGCACCTTTGTGCCCTGCAGGCAGCCCACCATGTGGAATGTCCATGGCTTCTTCACTCTGGGAGGGCTCAGGCTCGCACCTCCAGGCCCCCTTCTCCCTCTTGGTTTCGTGTCCCTCTTCCTCTACCTCCCTACCCTCGCCCCCAAAAACATCTCTTCTGTTGCTTTGCACGCCTATAAACAGGGTCTCCCTTCTAATACAAGTAAGTGGCTTATAGAAGAATTTGTTTAAACAAGGGCGTTTCTTCTTATAGCAACTGTTACAATAATACAAATCTTGAGATCACATTCTATATACATCATTTATTCTGCCTTTTTAAATTGAGCATTACATTTTTAGCTCTTTCCCTTATCATTAAATATTTAGCAGCACAGGATTTCATCAAATAGATGCGCCATTATTCATTTCACTATTCCGCTATTTTTGGACATTCTTTGCTTTGGGGAAATTTATAAAGCAGAAATTATTAGCTCAAGGAGTGTGAATATTTTTAAGGTCCAATACTAATTGCCAAATTATCCTCCAGAAAGGTTATGTCAATTTGCACACTTCCCAGCTGTAATTGAGAGTGTCAAGTGACTTTATTCTTTAAACGATTTGCTAATTTGACATTGGCTGTGGAAGAGACTATTTCAGGGCAGTGAAGTATCTGGTCAGAGTCACAGCAGCTGAGAGCCTCAGGGGCTGTGAGGGAGCTTTTGGCCTTGGTGGACTCCGGGGCCCTGGGGCAATGGACAAACCTCTCAGGACCTCTAGTGCTACTGCACCACCTGGGCAAGGTTGGCCGCTGGCTCACATGCTCAAAGCAAGCCCTCCCCCCTCCCCCGACCCCTGTCCCTGTCCCTGGGGTGGCTATCATCCTACCTCTGCCACCAGGAAGGGCAGCTCAGGTAGGCTGCCCTCAGCAACTCCCCCCAGCTATTCCTCACCAGATCCGGGTGGCTGTTGGCAAACTGGCCTTCTCCCCAGCTCCATAGGGAACTGGGTTCTGGACCCACCCAAACTCATTTCTCTCTCTCTCCCTGGAGTTTGGAAGGGGTCCAGGGCCTCGATTTCCTCATCATCCTGTCCCTCTACTATAGTGTCTATGGGTCTGCTTTCCCCCTTCCTCGAGGTGACAGGAGCTCACACCAATAGAGCCCCAGAGCACCACCCCTCTCTTTCCTTTCCTGAAATGACAGATGTCTGGGGAACCAGAGACTTCCACCCCCCTTTGCTCTCTTAGGACATTGGTGAGTTCTACTTTTCTCAGTCTGTGAGCAAAGCACACGTGTGCACAACCAGCCATCTGGACTATTTTTAACCAAACTAAAAATACTGCCTTACCTCAGAGGAGTGTGCTGAAGGAGCTTGTTTAGGGTATCGAATGGACCGGCACAAATACAAAGTGCTTCGGCATTACCTGCTCTCACACTCTGCGGGTTCCTCCCCTGGGAACCGAGCAAAGGATGGGTGGTGGTGGTGACTGGGAGCAAGGGACTGTCGGGTTTGGTGATTCTCCATCTGATTTTTCCTCTCCTCCAGATTCTGGGTAGCTCCAGGGCATGGCCTGGCACATAGGAGGCATTCCACAAGGGTCGGGGCAGGTGGGGACACAGCGAGAGGAGAGTTTCCCACCTGGGACTATGCGGGTGATGGAGGTCAGGGGCCTGGACGTTAAGATTTCCGACATCCCTGCTTTGGTAGGAGAAACCCAGGCACATGCACACACGTGTCCACTCTATTTTCCTCTCCCTTCCACCCTGTGTCCTTCTGCAGTGTCCCTGGACTCATTCCCTTCTTGGGACATCTGCTTCCCCAGCGTAAGCCTCTGGGGCACTTGAACTGCTGCAGAAGGGAAGAAGTTCAAGTGCTCTCCTGTTCCAGGTCAGGCACTTTGGATTTAACCTTGAGGCAGAGGCTCAGCTGCCCTGACAACCCGCAGCTCATTTCTACAGCAACACCTCCCGCAAAGGTAGCCCAGCACGTCCTTGGCCACCGGCTTCCTGTGGCGATAAAAATAGCTGAGGCCCCGCAGCTGCTGAATGATGAATTCTGGAAGGAGATGATTGATTCTCACAGCTGAGCCCTGGGGTCAGCAGGCGTTGTGCAAGTAGAGACGCGGGTTGAAGGATGGGGTTCTGCTATAGATAGAGCTGTTGACAGAGCGATCCTGGGCTTCTCCCCACCTGAGGGGAATACAAACTGAGCTAATTAAAAGAAACTGCAAAGGGCTGTTGGAAATGATGCAGACGCGTGCACTCTGCTTTCAGACCATGCTTGACCTTTTTGGTATGTGCGGTCATTTCCCCTCCTTCATTCTGGCACAGGATTCGAAGTGGGGAGAGAGTATTCATTTCCAGGGAAGGCGATGGGGTGGTAAAGCGAGAGGAGTGCCTGCTTCCCCTAAAACAATGGTGAGGAGTTGTCAGGGCTTATGAAACACCACAGGGACACCGATGTCAGGCAGCTCCTGGTGGCCTGGAATTTGTATCAGCTCCCAGCTCGGGCTGGAGGAGTGTTCCCGCTCGCCTTGCCAGGGGACTAGCTTGGTGATCTACCAGGGCTGCTCTCCGATTAATCACAGTGATCTAAGGTTAACTGTGCACATGAAGCTCCTGACCAGTGACATAGGAGCTTTTAAGCCATATCATAAAGCTGTTAGACTGTGCACAAGTAAACAGCTGGACCTGTGAAGCTGCACAGCTGGATTAGATCTGGACAATTCAGAGATATCCCCGTATGTGTTTACTTTACGGTGCATGTTTTCTAGGCAAGCTATCCCCTAGTGTTCTATAAAGTAGTAATAATAATAATTTTTCAGAGAAAGAGAGAAAAGAAAAGTCACTGGAGAATGGAGAAAGTAAGAGGCAAATGAGAAAGGATATGTTTTCAGATCAGATTATTAAAAAGATGATGAGTTGATGAAGTGGCCAGACACAGAGAAGATAATCCAGATGGCCATTGCTCCTGAGGAGAAGGCACTGCCTCGTAACTGGAGCAGAGGAAGGGGGTGAGGGACACCTACTGGTTTTCATGAAAGAGACAAAAGGAAGCCTCTGCAGAAAGTCTGGTTAGGACCACAAGCTTGGAAGCAAAGCAGGCCCTACCTTTGTCTCTCCTGGAATCCTGTGAGATGCATGCACTCAATTCCTCCCCTCCTCTTAGTGCCTTTGGGGATTTAGCATGTGTGACTGAATCCATGTTCCCTGGTTGTCCCTGATTGCCAAGTTCGTTGAAGCAGCTATCTGGATTCCTAGTTATGTGAAATTTAGGGTCAATTCAAAGGAGGGTAATGATGAGGAGGGGTCTAGAAACCAACTCAGACCAACTTCGTGGGTTAAAGTGCTAACATTATAATTAGTCTAGAAAATTAGAAGAAGATAAACGCTACAGGTTGCCTTCAGGTCTGTCCCTAATATTTGTAGGAGACAAATGGAGATCCCTTCTCTTCTTAATCCCTACCCTGTCAGCCACCGAGAGAAGCCTTGCACACATGTATGTGTGTGGACAACCCAGGCTGTGCGTCCAAGCTCCATCTCCAAACCCCACCAAAAAACTGCCACTTGGCCCCTGCTTGGGACAGAGGTGTGCTCACCAGAAATATGAGCCACCTGTGGGAAGACAGACCTGGGAAGAGGCCACAGGCTGGGGTCACTGGGCAGGGAATTTCCTGGCTGATTACCTGGAGCAAGGTTACACTGGGTCCAGGTAGGCACATTCCCTGGTGCCACAGACTTGTCTTGCTCATGGAAAGTGGTGTGACCAGAGAAGGGCTAGAATGTGGTCCCTAACATGTGGGGCTCAGGGCAGGGACCCCAACTGCCAGGGTCTAAGTCTGATACTGAGTATGTCAAATCTGAGCTGTCCAAACTGGATGCCAAATCTACTCCTTCACTTCTATTTCCTTCATGCCTCCAGAATCTTCCTTTTCTTTCAGCCCTCAGCTGCTGCCCATGGGCAATTCTCACTTGTGCCAGGACTGAGTGCTTGGCCTCCTGGGTTGAACTCCTCTCCTCCAGCCTTCACACTGCCAGCCCAGCAGTCTTTCCCCAGGGCAAATATGACCGTACCACCCCCTGTCCTATTTAAAACTCTTCAGGGTCTCCCTGTGCCAACAGGATCACGTCCAAGCTCCTGAGCTCAGCACACAAATCCCTCCACAGCCCAACCAATGCCCCCATCCTCCGACTCTTGAACCTTATCAAATATTCTTCCAGTTAATGCAACATACTGTTTCCAGCCTCTTTGTCGGTGCTGCTCCCTCTTCTTGAAGGGCCCTTTCTCTCTTGTCTGCCAGCTCAATGTGTACTCACTTTCTCCAAAGTGGAAACCTTTCCAATGCCCCCTACTCTCCCTCTCCTCCCCAGATAAAATTGATCACATTATCTGTAAACTGATCTGATGCTACATCATAGTACTTAAAATATTTTCTAGCATTTATTTGTTTACAAGTCTGTCTTTTTCTAACCAGATGCAATCTCTCTGAAGTTAGGGGCTATATTGTTCTTCTTGGCATCCCTGTGTCTGACACAGAAACGTGGTGAACTGAAATAGAAAGTGTGCATATGATCAATGCTTGTCCCCACAGATCGAATCATATGTCGATGAGCATATATTACTTGATTTGTTTTCACCAGGCATTAATATTTTATAAGGCATCAATTTCTAAACAATAGGCAGAAAATGATCATGAGTTTCAGGCATGCAGGCACGATGTGGATGAGTCCATAAAAGGTACTGGGTCTTGCTGAGAACCCTTGGCATCGCCGGCAGCTGGGAAGGCACTCAGACCTGCAGCAGTTCCAGGGCTGTGGGCTCGTGTCTCTGGGCCAGGGTTATCTCAGGATGAAAGTCGGGTCAGTTCCTCCAGCCACTTGGCTCTGCATCCTCTTCTTTAACAGGAGGAGCCAACAGGGACTTCTTGTTCATCTTTGGAAGGGAGGGAAATGGGAGAGGGCAGACAGGTATGAAATATACACAGCTGAGTGCACATCTCAGCTACTCATGATTCACTGAATGGGTGAGGGTCAAAGATATACACATGAGCAAAATGCAGCCCTGCCCTCCAGGGGCTCACACTCAGCTTAGAAGGTAGGGAAGTAAATGAATGGGAAAAATACAAAGCACATCTGCCAACATAGAGTGAAATACCAAATGATCGGAGCACCCTGATTGTGGACCACACCCACCTTCTTCCCACCACCTGCTGACCCCATGTGCTCTGATCCTGCCCACCCTGCATGTGGAGTCTCCGTCCCTCTTGCATTGGTCTTCTCTCTGCACATATGTCTGTCCTGCCCGGAACGTTCTTCCCTCAGTACTGTGCACAGCTGGTTCCTTTTCCTCTTCCAGCTTCCACTGAAATGTGGTTTCCTCAAAGAGATCTTCTGTTGCCCCATTTATAGTCACTTTTGTGCTTTAATCCTCACTATTTGCTCTCAGCTTCTCATTTATTTCCTTCAAAACACTTAATCTAACATGATTGTCTTATTTATTTATACTTATTATCTCTCTAATCCACAAGCTCCATCAGGGCAGAGACAGCATCCATCTGGTTTTCTCCTGTATTGACCCCATCTGGCACATAGTAGGGGCTTAATAATCATTCATTAAACAAATGAAGGAAAGAAGGGCCCTTGTTGGTCTCTGGCAGGTGGTGGTGGGAGGTGGGGGAGAAGCCATGGATGGCTTTCCAGAAGAAGGACGTTCAAGCAGGGCCTTGTGGCACCGTCAAGTATCTGGCAGATGGAAGTGTTGCAGGTGTGTGAGCAGGGATGTGACTCTGACGGGGGTGAAGGTAGGGACAGGGAGACATGTAGCCTGGCTGGGGAGGAACAGGGGGACAACTGCTATCCATTTTTTTTGTGTATGGCCCCCCCCCTTATTGGTGGATGGGACAATGAGGCAAACCATTAAAAGTCCCCTTGGACACATCTAGCCCTCAGATGTGCCCACCTGGACTGGACAAATTCAGCACAAGCTGAACAATTAGAACTCAGAGTGCTACCTGAGGGATCTGACAAGGACGGCAAGGACACTCAAGTGACCTCAGATGATCCCAAAACCTAGGAAAAATACTCCAGCAAGCCCAAGCCATCTGATCATGGGACACATCTCCTGACTGTCTCTGACTGCTCACAATGAGCTGGCCAAGGACATTCCAGATATGCCAGGCCACTGGGCCAGACTCCCAGGGACAGCAAGCCACCACTGCTCTCTCCCCCATCACACCCAAGGGAAAGCACACAGAATGGGCCTGTGTCCATGGCCTGGCAGGCACCTGCCCTCTAGCCCTCTGGGACAGTGTCAGCTGCCAGTGAAACAACCAGCACCTTTGCACTGGGCCAGTGGGCAGGGCTGCTGCTGGCAGAGTCCTGGTGGCTTACGGCACCCGGGCTCACCATCAGGGTGATTCCAGGTAGAACCTCCAATTTCACGGGGCAAGGTCTCTCCCTTCCAGTGATTTATGATACCAGAGGGAGCCAGTTGTTTTTTTTCCCTTCCCCCGTCTCCCTCCTCCTCCCAGGACAAATGGGTTCACATCACTGTGGGCACTCTGGTCTGCAATGACAAAGACAAAGAGGTTCCACTTGTCCCTCTCCCCCCTGCACCTGCTGTCAGGGGATTATGGCTATTAGTCAGCAGCCACATTCATTTTGCTGGCACCTTCAGTTCTTTGTATGTTGCCCGGGCCACAGCACCAGCCACGGTGCTCTTGCTGTGGCTCTGCTGATTGCCTGGATATATTGCCCATCTGCAACAGACCTGGCTTAAAACTACAAGGTCATATTTTTCCTTCCTTCCTTCCTTCCTCTCTATCCTCCTTCCTTCCTCTCTACCCTCCTTCCTTCCTTCCTCCCTTCCCCAAACCTATAAATCTTAGCTCAATTTCTTGGCATGAGAATCCAGGGGCTTGGCGCTTCCTTCCATAGGAGTAGGACAGTCCTGAAGCAGCTGGTACCCTGATCCCACTTTGTTTATGTTGTACAATGAATGGGCCTTGAGCTTTTTCAAAGTTATCTCTTTGCTCCCAGAGGTTAACAGGGAAACAAGAAGGTGGCCTTTCGCCTCTCTGCTGTTCTCAGGTGCCCTTGCATTGCTGTTGTGCTACATCAGGGCAGTGGTGTCCTCATGGTCTGGGAGGGGGCAGAGGCAGAGCCAAGACAGAGCGAGAGGGAGGCTGGGAAGCGCCACCCAAACTCGCCAGCTTTGGAAGCCTGAGTTCCTTGGCAAAGAATCTGAGAACCTTCACTCACTTAAACCCCCAGGAAGTGCTTGGGCATTTACCAGGTAGAGACTGGCTCCTATGAAAATCACAGACAAAATGTAGCAACTAATCACCCTATGCACTCAGGCCGCTTCACCTCTGCCATGCACAGGGGAGGTGGAAGAAGAGTGAGCGATCTGGCACCAAGCCGGCTCTCCCCCACTCCCCTCCCAGCAACCCCTCTGCGTTCTGCTCAAGATAACTGACGTAAGCCAGGCTCATTGTCTCAGCTCCAAATGTGGCAGCCAGCAGCAGGAGGAGATGTCAGGTGTCTGGGATGCCAGGGCTGCTTCTCTGAGGTTACCAGGCTGCCGCATGCGGCTTCGTCTCTCTGATCTCTGGTGGCCTCCATGGCCTGTGCACAAGTCTGCACTGGAGCCTCCAGGATGCTTTGGAGCCTCGTGGGGTGTGGGTGAGGTTCCCACCGTGCTCGCTTAGTAGTTCTTTCTCTCAGGGTGATGGCATATTGTGGGTGATTAGTAATGTATGTTACCACTTTGGGGTACTTAGTCTCTGCCGGGAGCTGTGCTAAGTACTTTATATCATCTCATTGAATCCTCTCAACAACCTGTCAGGAACACATTATCTGACTTTTGCAAATGAGGAGCCCTAAACCGGGCTTTAGGAAGATTAGATAATTATCCAAGATCACACACTAGTAACAGGGAGAGCCATGCACTGGACACATGATTCCAATGCTTGTGTGCTTGGTATGTAAATTATCCTGCCTCCTTCTATGAGGGTTATTGGGAATCCAGATATTTAAGGAGCACTAGGTAAATTAGTCAAAATTCCAAAAGCAATTAAATCCCAGCTATTTAGACAAAGCAGTTAATTTTCTAGAATATGGACTGAGACAGGGTAGGAACTCCACCAACCCCTTCAATTCCTGGAATGAAGCAGCCGACTTGGAGGAATGTTTCCTCTGCTCCTGAGAAGCTCAGAACATACCTCTCAGCCCCACCTGGATTTATGTGGCTGGGATGGGGCCTTGATAGCAGGATCCCAAGGACACGGACATCTCTGGGTGAGGGGCATTATTCTGCCTAGCACATGTGGGTTTTCTCAGTAACCTATGTGATAGCCACATGAGCTATGCATACTTATTATACCCATTTTGCAGATGGGAAAAGTGAGGCTTCCAGAATTTGCATGACTTGTCTGAAGTCGCATAGCCATTTTAAGTGTCAGAGCCCAGGCTTGAGCACAGATGGTCTGATTCTGATATACTTTACTAACCCATGATATTTCCTATAAGATATATTATATATGGCTCTTCTCTAGTCTGTTTTTTTAAACTTCACAATATATTTTGACCATGTTTCTATATGATTAAACACATATTTAAAACATCATTTTAATGACTGCCCCAATAACAGGTGAGGATACAAAAGGTAGAGTCCAAATTCTTCTACTTAATACATGATCTTATTGGTTTATGCCTTTATAAAAGAAGGATGATAGTAATAATACCTACCACATGGTGTTGGGATACTTAAATAATGCATGTAAATGTGATTTGTTAATGAAAATATTCTATATGAATGTAAGTCATAACGATCATCATTATTAGTAACTAAGCACCAGGATCAGGAGGCTCTCCATAGTTTGGGGTATCGCAGGCAACAGAACCACTGTTACATGGATGTGCTCACTTTATGAAATCCACTTGTGATTTGTGCTATTTTTATATGTTATACTTTAATGCAAAGTTTACGTTAAAAAGCCTATTCATGGATCCCCCTTCCGTATGGAATGAAGCGCCAGTTTCTGACTCTGGCACCCAGAGCCCTCCACAATAGGACCTGACCTGCCTTCTCAGCCCAACCACCCTAGTCAAAGCCCACCGAGACACGAACCATTCTTTTCAACCATCCTACACTTCCTCGCTTCCCTGTCCTCCCGTCTTAAGATGCTTCTCAATATCGCCTCCTCTGTTTGATTCTCCTTGATCTCTATTCAGCACCCTCTCTGAGCCCCCTGCTTCCTTGAGTTTACATTCTGTGTCTGACACCTCAGGGGCATTCTGCCCACAAGTACTGCTTGAATGGAACTTACCAGAATCACTAGTCAAGGCCTGCAGACCTAGTGTGTCTCCTCTGTGGGTCCCTCTTTCATGAAGGACACTGACTTCATAGGGCCTTGACGTGGGGTAGTTAATGATTAAACCCATTCTGACTTTGCTCGACATGGGTCCCACAGCTTAAAATGGAGCCACTGCTATTTTTGCCCTGCTTATAAGTCCTCTGTAGAAGTCTTTCTTCCCAGCTAAAGCATGAGTTCTAGGAGGGTAGGGGCCACGTGCAGTGTGTATTTGTATCTGCTCCCCACTCATCCCCACCACAAGCCAGCATAATGGGGAACAGCGTGAGGCTCCATGACGAATGGCATGATGCTTACTGGTTAAGATGGATTGGAGCATGTCACTAAGAAAGACACTACTACCTGCTCTGCTCACCATTTCTCTAGGGCCCTTTAACAGTCAAAGAGAAAGCCACCTGGCCATTGTTAGCAGTCTGGAGCCAAAGGAAACAGCTGCAGGCTGACTCTCAAGCGGCAAGGCTCTTGTGTGGCCAGTGGCTCCTAGCTAACTAGTTGGGAACCCTTCTGCTAGGGAATTGAAAGACAAAGTCTTTCCCATGCCATTAGTTCTTCCATTAAATGGACAATGTTAGAACAGAGGTTGGCAAACTTCTTCTGTAAAGGGCCAGAGAGTAGATATTTTAGGCTTTTTCAGGCTTTATGATCTCTGTCACAGCTACTCAATTCTGCTGCTACCGTGTGAGGACTTCCACAGACATTACATAATCAGAGCATGACTGTGTTCCAATAAAACTTTATTTATAGACACAGAAATTTGAATTTCACATTCTTTTAATATTACAAAATAGTATTATTCTTTTTATTTTTTAAAAAAAACATTTAAGACTATAAAGACCATTCCTCACTAGTGTGTAGTAGTTTGCCAACTTCTGGAGTAGGCCACCAAGGGGAGCATCTTCTTTTCCTTCATGGACGTGCTTCTCAGACAACTTGCTCAGAGTCAAGAGGTGGGATACAGGGGTGGAGGAGAAAGCCTGTTAAACGTGCAGATTCCTGGTCCCCACACCAGACCTACTGAACCAGATTACCAGGAAACTGCCATAGTGGACCATCCTAGGTGATTGCCATGTGCGGTGAGCACAGAGAACCATTTTGGCCAAAAGGAAACCAAGGGCTTTCTTAGAGAAACTTTTCGATTTTGGCAGAAAAATGAGGCCAACCAACAAAACAAGTGCTTCCTACCTGAGCGGGTTCTTTTAGGATATTTTTTAAAAGCACTTTGGGTTCTCCTATTTATAAGTTGTTAGTCTTCCTCAGACTCCAACTGCTGTGTTTTCCAGAAAGAATGACCAGTGGGCAACCCCAGTCTTTCTCTGGAGACATTGT
Source organism: Cheirogaleus medius (assembly GCA_008086735.1). Taxonomy (NCBI): domain Eukaryota; kingdom Metazoa; phylum Chordata; class Mammalia; order Primates; family Cheirogaleidae; genus Cheirogaleus; species Cheirogaleus medius. The sequence continues at coordinate 7,464,314 of VBSM01002121.1, read as the reverse complement.
TGACTGCTCATGCTCAGCCCACTTACCTTTTTTCTTTCTAGCTAAAAGAACCCCAGTTTCATTCTGGCATCCAGCCTTAAGGAAGGTGACCTTGTCACAGTGATGTGCAGGTAAATACTTATCAACTGCTCCTCAGGAAAAAAAAAAACCCTGATATTAGAGTTTGCCAATTGTGATGTAAATAGTCCCACCACTGCCAATTTTGAGCTACCAATGCAAAGTCACTAAATGCAGAGCAGAGAGAAATGTGCAATTAGCTTTCGCAAGCTGCTGTGAGTTGGCTCCAATCCCACACTGTCCTGTTGCCACTCAGTGATAAATAGTTAATCGTGGTGCTCCCATCTCAATACCAGGAATTGGCCTATGAGCAGAAAATACTCTGGAGTGTGGTTAGGGCACTTTAAGGAGAGATTTCTTTATCAATAAAAGGAATGATGATTTCTCATCTTCCACTGGACACTACTGGATTCCAATGTGGTACTGGCAGCCATCCTGTGATTATGAAAGAAGCTGGCCTGAGGACACCTGAACATACCATGGGGTACAGAACAGGGACAGAGAAAGGTGACATGCTCAACCTGCTGAATTAACCAGGTCTTGCAGCAATTTAGATTAGGACTTCAGAAAACGTCCTCATTGTTCAAGCTGGTAGAGTTGAGGATTCTGTTACTTGCAACAAAAAGCTCTCCAACTGATGCACCTTCTCGGAAATTAAGAAGAGAGAGCATGCGTGAGTTATCACCGGGCTGTTAGCACCTCAACATGCGCAGACACACAGCAGAACGTCCAGGACTCGGAGGCAATGGGCTGACAAGTCAGCTTCTCCTAGATCATCATCCTTTCCACTGCAGGACCCTCCGAAGCCCATTTACCCTGTGAAATGCCACCAACTTGCTGTCTCACCTGTTTCGCCCCAGCACTGCTAAGCACAAGTGATGTAGGGCATTATCAGGGCTTCAGCAATGGCGTGTGTGGCAGAAGTTTAAATGAATTTCATCAGCATGATTAAATACTTATTACATGAGTCAAACATACGGGCTTCATTAAGCTAGTGAACTCCCAGGAACCTCCTCTTCTGTTTATACAACCCATCTGGACTCTCAGATTACTTTAAAGAAATGGGATAAATGGAGTTCGATATGACAGCCAGGTCGTCTTTCAGTGTTGTATTCTCAGAGGAAACTCATCTTCCATTGCTAACTCTGGCCTCCCTACAATTGGGTACAGAGGTTTTTTCCATCTGCTTCTGGCCTCTGTGAAAGCCTGACATGATGCTGAAATTGAGACTTTAAGTGTAACTTGCCAGGACATGACAGACATACTTTTCTCACTGAAGCATGGAACATTGTCTAAAGTCATTTGCAAGCACAAACCTTGGGGTTTTATGAGGAGGGCACACCTTGAAAGCAAAATAAAGGACAAGGTTTAATTAACTTACTGGGCCCTCTGTTAGTCGTTATTAGAAGCTCTTTATCAAATTAAAGGCCTGCTGGGAAGGCAGCTGAGTGCAGAAAAGCAGTGACATGCGTTAAGTGCCAAAGTGGGTTTTAATTGGCTGTTTAAATGAGGGAAAGCTCCCTGCAGTGTGACAGACACACATAGTGGGGTGTGTGCCAACACACACACACACACACACACACACACACGGAGCCCCAGGCAGTCTGGAAATCACAGGAATCACATTTTTGGAAAGCTGACATCCCCAAAGTGGAACCACAAGCCTACCAAGAAGGGAGCCCTAGAGCATGTGGCATTCCAGGCTCAATAAATGCCATAGTTATTATTTCTGATAATAATAAGTAACAGTGATGTAGCAATAAGTCATTTGAATGCTGCCAAATTTATATTGTACATAGTCCAGCTGAATTGCCAAGGCCAAGGTCTCTTGCTCTTGGATCAAGCTCGGGATTTTGTTTTGTCTCTTCTGTCTATCAAGCCATTAACATATAAAATAGGGACACAAATATCTCCACTATAGGAATGTTATAAGATATTTACACAAATTTCCTAGCAGTTCCTGTCACATACTGATAGCCCAATAAATGGTAGTTATTTTGACCAAACTATTTTCTACTATGCTCTTTAAAAAGATCATTGGGGATTATTTATTCCTAATAGCCCTAATAAAGATGAGAAGCACTACTACCACATGGTGGCTAAAGCATGACCTTTGGCATCAGACTGATGTGGATTTGTGTGCTGGCTCCTCCACATCAGGGGACTTCTCTGGGCCTCAGACTCCTTTTCTAAAACATGGGATAAATCATATCTACTTCATAGAGTGGTGGAAAAATTATATGACCATGCTAGTACAACATGTGCATATAGTAGGTATGACCATCAATATGCTTATGAGGGGAGTGTGTACTTGTGTTCCCTCATAAGAGATGAGATATGAAATTACAGAGCGGCTTTAGGACAGGCTCCAAAGGCACCCTACCTTGTCACATAGGCTGCTAGGAAAAGTTCATTGAGTCAATCATTGGTGAAGTTTGTGGGGTGGAATCTTACCAACTGAATGCAGCAACGACAGGGTTTTTGAGGATTGGGGACACACATTCAGGACACAAAAGAGAGCTCTGCAGTCAGTCTTTGCTGTTGCTCACCCTCTTAGAGAACTGGGGTTTCCCCATGGTTAGAGCATTAATGTATTTAACCCAGAATAACTCCATCATATAGCTGGGGCAAGAGGCCAGAGCCTCAGTTTCCAGTCTATGGCTTATTTTACTGAGAAAGTTTCCTGTCAGGGTGAGATTCTCAACTGGTAGGCAAAAAATTATTCCAAAACAACTTTTTTTGTTAATTCCATAAGCAGATTTTTTTTTTTTTAAGAATTTTATTGGTACTCTGAGCTTGCTATTTAAAAGAAGCTTTCAATTGAAGTTCTTATTACAAGGTCAAGATCTCCCAAGTTTCTTTACAAGGATGATGTGCAGTAGCCACTGTAACTTTTGGCTTTCTGTCAGCATCACAGTTTGGTGGAAAGTTATGGGGATGGTCGGGGAGGGGGGAGGGGATAGAGTCACATGACTAGCAGGGGCTGTGGAGATCTTTTGAAGAAGTTAGAGGCATTAAAGACCCTCAGCCTACAGCTGCTGGCGAGGAACTTAAAATACAGGATTGTGGGTCCTTGGAGCCATTTTGAATTGGGGAATGTTTTCATAAAGGCTGCAAAAATAAACGTTCCTGGTTGAAAGCATGTGGCTACGTGCATTTAAACACACGCCCTCTGTTCCAATAACACCACAGTTCTGGGCTATCCCTGATGTATCAGCAAGGAAGAGTACAAACTCCTTCCTTTCCCAACATCCTTGCTGAGGGCTTGGAGGGACAGCTCTCACTCAATTTTCCAGCCCCGTGAGGCTTTGAACATGAAACAGAAGCGTCCCAGGGCTCTTACAAATGAGCCACAGCAGGCTGATGTCAGGGCATGGATTCATGGGCTGCTGGGGGGTTAATATCTCTTGCAATTACACATAAGAAAAAAGCCTGCATTCTTCTTCATTCCGCCTGTTTCACACATCCTTGGCAGCTGGGCTTCCCAATGCTTCATTTAGGCCAATGTCCGTGAAGGAGCGGATCAGCAGGAGCGGCCATCAGGCAGCCATTTTAAGCCTTTGGCCTCGGTCCCCACTCCCCGCGCTCGGGAGAGACAGACGGGCCTTTGTGTGCCTGGAGCCAGCTAAGCCAGGATGTGACTGCGAGCTGGAATCTGACCTTTCATGGGCTCCAGCACCTGTCAGAAAAACGAACAAGCTTGGGGTGTTTTTTCCACTCCGGACTTAAATGCCAGTTTTGTGACTCCCTCACAGTGGAACTATGCCAAGGTAGTTGTGGTCAGCTCGGGCTCTCTGAGGAGCGAACCTGAGACAGACGTGATGGACGGCCCTGCATTTCTGAGGCCTGGCCAGCTCTCGGCTCAGAATGAATTCAAGCCGAACGGAGGACTTCAGTGCTTGAGTTAGGAACCTCAGGGCAGATCAAAGCAGCCACATTATGCTGGCACCCTGTACTCTGTGTGTGTGTGTGTGTGTGTGTGTGTGTG
>VBSM01002121.1:7442933-7460169 GCA_008086735.1 Cheirogaleus medius | reverse complement strand
AGTCATTACTGATACTCCGTTGCCCATGGACACACCCTGCCCTGATCATGGAAGAGGGGCTGGCCAGCCCATCAATGGCTTCAGCTGTGGGAAGACAACTTTCCTCGTAAGTGTGACTCCAGGGGATTGTGTTCAGGGCTCCTTGGTGACCTGGCCTTCAGTCAGGGGTGGCCTGAAGGGCCTGGGGGCTTCGGTGTGGACATGTGGTTGGTGCACTTCCCTGCACCCCAAACAGGTTCAGAACCCTACAAGTGGAAGGAGGCTATTGCACACCAATCCTCCAGCCCAAGGAGCTTGTCCCTTTGAGATGAATATGGTCACTGTGCCTGTATCCTTGGCTCCAGGGATCCTGCATCTGCCCCCTCATTTCACAGGATAGGGGTCCAATGCTAAGAAGTAGCAACTGAAACAAATTTAGTGGTAGGTAGCTGTGACTGGCAGCAGGAGAGGACTGGCCCTATAACTAAGATGCCAGGCCAAGGAAACAAATCGTGGTATATGAACCCCAACTTGGAATGTGGTTATTGATTTGCAACAAGCTGCATCTTACACGGACAACTCTGTGCAGTCAGCTTCAAAGTGAGTAAAACAGATCTATTTCTTTAACTCTTCCCCTAGAGAATACATACTAGGACAGCTAGCAAACACTGATAGGTTATAAAGTCCATTACCTTTATTTAGTTTAATTTTAAAAAGATATACACTGTACATTTGTAGCCTTTTTTATTACTAGTGTTTGAAACACATAGACTACAGTTTGCCAAACACTTTCTTTTAAATGCATCACATTTAATTCTCACAAGGATTCCTTTATAAGGAAGCTTCTGTTGTCCCCATTTCGCAGATGAGGAAGTAGGCTCTAGGAGGTTGGGTAACTTGCCCAGCATCACCCAGCTAGTAAACAGCACAGCTGGGACACAAACTCTTGCTGTTTATTCCAGAGCCCAAATTCTTTCCCAAAAGACTACATGGTCTTTTCCTGTGATTACTTACAGTACCATTCATCTACTACAAAGATATTCAGATGGTCATAATCTAATTTTGTTGACAGAAAGAGTTTCTTTAATCAATCAAATTGCATGCTGACAATATATTTTTCTGTACCTATCAAAAATGTCTGGGTTTTAAAAATTCAAATGAAATTTTTTAAAAGCTCTAAATTAGATTTTCACTAGTAAGCATGTTATCTGATCATGTTATTATTTGATGTTTGATAAATACTCACTGCTACTGTTTGGTGCTCAGTTGGACAGTTAAAAGGTGGCTTGTTTTAGCCTTAATCTGAAATACATTAAGAAGGGTCAGCCAGGCCCAGTCAGGCTTTGCTAAAGGTTTTTTGCATTGGTCACAGTTTTGACTTATAGATCATCAATTAGTTGCAGATGTCGACAGTAATAAGGAGTGCAGGAAGGGTCAGGAGAACACTTCGTTCCCATTTGAGAGGAATTTAGAACTTAAAAAAATACCCTGTTAATTCTGAGCTGCCAACATATACACATTTATGCATGTACGTAACGCACTGGAAAAACAATCAGATGTTTGAAAGTAGTAGAAGAACATAATTCTGTAGACTTTAGAGTGCAGTTCAAGAAAAACACGGGTTTTTAAAAATAATCATTCACAATAACAATCATTTTCATATTTCTCTCATCTTTATATCTCAATAAATATGTAAGTTTTAATAATTAGAATTAATCGTGTAAATTATAATAATTAACAAGAATAATGAGAAAGGATGTTCAGTGCTATGCGCTCCATTTGTCTATTTTCATATTAATCCTCACACTTGCTCCCTCAGTTAGAGTCCGTCATTTGCTCCACTTAGAGGTGAGGAAAATGGGAGGTCATGGACCTAGCTGTAGCTGTGGCTTGCGTGCCTCACCCCTGATTGCCACTGCCCCCCTCGACAGGCCACACTTGGAGTGAGGCATCACACCAGTCTCTCTGGAGCACCCACATTAGGAAAGACTATATCAACTCTCTAGGAGCCTTGGATTTAGGCAGGAGTGAGACGCAGATACCAGAATTTGTAGGAGGGAAGATGTGGGGAAGTCCAAGAAGTCCACTGTGACAAACAAGAGAGAAACATTGATTCTGGAGTTCATTGGCCTCCATAGTCTGCAAGTCCTCTATAGCTCATAGTCTGAATCTGGGGCCAAGACCTATTTTTTATACAGCCCTCAAGCTAAGAATGTTTTTTATATTTTTTAAAGGTTTAAAAAGGATTTTATGTTTTTAAAAAGTTTATATTTTTGAAATGTCGAGGAGGAAAAAAAGGAAAAGGAGAAGGAGGAGGAGGAGAGGAGAAACGTGACAGAGGCCCGCAAAGCCTAAAATATTTACTATTTGGCCCTTTCCAGAAAGTTTGTCAAACCCTGGTCTAGACCAGTGTTAATAGAATTACAATTCTGCCATATATGTAAATTTAAAATTTTCTAGTAGCACATTAATAAGTAAAACAAACAAAAAAAACCCAGGTAAAATTAATTTGAATAATGTATTTTATTTAACCCAGAATATCCAAAATATTATCATTTCAACATGTAATCAGCATAAAAATTATTAATGAAACATTGCCATTCCATTTTGCATACTAAGTCTTCAAGATCTGACTTGCATTTGACAAACACCTCTGAGTTTGGACTAGCTACATTTCAAGTGCTCAATAACCACACGTGATGAGTGGCTACTACGTTGGACAATACAGCTTTCAACATTGATGAATAGACAAGATTTCAGTGTGAGGAGTGGGAAGACAATTGGGCAGAGTTTGGGCACTGTTGACATTTTGGGCTGCATAACTATTTGTTGTGGGACGCTGTCCTGTGCATTGTTTAGCAATATCCCTGGACTATATCTTCTAGATGCCAGTAACACCCCTGCCTCAGTGTAGCTACCAAATCTGTCTCCAGACATTGCCAAATGTCCCCTGAGGGGCAAGTTCACATTGAGCTGGGAACCACTAGTCTATAGCATGAAAAAGCTGTGTATGGGAATATACTTGGAATTGCCCCCCAAAAATGTCCTCTGAGTCACCCAATGTGATGGAAGGATAGTTGAAAGAGAGTACTGAAAGATTTGGTAGGAAAAGCTGAGGCTAGATCTCAGGCTAAAGCATTTATTCCCTAGGCAATGATAGCCATCAAAGAGTTTTGAATGGGGGAGTGAAATTAGCAGTGTTACAAATTAAAAACATTTTTCTTCCATCTTTGAATAACTAGATTCTTTATCTTCTTTCTTTTACTGGCAAAGATAGATTATTCCCCCCCCCCTTAAAGAAAAGCATCATTTAAAGAGCAATGCCCCCACCCTGCGTCTGGTGGGTGGTTTTTATTAAATTCCATTAGAGGGATGGGTTTCCTAAGCAATCAGCCAGCCCCTTGGTGAGCAGGCTCCCTGCCACTTAGCTGACATTCCACCCTGCAGGAGTTGAGGAGAGAGGAAAATCAACAGTGAGCAGGCAGAGTAACTGTAGCTTACCCTGTTGGAATTTCCAGTGGGGCCCCTTGGTGTCACAGATGGGGCGAATGCGCCAGAGCACAGAGATGGAGGCAGCTTGATAACAGCCTCTGGATCTGACAGTTGCCAAATTGTTTTACTTGCTCGGCCCCTGACATCTGACATGGCTACAGAGTTTTACGGGAATATGTATAGGTCTTTACAGTCGATGATGTGATTTTGTGTATGTGGTCGTTTAACAGTTGTGCATCATGACACAAGCTTGAAGGAGGTATGGAAATTGCAGATGTGTATTGGGCATTTGTTATTTTGAGGGGACAATGGGGTTGTTTGTCCAGCTTTGGGGGATATCCTTCTTTTGCCTCTTGGATCTACTCTCTCCCTTTCTCCACCCTGTTTTGGGCCTGGGGAGGCTGACCTCTATGGGTTGCATCAGCTGGGCTCCCTTGCCCTCTGGTTTCTGCCTGGGCTCAGCCAAAAGGAAGCACAGCAGGAGATCAGAGTGTGGAGGGGAGTGAAGTTGGGGTATTGGCTCCCGGGTCCACCCTGCTGGGCTGTGGGTTGGCAGGGGCTGCATCTTTCTATGGAAGACCACAGCTCTTAGAATGACAGGTCTCACTAGATTCCTAAAACCACTTTCTCTTCCTGTCCTCTCAGGCCTGGGGATGGGAAGGCCACAGTGCTGTCATTAGCCCCAGGGAGCTTCCTCATTTCTCATAGGTTTACCCACACCTCTGTAAATCATCCATTCAAAAACTCTCCTGAATGTGCCATCTGCTTCTTGGCAGGACCTGACTGGCTGACATTCCAACTAACTTTAGCTTCTGTTGGGGAGGGTCCATGTCTTTCTCTGGACCAGCCCAACAACCAATCAGGAAATCTCAAGAAAGCCTAGAGTTAGTAGCTTGACCTTTGAAGCCAATATGTTGGAACCATTTTATAGCCAGAGAAAGGTAAGCATGGAGTTTTTCTGGATTTTCCTGGGTTACCAGGTAACTTGGTATACAAGAACTTTAATCATAAATCCAGGAATCCACATACCCAGTTCTCTTCCAGAGAGGAATGTATGTAATGCTTAATTCAGTGTTTTTCTTTCTGGAATTTCTAACAATAATAATGGAAAAGAAACTCAAGGAAAGTGTCAAAGAAAATCACGTTGTTTTCCTTTCCTTATGTGAAGATTATTTGAAGGAATCCAACTCCCAACTTGAGCTACAATGTCTGCAACAGACCCATCAGCTGTCGGCAGGCCAGCCTGTCACTGGACATGAGCAGAGGGAGATGTATGCTCTCATCTCCTCTCTGCTCTCAGTCTGGTTCTGCCGCATGGGGAATAGGCCTGGAAGTCATATCACCTGCACTTCCTCATGGAATCTCACTAATTGCAAAAAAGAACAAGCCTGCCTCTGGGTTTTGTCTCAGCCAGTTTAACTAGAAGATGTGATTAATGCTGATTAGTTGAAAAAGGCTGGGTCCTTGCTAAGACACTTCCCAGCTATTAGTGAGCACTCGTTTGACCTTGACAGCATAAAGGTTATTAAGGGCCAGTACCAGCAGAGATGATATGGGCAGCTACAATACCTAAAAAGTACATCGAAAAAGAAGACGGGAGTTCTCAAGTTGTGATAGGTAAAAGTCACTGGACAGCCGATATATAAGCCTCTTCAGGCATGCAGGGTGTGGGGTGTAGCTCTAGTCTTGGCCCACTGGAGGCCTTGGGGCCAATTCCTTCAATACTATAATCTCAGTTTCCCAGGAAGGGAAATACAAGAACTTTAAATACTATTAAGTTGAATGGCTCTCCATGGCTGTCAATCCTGACTCATCTGGACAGCTTTTAAAAAGTGCATGGGAGCTCTGCTCCACACTAATTGGATTAGAATCGCTGGGGATGAGACCCTGGCGTTGGTATACATGGTTCTGCTAGCTTATAGAGTACTGCCCTCAGACCAGCAAACAGGGCCCTTTATGGGGTCCCACATCTCAGACTTGCTTCTCCCACCCCCCACTTTAAATCCCTTTTTTGAAGAAAGTCCTCCTTTGGTCGCTGGGACCAGATAGGACCAGCATTGATGTCCAAGTGGGGCACCTGGTCTTTGTTTCTCCCCTTCCTTTCATGTACCCTGACCCTGTGTTCCTCCTTGTCCTGTGATGTGGGGTCAACCAGATGGCTGAAGGAGCCCCAGGACTCATGTTGATGGGGTTATCCTGGTTGGGCTCCAGTTTCAGCAGAGCACTGTGGAGGCTGGTCCTGCTGACTGCCAAGGTATTTCTTTAATGGGATTGTTCGACATTGGACAGCCAGAATGGTGCTGACCTGCTGATTTGAGGTGACTCAAATATTTCATATAGACAGAGGTCTTGCAAAAAATATTTACCTGGCACCCCACACACCCTAGGGGGCAGACCTAAATGGATATATACTGGTATGTTTACAGTGTTAATTTCTGTCTAAGTGGGACGATTATGGGTAATTTTGGTTTTATTCTTTATATTCTTAAATTTTAATTGGGAAGAAAATATATGCTAGTGGAATTCCTTTTATGGATAAAAACTGTTTTGGTAATCAAAACACTGAAGTGGGTCATTTTATGTGCAAAAATGATAGAAAGTCCAAAATAGGGGGAGTTGGTGTGATAATGGAAACTGAGACTCTGTGTAGGAAAGTGAGAAGTTCAGGGTTGCTAGTTGGAAGGAAGAGATGAAGGTATTCAAGGAAGGAGCACAGCAAGCCCAGGGCATCTGGAGGCCACAGACTTAGCGGTGAGAGCTCCTTGGTGGGGGGTACAGACTGGGGACTGGTGTTATTTACTATTCCCCTGAAGCTTGTTGGCTGTTGCTGTGTGAGTGTAACCCCCTCCACTGCTACAACCTTCAGTAAAGTTGCTCCATATGCAGCTTTGAATTGTGGCTCTTTAGCACAGAAGGAGACTGGATGTGACCAGGGCGAATGATGCGCCTCATATAGGTATAGGTGGGCATTGAGGATTCAGTTGGAATGGTGACTTGAAGCCCGGCTTGACCAAGAGACAGGTAAGCTTCCCACTAATACCTAGAGGTACTAGGAGGGATCCTGAATGTCCCACGTGAGTGGGTTGGAGGTGCTGGCCAGTAAATATTTAAAGGCAAGTAATTCCAGGAAAAGGAATTGCTGAGAATTGGATAGTGTGCTTTTTTTTCCGTCAAAATTTCTTCAACGAATGCATATTATTTCTCTAACAAGGAAAAAATTATGTTTAAAATCTGTTTGGCAAATATCCCAAAACTTGAAAAAATAGTTTCTTGAAAAGACTATGGGGACATAAGCACATTGGTGGAGGAGTGCAAATTGGTACAACTTCTGTGAAAGGGGCTTTGGCAAGATCTAACAAAAACATATCTACATATCCCCTTTAACCTGGAGTCCTATTTTTAGGGAATCTATCCCAAAATACACTGGAGAAAATATGAAAAAAAATGTATACACAAAATTTATTCATTGCAGCACATCTGTAAAGCAAAGATTGGAACCCCCTGAATGTCCATCAGTGGGAAACAGGTTGAATAAACTATGGTGGGAAAAATATATATAGTCTGCCACTGTTTATCTAAGAACAGGAGTACAGTCAGCCCTCCGTATCCGTGGGTTCCATATCTGTGGGTTTTGCATCCGTGGATTCGACCAACCACAGATAAAAAATATTCAGAAAAAAAAGGATAGTTGTGTTTATACTGAACGTGTACAGACTTTTCCCCTTGTCATTATTCCCTAAACAATGCCGTATAACAACTGTTTATATAGCGTTTACATTCTATTAGGTATTATAAGTAAATCTAGAGATGATTTAAAGTATACAGGATGATGTGCATAGGTCATATGTAAATACTATACCATTTTATATCAAAGATCTGAGCATCCATGAATTCTGGTATCCACTGGGGGTCCTGGAACCAATTCCCTACAGATACCAAGGGATGGCTGTATAGTACATGTATATATTAAAATACATGCACCTATACACACACATGATTTTAAAAAGTAATTATAGAGGAAGGATGGGAGTAGGAGGGAAGAGACAGGAATAGAAACTAAACTTGTACATTTGACTCTGGAACCAAGTGAATATTTTATATAACTATAAAACAAAATCATCTGCATGTATAATGGTTGAAACCATCACTTTTCAATCCCAACTTTGTCATTTATTAGCTGCTTGCTCTTGGGAAAGTTATTTGAATTTTCTAGCTCCCAGTTTCTTTTTCAAGATAATAATCCTACCTCCTAGTGTTGATGTGAGGATCAAATAAAATAACATATCTCAGGCAATCATCCCAGTAGCCAATATAAAAAGTATTTAATAAATTGAAATAGTGGTGGCTTTAGGTAACATACTGTTTTATAGTGTGTATTGTACCAGACACTGTTCTACTCACCTTCCAGATGTTAATTCAACTAATTTTCAAACTACCCTATGAGGTAGGTACTAATACTGCCCCTATTTTACAGCTGACAAACAAGGAAGGAGTAAGTGACCTGCCAAAGTCTCTCAATTTGAGATTTGAACCCATAGTTGTTGATACTATATTTGACCCCATACATTTTCTGAGTTGGGCCACTCTCATCCTCAACTGTTACCCATGCCAAATGGTCCTAAATTGCATGGTGACTGGGGGCTCTGGTCTGCCAATGTCCATAAGGAGATGAAGATGTGACCGTTAAATTCGTTTTCCCCACCTGTAGCCCTGGCAGAGTGTGACTTCAGTCTCCCAAGATGAAGGTCCTAGGAACTTTTGAACACCACTCCATCTGACAGTAACCAGTAACGTGGCTCTGACAGGCTCCCAGGTGGACAAGTTGAGCTGGCAGGGTCATCTGATCCTCTAGGCTGGGGGCACCCTGATCTCTGAGGATAAGAAGCCCAGCAGTTGCTCCTTTCGCACACTTATGTAGGGCTTCAGGGGTCTGCAGGTGTGGAGCACGCATCCTGTAGATGTGCATCCCATGGCAAACTGTCCAAAGGACATGTTTGTTTGATTTTTGGGTTTTTTTGAGACAGAGTCTCACTCTGTTGCCCAGGCTAGAGTGCCATGGTGTCAGCCTAGCTCACAGCAACCTCCAACTCCTGGGCTCAAGCAATCCTTCTGCCTCAGCCTCCCGAGTAGCTGGAACTACAGGCATGTGCCACCATGCCTGGCTAATTTTTTCTATGTATTTTTAGTTGTCCAGCTAATTCTTTCTATTTTTAGTAGAGACAGGGTCTTGCTCTTGCTCAGGCTGAGCTCAAACGATTCGCCCGCCTCAGCCTCCCAGAGTGCTAGGATTACAGGCATGTGCCACCACACTGGGCACAAAGGACATGGCTTTAATGTGGGTAATAGGCTGCCCACCCTCCAGGACCTGATTCAAATCCTAGCTTCTCCACCCAGTGTCTCTGAATTGCCCCAGGCATACTCTGCTGGTATCAGGTATCAGAGACAGTGCTCTTGGTAAGCACACTTCCCATCCTGCTGCAGTTTGCCTTTCTTACTTTCCCAATCAGAGCATAAGCCTCTAGAACAGGTGTCCTCAAACTACGGCCTGCGGGCCACATGCGGGTGTTTTTGCCTGTTTGATTTTTTAATTCAAAATAAGATATGTGCAGTGTGCATAGGAATTTGTTCACAGTTTTTTTTAAACTATAGTCCTGCCCTCCAACGGTCTGAGGGACAGTGAACTGGCCCCCTGTTTAAAAAGTTTGAGGACCCCTGCAGAAGGTAGGGGCTTTGCCTTTTAACTTCTCAGAGGCCCTGACCCAGTAGCAGGTCATGAAATCAGTTTAGTGGCCTTCACCAGCATTAAATAAAAGCAGTCAGGATAGAATAGAACAGAAAATGTCTGATTGTACAACATCTAGTGTTAAGGACTGCATGTATGTGTTCCTCCCACCCCACATTCATATTTTGAAGCCCCAATATGCCTCTATTTGGAGTAAGAAGGTAATTAAGGTTAAATGAAGTCATAAGGGTTGGGCCCAGATCTGATAGAATTAGTGTCCTTCTAAGAAGAGACACCAAAGCTGCTGTCTCTCACATACACACTTGAAGATACAATAAGAAGGTGACTGTCTGCAAGCCAGAAGAGAGCCCTCACCAGAAACCTACCCTGCAGAACCTGGATCTCAAATTTCTAGCCTACACAACTGTGAGAAAAGAAATTTCTGTTGTGTAAGCCACCCAGTCTATGGTATTTTGTTATGGCAGCCTGAGCTGACTAATACACCTAATAAAGATAAGAGTTGTTTAGTGAAGAGAGAGAGAGAGTGTGTGTGTGTGTGTGTGTGTATGAGAGAGAGAGAGAGAGAGAGAGAGAGAGAGAGAGAGAGACAGAGAGAGACAGAGAGAGCGTGCACTGGATTTTGATGTAAAGATGTGTTTCCCAGTACGGGTCATGATCAAAAAGTTTGAGAGCATCTGCACTACTATACTTTATGCATAGGGGGCACTTGGTAAATAAAGGTTTAATGATGGGGAAGAAAGCAAAGGGAGATCGAGAAAAGAAAGGAGGCAGGGAGGAATGGAGGAAGGAGCAACAGAGGGACATTAGGACAGTTTTCTGTCCTCAATGTGTGTAGAAATTGTGGCACGGCCAGGCATGGTTTACATTATTTGTGAAAAGTTTAGAAGAAACTGAGAAAAACAGAAGAAGAGAGAAAAAGACAGATAGAAAGTAACCAAATAGTTCATGAACCAAAACATCATAAATCAGTTCTGACATTTCATCATCTCATTTTTGACTCATTCTGGTTTGTGAGCATTGATATAGGAGTTTGCAATAAATTTTAATTTCCTGTTGGTTTGAGATTCAAGACTGTGATATTTGAAAATATTTTTAGGCAGTCCAGCTCTTTCTTGCCAACTGGATTTCTCCTTGAATGGGCTCTGATCTGACAGTGATTCAAGCATTGCTTTGTAGCCCTGGACTGAGATAACCAGGATAACCCTGATCTTAATTCATATGTCAGGGCAAAAGACTTTCCAGAAAACTCCTGGGCTTTTTTTTAACAGACTGTCCCATGAACTCAGTATATTCATCTGCACAGAAGAAATAATATCAGAGACAAAGATGGAAATTTCTTAATGAAAGAGCAATAAATTCATTAGGAGGATATAACAATCCTAAATCTAATAAGAGAGAGCTTCAAAAAACATGAAGCAAAAACTGATAGAATTGAAGCCAAGCTGAAAAAGCTCCCAATTGGCCAAAGTTGGAAAAATTTGAGCAACAAAATAAACAATATAGTATTGGGTTATATCCTAAATATATTGTAAAGTATAAAATAAAATAAATACCTTTAAATCAACACAGATATAAAAAAATGATAGAATAAATAAATAAATAATTAAAAAAGAAGAGATAACTCTCCATTGGAGAAAAATTCCAAATAATGTATATTACACCCTTCCCCTGAGTGTGGCTGTGCTTAGTGATTTGCTTACAAAGAGTAGAGTATCTCCCATTCCAGCAGGGATAGCTGGAAAAAACAAAACAAAATAAAGGGTGGTGTGCAGAAAGGAGGGAAAAAATAACTTTAAAGTGGAACCTGGCAAATACCTCCTTGGTCTGGTAGTCAAGGTTCACATCATCAGTGATGAGTTGTTGACAGTATGTACCATTGATATGATGTGATGAGAATGGCACTTCCCGTCTGTAATCTTCTTTCCCAAACCCAAACACAACTCTAACCATGAGAAAAACATAAGACAAACCCACATTAAGGGACAGTGTACAACATATTGTACCAGTACTCCTCAAAACAGCCAAGGTCATTAAAAACAAGGAAAGTCTGAGAAACTGTCATAGAGAAGAGGTTAAGGAGACATGATGACTAAATGTAATGTGGTATCCTGAATTAGATCTTGGAACAGAAAAAGGATGTTAGGAAAGAAAAAATGAAACTGAATAAACTGTAGAGTCTAGTTAAAAGTAATATACCAATGTTGGTTCTTTACTATGACAAATGAGCCACAGAAATGCAATGTGTTAGGGGAAACTGGGTTCAGTGTATATGAGAATTTTCTGTACTATCTTTGTAAATTTTCTGTAAACCGAAAGCTATCTAAAACTAACCAAAATTAAGAATAAAGAAACAGAACTAAAGGAAAAATAGACAAATATAGTAGTTTTAAATATTTACCAATAAGTTGCCAGAATAAGTAGACAAAAATTAGTAAAAATATAGAAGACTTGAGCAACACTATCAACCTAATTGACATTTACAGAACATTCCACCCAACAACACTAAAATGCATATACTTTTCAAGAGAATATGAAATAGTCACAAAGATAGATCATATCCTAGGATATAAAACAAATCTCAATAAATTTTAAAAGATTGAAATCATATACCATATATTCTCTGACCACAAAAATTAAGCTAGAAATAAAAAGATATTAGAAAATCCCCAAATATTTGGAAATTTAAAAACTCACTCCTAAATATGTCATGAGTCCAAGAAGCAATCACATGAAAATTAGAAAATATTTTAACTGAATGATAACACAACATATCAAAAACTTGTGAAATCAACCAGTACAGTGATTAGAGAGAAATTTGTAATATATAATGCTTAAATTAGAAAAGAAGGAAGATCTCACATCAATGACCTCAGCTTCCTCCTTAATAAACTAGAAAAAGAATAGCAAATTAAACACCCCAAAATAACAATGAAAATAATAATAATGAGAGCATAAATAAAATAGAAAATGGAAGAAAAAGAAAAATCAATAAAACTAACAGCTGGTTCTTTGATTCTACCACTAGTGAGACTAACCAAAAAAAAATAGAAGACCAGAATTACCAACATCTGTAATGAGAGAGGGGACAGCATTGCAGATCCAACAGACATTAAAAGAAATATAAAGGAAAACACCACCATGCAAAGAATAGGCAAAATACTTGAATAAATACTTCACAAAAGGTAAGATATGGATGGTTAAAAGCACAACAAAACAAAACACACAAAGAAAATGATTACTACCATCCATTATTAGGAAAAAGCAAATATTAAAACCCCAATCAGACTCTATTACACACCTGTTAGAATGACTTAAATTAAAAAAAAAACAACAAAGAAAAAACGTGGTAATACCAGATGCTGGTGAGGATGCAGACCAACTGGAACTCTCAAAAATGCTTATAAGAAGGCAAAATATTATAAGCACTTTGGCAAACAGTATGGCAGTTTCTTATAATGTTAAACATACACATACTATTATATATGAGTCAGCATTCCCGCTCTTGAATATTTACTTAAGATATCCTCACATAAAACCGTGCAAAAATGTTTATGGTATCTTCGTTCGAAATTATCAAAGCTGGAAACAAGCCAAATCTCCATTGACTAGTGAATACATAAGCAAATTGTGGTATATCGAAATAATATAATACTACTTAGCAATGTAAAGGAATAAACTGCTAATACATGTGACAGTATGCTAAGTTGAAAGAAGGAAGGTTCAAAAGATTATGTACTACATGATTCCATTTATATGACTTGTGGAAGAAGCAAAGCTTTTCTAAAGGGACAAAAATCAGATCATTGTTTCCAGGGGCATGAAGTTGGAAGGATGGAACTGACTACAAAGGAGCATGAGGGAACTTTTTGATGAAAATGTTCTATGTCTTGATTGTAGTGATTGTTATATGAGACTGCATGAGTTTGTCAAAATTCATAAAACAATATACCCTAAAAGGGCAAATTTTCCTGTACATCATTTATTCCTAGGTAAACCAAAAGTGCATCATAGAGGAATATTATAAACAATTTTATATCAATAAAATTAACAACTTAGATTAAAAAGACAAATTCTTTAAAAGGTATACACTACTAAAACTAATTCTAGAAGAACTAGATAACACAAATAATACTATATCTGTTAAAAAAATTGGATTGTATTTAAAATCCTTACAAGGAAGGATCTCATGGCTTCAGTGGTGAATCTAATATTAAGGCATAACTATTACCAGTTCAATTGGAAATACTTCCCAATTCATTTTGTGAGTCCAGCTTTACCCTGATACCAAAATGAAAGATATTACAGGAAAAGAAAACTAATAAACAATTTCCCTCATGACATGGTCCCCCAAATATATAACATATATTGAAGAAGTCAAATCCAACAATATATGAAAAGGGCAATACATCCTGACCAAGTGGTGTTTATCTCAAGAATGTAAGGTTGGTTTAATATTTTTAAAATCCATGTAACTCACCATGTTAACAAACTTAAAAAGTAAAATTGATTGATCCTCCCAATAGATGCAGATAAAGCTTTTGACAAAATTCAATACCCATTCATGATAAAAACTCAGCAATAGAAGTAGATGGGAATTTCTTCATCCTGATAAAAAGTCAAGTGCAAAAAACCTATAGTTAACATTATAGTTAATGGTTAAAGACTGAATGCTTTCTTCTAAGATTATGTTCTCTCAGTACTCATACTGCTTGTATTCAACACTGTATGAAGACCTCGAAGCCAGGTGGAGGAAGAATGGAGAATGGACAAGAGGAAGTAAAACTGTCTTTATTTGCAGACAACATGATTGTCTACATGGAAAATCCTAAAGAAACCACAAAAAAGTTATGAGAATGAATGAGTTTATTAAGGTTGAAGTATGCAAGTTTATTAAACAAAAATTATTTATACCTTTATTAGTCACAAAGAATTAGAAATTGAGAATTTAAAAATATAACATTTACAATGGCATCTTAAAAACATGAAAATACTTAGGGATAAATTTAATGAAATATGTGCAATACCTAGACACTAAAACATAAAACTTTGTGGAGAAAAATTAAAGAAAGACTAAAACTAATGGAGAGACATGCCATATTTATGAGTCAGAAAACTCAATAATGTTCTTACCAAATTAATCTGTAGACTCAACTCAACATATCCAAATCAATATATCTAGCAGAGTTTTTGTAGAAACTGACAGTTATTTAAAATTTTTTGTTAAAATGCAAAGAACCTAGAATTGTCAAAACTATTCGAAAAGGAAGAACAAAGTTGGAGGAATTACACTACCTGATTTTAGGAATTACCATAAAGCTACCTAATTAAGGTAGTGTGATATTAAATAGACAGATAGATCCAGGGAACAGATAGGGGATCTAGCAATGGATCCACACATATATTGTCAATTTATTTTCAGTGAAGGCACCAATGTAATTCCATGAAGAATCTTTTCAAAATGCAGCTGGATGTCCATAAGGAAATAAAATGATCCTTTACCCTGATCTCATACCACATGGAAAATTTATTTAAAGTGGATAATAGACCCAAATGTAAGTGCTAAACTATACAACTTCTAGAGATAATATATGGAAAAAATGTTGAGCTGAGTTAGGGCAAAGATTTTTTAGGTAGGATGCAAAAAGCACAAACCTTAAAAGAGAAAAATTGATAAACTAGAATTCTTTAAAATTATGAGCTTTGGCTCTTCATAAGCGCTATTAAGAAAATTAAAAGGCAATCCATAGACTCAGAGAAAATATTTGTAAAACATATACATTATAAAAGACTTGTAGCCAGAATATATAAAGAACTCTTACAACTCTATAATAAATGAGAAACAAATGGGCAAAATATTTGAACAGCCAGTTCACCAAAGAAGATATTCAAATAAGGACATAAAAAATGCTCAGCAGCATTGATCATTAAGGAAATATAAATTAAAAATGCAATGAGGTATCACTACATACACTAGAATGGCTAAAATTTAAAATACTTATAATACTCTTTGTTGGTGAAGATGTGGAGCACCTGAAACTCTCTTACCTTACTAATAAGAAATGAGAAATGGTACAGCTGGAAAACAGTTTTGACAGTTTTTTAAAAATGAAACTAAATATATACTTACATAACTCAGCAATTCAATTCTTAGATATTTATATAAGAGAAATAAAAACATGTCCACACAAAAAGATATGTACATGAATGTTCATAGCAACTTCATTCACAGTAGCTAAAAGATGAAAATAATTCAAATATCTATCCAGTGGTGAATGGATAAACAAATTACAGTGTTTCCTTACACTGGAATACTTCTCAGTAACAAAACAGAATGAATTACTGATACATGCAACAACATGGTGAATCTCAAAAGCTTTATGCTAAATGAAAAAGAAGCCAGATGTGGAAGACTACATGCTATATGTTTCAGTTTATATGAAATTCTAAGAAAAGCAAAGCTATAATAACAGAAACCAGATTAGTTTTTGTCTGGGACTGGCACAGGGACATAAGGATACTTTTTGGAGTGATGGAAATTTTCTATATTTTGATTGCACAACTGTATATACTTATCACACTCATCAAACTATACATCTAAAAATATATGACTTTTATTGTATACAAATTATAACTCAATAAAGGTGATTTTTTACAAAGGGTCTAGATTCGGGGCATTTACCCCAGAGTGTTAAGGCCCCACAAAGTCAAAGGACAAATTGTGTGGATGCAGGGAAAAATGAAGAATTGAGCAATTAATGAAATCAATCTACTATATGGAATTTGACTATAATAGAACCTATCCATTGTTGGGGCTTAAAACTTTTCCCTTGATGTAGAATCTGTTACTTCACACCCATCCTTATATTTCCTTTCATTCTAACCTTTTTGCTGGTCCTGTGATGTCATTTCTTACTATCTCTTAAACTTAAGTTTAGTGTTTTTGTGCTTGGATCTGTTGCAGTGACTGAGACTAAGAATTCCAAAGTTTATGGTTATCTGGTCAATCTAAGCTGGTCTTAAACTCATTGGTATTTGCAATGCCAGCATTTCACATATTATTCTTTTCCAGTAGAAAAGCTGAATGACCAAAGACAAATAAATAAATAAATAAATAAAGTTAATGAGCTAGCTATCATGAAAAGCCATTTAGGGATTTTTATATACTTTATCTTTAAATATAACAAAGCAGTTCACATGATTACTACAATTTATGAAAAAATTAATTATTGCTGTTGCAGGCTATAGTCAGTCTCGTAGGAACCTTTAGCATGTTCCTATGAGAGTGACATGTGCCGGGACTATCTCTTCCTCAAGAGACCTGAGCTCCAGCAAAATGGTCCAACTGGCCCTGTGCTGTAGAATTTCACGTGACACTAAGACTGAAACCAAAACACAAAAAATAGAAACTTTTCATGATTTTCAAGTTTCTACTCTAGTTTGATATGAACAAAGCTTTCTATGCAAATCAAAAATACGTTTTAAAACTTTCTTTTAGGAGCACAATTTTGTGGCTTTTTGCATATGATGATATAAGTCTGGCAGAGAAGGAGGGTTATATTTTGCCAAGTTTAAAATCCATTCTATCTCTTCAGTCTACTCTAATCCCACCAAAAGAGAACAGTTTGGTGTTTAAAAATTTGTTTACTGTTTGTAAAATAGAACTTCCTGGTTTTTTATTCTACAAAGATTTCTTGAAATGAAGTAGCATCTAAATATTGGTTTCATGAGTTGAATGCAAATGAATCAGAAATATATGGATTAAATTTCCCTCCAATTTTAATAATTAAGTACTAGCCAAACATACTTTGGGTAGGGTTTAAATATCTGACAAACTGTTTCAAAACATTTGGGGAGCTCAGGCTGCATTCTAAACTGAAATGTTTTTGTTTTGGTGTTTTGTTTAAATTTTACATGACAAACACAATGCTTGGCTTTGTCCCCACAAATATGAGTTTGTTTTCAGTATTTATACCTCAATTGTCACAGTGATAGGAAAGTTTTTTTTTTTTTTTTTTTTTTTTT
>VBSM01002121.1:7265546-7442612 GCA_008086735.1 Cheirogaleus medius | reverse complement strand
GGCCTCCCAGAGTGCTAGGATTACAGGCGTGAGCCACCGCGCCCGGCCGATAGGAAAGTTTTCATAATTTTTTTTCTTGGAAATGAAATCAATTTTCAGAGAGATGAGAGATTCTGTCAACAGTTGAGAGGAGCTGAAGTCTACATCAGGCAAGTCTCCAAGCCTCCTTTGGACACCTGGTTCTCACCCAATACTGCCCCCCAAGCCCAGTGCCGTTCAGCTGAGTTAGGAACCCTTGTGTGGCACCCACTGTAAATGCATCCTATTCTCAAAGGTATCAAATATCTCCATTTTCAGCTCCACTTACTCTCCTAGACCTCCTAGGTACATCCAGTCTTCAATTTCTCTTTTCCCTCTAGGCTCTGCTCTAACTCTGCTGTCTGCTCTTTGTACTCTGGGCTACCTCTGTAGGACATCTTCACTCCTATTCCAGCTCTTTGGGACAAATGCCATTTTCTCCCCTTACCCAACTCCCTATTTGGGGAGCCTCGCTCCAAGTCTGGATTGTTCTGATTGTGGAAGGGGATGTAGACCACTGGGACCTCAAAGAACTCAGTGGAGAACTCAATGAATTCAAGGCTAAGGTCTTGGAAGGAGAAATTCCTACTGATCTGGGATGAGTGGATACAGAAATTTCCAGAGGCAGTTGTCAATGGAAATAGGACAGGGAAAATTCTGTTTGGGGTGCCCTAGGCCAATGACATGTTGGTTGCTGGGAAGTATGTTGGCAAGTATGAAAAATCCACCGACCTGTCCAGCCAAGAGCAGATGCAGACTGGTGGCAGTTACTTATAAGTAGGGCAGTGGTTCAAGTTTTCGATTAACCAGGTCTTCAGGACTTTTTGTACTCCTTTCTACTGGTTCTCTTTGTAATTTTGACAGTTAGGACCTTGAAGGGTGGCAAGTCAGGAAAAGAGATAAAACTCAAATTGATCAGCTATGCTTCCTTTTAGCAGTTAAAAAGTTTGAGTTCATGTCTGAATCACTAGGTAAACCGGAAAGATTAATGACTAAGTAAACTGTGTTTGTTGGAAGGGCTGGCAATCTTTCTCTTCCCTTCCCTGCCCCCCACTTCAATCAGATGGGGACTGCTGCTTGATTAAGCTCTTTTAAAGAACTTAATCATGACCAATTCTTTGCTGTGGTAATTGAGTGTTTTGTCATGAGAATAGAGGCCCATTGCCCTGAGACCAAGCCTGCTGATTAGGGAACTGTTCGTTCCTCACTATGGTTTTAGACTGGTGGTTTCCAGCCCTGACTGCACATTAGATTCACCTGGGGAGTTTCAAAAAGTAGCAATGGCTGGGCCCAAACCCAAGTCTGGGCAGAGCCCAGGCACCAGCATTTAAAAAAACACCTGAGTGATTCTAATGTACAATCAGAGTGGAGAATCACTGGTTTTGATTGTACTGTTTCTGAGAAAAATTATTATTTGTTTTTTGGAGATGTACCTACTTCAAGAGGTCAATGAATACAGAAATGGGCAATCCTGTATCTCTCTCACTGGTGGGAATGTTACAAAATAAACTTGAATTGAGGGATCTATGTTCACCCACATCCATGAAATTACAGATATTCCTTCATGTCTCATTGTCTCCCAAGCTAAAAGTGTAAATAAACATTCATGTTCACCCTGGCTGAAGGTAGCAGGGGAGGGATTCTTCCAAACCACAGCTCTCCGTAAACATTCCAGGAGTGAGATCTTTTCCCATGGGTAGGGGGAGAGGTAGAGTTCTCCAGGGGTGGGGGGGGGGGGAATGTAGTTTTCTTTCTGGGAATGGGCTCTGAACCCATAGAGAAAGTCCAAGTTGACTTCAATTTCAGCCTTTTTCCCTCCTATGCTACAATTTCTTTCTAAAAGTGTACGTTAGTGGGTTACCACCAGTAAAGAAATTTGCCTGTGTCTTTACAGCTTGTGTGCTAATAATGTAGTGACTAAGGGGACAAAGTGGCAAGGGGGAGAGAGCTGTCCTGCATCCTTCTTTTCTGGGTAAAAGGTGGGCAGCCCGTCAGGAGGCCCAGAGCTCTGCAGAGCACCAGAGGATAATAGGCCCCCACAGGGAAGCCAGCAGCAGGAGTGAGACAGTCCCTAGTCTGCGGAGGATCTCTGGGGAAAGGATTTGTACAAGAAACAAACTTTCTGACACCACCATGCAGTGTGTGCTAGCAAGTGTTTAACAAATGGCTTCCAAAAAAAAAATCTTGATTTGTAGCATTGGCCAATTTCCATGAAGTAAATACTCCCACCATTGCCAATTTCAGGATACCAACCCAAACAAGGAGTCACTGAAAGAGGAATTGGGAAGAAATGTGCAAAATCAACTCTGGTAAGCCGTAGGAGCAGACTCTTGCACACCCCTGCCCCCATGAGTTAGGGCTGCAGGGCCCTTGCAGAAGGGAGGGAGGAGCCCAGCAAATTCTTAGAGGTACAAGGGTATTTTCTATAAATTTCTGCACTGTGAGTGTTTTTTCTCTTAAGATAATCAACCAACTTCCTGCTATGATACTTTCCAGTATGACCTCATGAACTCAGGACCAAAATAAGTCATTTATCAGAACCGTTTGAAACCTGTACGTGGACCCAAATAGGCAGAAGAACTGAGGACTGCACCTCTCATAAAATAGCAATAACAAATATTTTTTAGTGTTCTTCCCACATTCTCCTAGTCACATATAGTTTAAGATGGTCAATAATGGGTATCATTTATTGAGTGTCCATTATGTACCAGGTACTCTACATGTATTGACTCATTTAATCTTTACTGTAACCCTATGAGGAAGGTGCCATTATTAGGAGAACTGCGCCTTTTATACAGATAACCACAGTGAATACTTTTGAATGAAACTACACATTATTTAAGACTGTTCATAAGGAAGTTTGAGACAGTTAAAATTAGCTAACATTTATTGGGTGCTTACTATGTACCTAATGTTTTCATAAACTCTCCATTGGATTTTTATAGGGACCTATGAGTCAGGTGTTACTGTGATGTTTATCTTACAGTTAAGGAAATAGAGGACAGAAAGTGACTTCATGATAGTCAGGTGACTCATTGATGAAAGAGCCAAAAATCAAACCCAGGCAGCCAGGTGCCAAAGCTCACTCTTACTTATAGGACTCTGCTACCTTTCTGAGTAGGAATGGCATTAGGCATATCCGTGACCTTCAGTGTGGATGTCTGGCCTGGCTTTAAAAGCAATGTACTTCTTATTTAAATGTTTCTCCGCAATACCCTTCCCAACACACATACTTCCTTCGTGCTGTAAGCAGTATGCCATGGTTTGAATGTGTACCAAAGTTCATGTGTTGGAAGCTTGGTTGCCACTGTTGTAGTGTTAAGATGCGGGGCCTTTGGAAGGCGATTGAATCATGATTATTGTCATTATCGAAGGAATGAATTAGTGACAAGTTTAGTCCCCTTCTTCTCTCTGTCTCATGGGCTCGCTTACACTTCTGCTCTTCCTCCACAAGATAACCCTCTCCAGATGCCAGTGCCATACTCTTGGACTTCCCAGCCTCTAGAAGCATGAGCTGAATGATCTTCTTTTCTTTATAAATTACCCAGTCTGTGGTATTCTGTAATAGTGACAGAAAACAAAGACACGGTGTCTTTTCACATTGGTGGTAGATACTGTTTAGCAGTATATTATTGAGGTCTCTGATCTAGGCTCAAATATCCAGATGCCAACAAGTCAGGAGATGAATTTGGAATCAAATGCGATTTTTCTAATTGTAGTCAAATTCAATGTTATCCCCTTGAAAACCACTCTTAAACCACACATTATTCAGCTGAATTTAAAGGGTTAAAGAAAGTCTATCAAATTTTAGGAGGATTCTATTGATCTCCACCTCTAGATTCTTTGGCACTAAAACATTTTGAACATTTCTACCTCATTGGAATGACATAATTTACACCTTTCATTCTGGGGTTGTCTTAACTGAGCCACACAGTAGTGTTCTTATGTAGACAAAGCTACTGGAGTTTAGAAACAGGAAGGGCTAGAAACTCACTTTTTGAAGTAAAATAAAGCTTACCCAGTGGGGTATTTCCTTAACTCTCCAAACCCTGACATGTGTTAGGTAGTCAGGAAAGAATAATAAAATTCTCCAGGAAAAGCGGTTCACAAATGGCAGTGGTTAAAATGTGGTTTTGTAGGTAGCTATCACCTCCTGCAGGGCTGGTTTCAGGTTGCTCCTGCAGAGACAGATCTACAGCATCCTACAGGAAAGCTGGGCCTTCCAGAACTGCCCAAGGATAGCTCAGAGGCTGCCCAGCCCACAGCTGAGGCTCCTTCTGAGAGTGTGTCTGTGTCACACAAGAGCGACGCCAGCTTCCAATGGCTGCTCTCTTGATTGCTAAGGAAACGGTGTCAGCTTCAGTTCAGTGCTGACAACTCAGCCAGCAGCACCCGACAACGAGGAAGGGAAGGAGGTACCTGTTCAATGGAAAGCAGGAAATGAAAGTAGGAGCCACAACAGAGATCTGGGCTTCTAGCAGGTAGCTCAAGGAAGAAAGGACAAGATCAGTGGAGCTGAAGAGAAAAGAACTTACTGCTGGAGGACAAAGGGGGTTTCTGGAGGGTCCTTCAAAAAAGTAGCTGCACAGTGTAGAGTTGTCAAGAAATTTGATTTTGCCCTGAGGGCCTTGAGGAGTGAAGAGGAGTTTGAGAGGTTCTAGTCCTGGGGCCCAGAGGAGAGAGACAAGTTTAATTTATAGGTTCACACCTGTAGCCTGTGGTAGCCAAACAATTGCTGAGGAGGAAGCATGAGAATTAAAAGATCCAGATATTAATAGTAACACCCTCATACTGTTATATTAACATATTACCTTACAGGACAGTCAGTTCTGCTTCTACATGATGTATACATTCCTAAAACTCATTGCACCATGCAAAATCACACAGTAAAACCCACAGGGCTTAGAGGAGAGGGGTCAGGGTACAGTACCTAAATACTTTGTCCGTGACATGAAAAAAGTTAGAAACCTAATGAAAATGGTAGCACAGTGCCATGCATGTTAAATAATTATGAAATACGTAAATACTACAAAAAATATGGCACTTTAGCTTTTAAAAAGACCTGAAGTTTGCTTGTGGAAGTGGGCGCTGGGAGGGTTGCAGCTTGTGTTCTGATGCAGTGATCAAGGAAAGTTATTGAAATTATTGGTCTTTTGCTGCCTTAAAATCCTAAAGCTTGTTTTTCTGTCTTTGAAATGTAGGCCCTTTGAAGCATGCAGTTATCATAGATATCTGCTTCATCGAATTGAAAATTTGAAAATATATCATTTTCTTCTTAGGTTAACTTCAGTGTCCCTGCTGGAAATTCACAGCTTTCTCATCTGCACCTGGGGCTTCACCCAACAGCTGGAGTCTTAGGAAATTTCAGGGATATGTGAAACCACCAAACCGGCCACTCCTCATACAAAAGGTGCCACTTCTGCAGAATTTGGCGATTTCCATTAAGGTCTTTGTATACAGATAGTGCTTTCCTTTGTGAGACAGGCTGTCTCTTTCCTCTGACACTTTTCACTGTTTGGATTTTAGTCTCAACAATGTTCATTGTTCCATCTCTTCTATTTCTTCAGGTCTTATTCTTATTGATGTCTCAACACTTGAACTTATTCCATCCATAGATGTTTCTTTTACTTCCATGTCCTGTTGCTTGGAGGATATCACATGTTCTCTTGATTCTCTCAACATGCTTTTTATTTTACTTCAAGCTTCTCCTCAGTACACAAGCCTTTCCCTGTCCATGCCCTGCTTGGCGTTTTTGAGTCAGAATGCTTAGATATGTTTGAGATGTTGAATGAACATTTTTTAAATATAGAAGTTCACAAATGTGAAAGAATAGCAAAACATAACCTTGTAAGATGACACACTTGGCTAGGATAAGTAGGCTAGTTAGGATAACACATCTCCCAGGCCGTGGGGCAGATGTGTGAGGTATGTGCATGTGTGTATTTATTTTGTGATTCCCGGTAAAGCTCAGTTCAGCTGGGTGCACTTTTCTATGTTAATCTAGTTTTTCTCACAGATGAAATTGCCTGTGATAAACTTGAATTATGCTCAAATCATCCCCTCATACATTAATCAATTGAAATAAATTCACATTTTTTAAACAAGTGTTATAGCCAACTATATATGGTACCTCTATTCACGTATTTTTTTCAGTTCATCATGATAATAGTTCTGGAAGGTAGATAGGAAAGTTAATATTCTTATTATACAGATGAAAAAAGTTGACGCTGAGGAATGTCCCACAGCTTGGACATGAGCCTGGAACTACTTATCGACTCAGACGATAGGAGTTCTGACTGTCTTTCAGTCCCTGGTCCTACTAGCTCAAAAAGCCAGTTCTACCCTATCTTCTGCAAGTTTGGTTTTATGAGCTGGGAAATTTTCTCCTTTTGCTTAAAGTAGTTTGAGGTAGGTTTCTTGAGTAATGCAGAGTCTCAGTGAAGGCAGGGTTGCCTGGATAATGCTCAAATTCTCTCTCAGTTCTGACTTCCTGCCATGTTTTGACTTATGAATTAACCACGTTCAGGTAGTAGGCAGCCTAAATTTCCAGGTCTGTCCATGAAATAGGAGGTTCTGCCTGTGCTATGCTGTGCTGCAGGCACAGGATAAAGGAAAATTGTTCCTTCATCCCCTGGTGCTGGCTGAGGATGTCCCTAGGCAGAGCAGCTGGGATCTTTCTTTTGCAGGGAGTCAGGCTCAATTTGTACCCATTTAGACAGTGCCCTTTCTGAAGACAGTGACTCTTCACTGTCCCTGTCATGGCCATTGTGGTTGCGTTTCCAGCCTTGCTCACCCGGAGAGCAGATGCTCTGGGTGTTGCCAAGCTTTCTCTTTAACCCTGGTCCGGTGGTATCCCGACAGCTGCCAGTCAAACCCAAGCTGAGTGACACGAAGGGATTCCAACATTGGGCTCAGGCATGACCACTGCTGCTGCTGTTCATTGAGCACGTCTGAGAAGCACTTCACGTATTCAGACATTCGTTCCACCAGTATTTGTTGAGAGCCCATCAAATGCCAAGATCATTCCTTCTTCTGTGGATTATTTCTTTTGCTTCCTATAATTTGAACACCCAAACAGACTGGCTCTAAGCCCATGCACTCAACTCTGTGCTGTTCCACTTCTCTCATTCAAGATTGCTAGAAGTTCAGTCTGCTCCAATCATTTTCCTACCTACTGGAGACCTGAAAACCTTGTCAGTGACCTTCGCATGACCTGGATAACAATTTCTCAACTTGTCATTGCCTGTTAAGTGTGGATACAGACTTAGTTCCCTTCCATTTTGGCAGCATGTGTATGAGTGTCACCTTTGTGTATGTTTTGATGAACTTTTCCCCTGCTCACCCCTGCTTTCTTTCTTATTTTCAAATTCATGCACTGGGACCTGCTCTACAAACTTGAGTGGAAAAGAGAAAGAACAAAGAAAGCAGAGCAATCTAAATGCTGAAAGATTTCTTTTTTAAAAAAAAAAAAAAGAAAGAAAGAAAAGAACTTCATGAATGAGGCCTTTGAACTCAGCAGCATGGCTCCTTCCTAACCTGTACCTTTCATATCCTGTTTCCAGCTAGTGTGGAAAATCTGAGGTTCCCTGGCCCTGAGCCCACGGTGAAGCCTGGCTGTGGATTGCGTCTCCCAGTCCTCAACTGGCAGCCACAGCTGCTGGAGAGGCGGCACAGCCCCGTGCTTCCTGCCTGGGTGCTCAAGTCCACTGAGACAGCCCTGGAGCCTCGCTGGGAAAGGCATAGAGCCTTCACCTGATGTGGCCAAGGGCAGCCACAACAAAGAAGGACAATGAGAAATTCCTGCAGCCAATGGGCATGTGGCTGGGGAGGAAGGAGGTGTCTCCGGGTGTCCGTTTTGAAACTTTCTGCCTTAACTAAAACCCAGGTTCTCAGCACAGGGCATATGACTCATGGCTGAGAAATTCCCCATGGCCTTGGATGACATTTACGTTGATTACTTCTGAGTCACATTTCTGGGAGGATTTTTTTTTTTCTTCACCAGAGGCAAATGGAAGGGAAAATGACATGGATAGTGGTTTGGAAATAGCAGAGGAAATGGGGTCACTTGTGTTATTAGTAGGAGAGTTAAAGACATGCAAGAAAGGAAAGAAAAACAAGGCAAAAAAGAAAGGACAGTAAGGAGGTAGGAATCATCTCCAAGGGGAATGAGGAGACTTGAGGTCTCAGGATTTGCAGTTTCACGATGCTGGTGCTGAAGGGATGGGCGCAGCCCAGGTGGACTTTGCCCTTTTGCCTCTTATTGTGATTACAGAAATCCAGAACCTAAGAGTCAGAGCCATCATTCATGCATTTATTTCACAAATATTTGTTGAGCACCTTTGATGTTCCCAATACTGTTCTAGGAACGAGAGATACGATGAAAAACAATGTAAAATTATGCCCTGGTGGGGTATGTCTCAATGGAAGAAAAAAGACAACACAGAAATAGCCAATCAAATGGCATTTTTGAAGCCAACCCTTTTTGACTTATTAAGAGAAATACATTCAGAATATACAGATCCAGGATGCTGCAAATGTGCACACTTTGCTGCACAAGAGGGAGGACACAGGAATGGAATGTGTCAAAGGCACTGGGCCTTAGCAGTTCAAAGGTTCTTTCTGGGTCCTGAGACTCCCCATTCCTGGAAGAATGGCAGGCGTGTGGGGGCTGATTGGGGGAGAGGGAAACTGAGGGCTCCTTAGTGTCCTGATCTCCCTTTATGTGTGTTCTAAGCCTCATTCAAGGTTAAGAATCTTCTTAATGTAAATGTAGAAGATCTCAGTTAAATCATGGGCTCCAAAAATGTATCTGGAAACAGGAAAAGCAATGTCCCAATTCCAGTAGGATTTGAAACAATCAACAGAAAACAAAACAAACAGAAAACACTTTTTATCAGATTAGCATCACTTCTGCTTGACTTGGATTAATGAATCTCAGGCTATTTCTTACAAAAGCACCATTTGTGGCCAACAGGCAGTGATTTGGGAAGCAAAAGCAGGCAATACTGAGAGGCAGAAAGAGCCAAGGATGAGGAATCAGAGATCCAGGCCACCATCTGGGTGTTCCACTGACTGGCCCTGGTGAAGCAGTCCCACGAGCTGGGTGGATGAGGACAGAGCACTGGGAGACCCAGGGAAGGGCCTCAACCAGGAATGGAACAGGTGTGACGAGGAAGAGGGTAGATACCTGAGAAGACTGGAGGTATCACAAATGGGACCAAGGGCAGGAGCTACGGTGAGCGGCCAGGATCCCAGCTTCTCATAGAACCTTAAAGAAGCCAGGGTGAGGGACTGAGAAGCTGCCCGAGTGACCCTATTGAGGGAGGCTGGGATGGTGGATCTGGAGGAAGGACTGATGGTTGCCTGGCTACCCTCCTGCTGAGGAGGTGGCAGTTTTGCCTGATTGGTGCCTGTGTTCTCCAAACCCAGGTCAGAAACCCCCACACCCTCTGTCCACACACACCCTGACCATCTGGCTGCTCTCTTGACCCTACCTTCTGGCCTGCCCTTCAGGGCCATGTCCTCCCAACTGACGTGCCACTCGCCCTGCACACCAATCCATCCAGGACAGGCAGCCTTGGAACAAAGTATTAAAGACAGTAACAAAACTTTACGAGAGAGAGAGAGAGAGAGAGAGAGAGAGAGAGAGAGAGAGAGAATATAAAGGGAAGAGAAAAAGAAACGTGGAAGGAGAGAGACAGCAACATGAAGGCTTCAACTAAAGGCTGGCTGAGGCTTGAGCCAGAGGAGACAGGAGCATGTCAGTGTGAGTAACACTAACCAAAAAGAGAGCCAGAACCAGTCCAGCACTTTCTGTTAATCTCCAGGGACAACGAAGGTGCATCCCCACCAGCCTCTCCCCAGTGACTCCTGACTTCCTTGCTGTCATCCATCTGCCTTGGTTCTCAAAGTTCTGCTCTTACTCTCCGCCTCCCAACAATAGTCAGATTCCCCCTCCTGTTCTTACATATTCTCAAGAAATCCTGCTAGAGATGTCTTGACTACTCTTTCCAAGGCCTCATTGTGTCCATCTGGCTCTAGCCATCCCCAGTGTCCCCAGGTCACCTACCAAAGCCAATCAAAGGAGTGACCAAATCAGAGCTTTGATGGCTGCAGAGAGTATGCTTTTGACCTAGAATTCTGTGTGTGTGCACGTGTGTGTGTGTGTGTGTATAGGGGCAATTGATATGTTGTATCTATAGCTCTCACAAAAGGGGTTTGGGTTTCATAGATCAGAAGCTAAGAAGGATCTCCTAGCTGGTTGATCCAAAGATATTAATTAGGCCTGACCCAACAGAAATGTGATTTAGTAAATATCTGTCATTTACTCCTGTATATGCTGTGTAGCCTACAATTCCTTACTTGGAAGTGAGATAAATGACTATTATTGTTGTTACTATTATTTTTGCTTGAAACAGGAGGTAGAGCATATGAAGTGCTGATGGCCCAGGTCAGCGAGGAGTGTTATGAGAGACATCATGATGAACCTCTGGAGTTGATCATGTCTCTGGCTAAAGAGAGAGAAAGAGAGAATCTGTATCCTGGCTGGCAGCCCAGTTACTGACCAGAGACAGAGAGGAATGCTTAGGATGGAAATGCCCCAGCAGTTGTGATATTGCCTTACCAGGGATCAGCCAAAGCCCATTATTAACATGAATTGTATTTCTTTATCATTTAAAAATGAATGACCTTATTATAGACATGAGATTAGAATATAAGGAAGCCAAAACAGAAATATTCCCAATCCCATCCTGAAATCAAATCAATGAAAAGTAGTCATGCTATACATGAAACACAAAATTCTGCCCATGATGTCATTGTGAATACCAGCCATGCAGGTGGACGTGTCCTGGAAGGTGACACCAGTGAATCCACCTGGGTTTGCTCAGGCTCAGGCCCAGGCCTACCATTCTAGCCTCTGTCAAGTTTTTGGTGACTTTTCAAGATGCTGTGGCCTAGATACCACACAGGAAGGAGAACCAAAGATCAGCCAAAACCTACGTATTACTTTATTCCCTTCCCTCCAGCAAGTCTAGCCCTTTGAAACATTTCCAAGGGTCTCCTTGGGAGGCAGATCTGCTACATTGTATCATGGCCCCTTGATCTTGATGGCGGGGAATGAATCAAGTGTATGCGTTTGCCATAAAACAAATGGAGCTTCATCTCTGCTTGTTTGTACATGTGTATGCTTTTGCATTTCAATGATTTCTTCCTTCCTTAACCAACCTGCTAAATGCAACATTTACAACCAGCCTTGCAGGCATTATTTGCACCCGACTGGGGCCTGATCACATCAAATGAAGGCTGCCAGCTTCCCCTGCCAGAAGCCAAAGGCACTGGGAAAAATGGAAATTGGACAATAGTCTTGTATACTCTCTGCTCTGCCATGGATGGCCTTCAGCAGGAAACCAACCAACGGAATCAAAAGAACACGGTTTCCTGTTAACATAGAGCGATGCCAAATCCACCAGACATTATTGTTTCATGCCCTGTGCCAGTCATTGTCAACCATAGCGTAAGTAATAACATATGACTGGGGTTGTGGTTATAGTGGAATATTCTTCTGCTTTTGGCACAGTGCATACACCTTCACACGCTTTATTGCCCTTTCCGAAACCTAGGGAGCTTTCTTTTCTTTTCTTTTCTTTTTAGATTTCTTTTCCCCCAAAGAACTATTTCTGGCTGTTTTGCTGCATACCAGTTCTTAAACCCAAGCCAGCCGACTCCCAATTCTCCCCAGTCTCTGCTTAAGCAACACTTTATATATATATATATTTATTATTATTATTATTGCATCACATAGGGTTAAAATAAACCCACCGTGTATTGCCCTTCAACAATCCTGCTTTTCCTCTGGAAATGGTCAGTCCTTAAGACTGACTTTGAGAGAGAAAAACTTCTCACATAATATATTTTCTTCCTTTGCAGGCTGATCTTGAAGGTGATGATAGGTCATAAAGCCACAGCCTCTGCAAGGATGTTACAAGCCCTGGAGCAGGCGGGGAGTACATGTGTGTTTGGAAGGCAGCAAAAGAGAAAAGTTCCTAGTGTGTTCTGGATCTTGCATTTTTAACCCTTTATCCAAACCCAGAGAAAACACAACTCTATTAACTACTCAGAAGTTTTTTCCTAAAATGGCATGGTTAAAGTAGGAGTGTGAACAGTCACCTCAATTTTTCTTTCTTTTTTTTTTTTCAGACAGTTTGGCTTAGTGGTTAAGAGCTTTGGTACCAGACAAAACTGGTTCAAACCCTAACTCCCTCTTTTAATAGCTGAGTGAATCTGGGAAAGTTGATAAACTTTCTGATGCTCGTGTTCCTCTTCTGTAAACCCGAGAAAACACTTGCTTTTCAGAACATGACTACAGTACTGGAATTTTCCTACCTGCTCTGTTATGGAGGCCTTTGGTGGGAAGTGTACCTGGTGAGTGATCAGTAAGTGGCAGAATGATTGTTAGGAAAGTGCTTTGGAAAGCGCTGGGTGCCTGCTCCAAGTGGTTTGGGCAGTAGCAGTAGGGAGTACAGAGTTCAGGGTCATGGAGGAGGTGGGGCTATGGGCACCACAGCCTTTTCATGATATTTGCATGCATTATCTCACTTAATTGTCATGAGATTTCTGGGCATGAGAAATTGGGCAGTCATTATTACTCCCATTTCAAAGATAAAGAAATGGAGGCCCTTGCACAGTGCTAGAATTGGCAGAGCCATGACTGGACCCCAGAGCTCTGGAGTCCTCGCTAAGGCTCCATCTGTACATCACATTCCCTCTCAAAGCTGAATTCATTTGTTCTTGGCCTGTCATTAGTTCCCCAAGGCCCCTCCCTTCCCTGTCCTTTCCAAGACAGGCAGAGCTCCCTGCCTTTTACACACACACACACACACACACACTCATCACTCCTCACACTTCTGGGCTTGTGCTGCCTCCTGTGACCACCGAGGACAGTGATGCTCAGACTACAACAGGACCCAAGCCACCAGGTGATTTGACTGACTTGTATCAAATTTTCTTCCCTACAAGCCCATACTTGCCCTCTTTCTCCAGAGAGGTTTTCTGAAATACTTTTTACCTGGAAGAGCTTCTAGACTAATGTATCATCTTTGTAGTTGAGCTCATTTGTTACTTGAAAATAGGAACAAGGAGAACAGCACTGTGAAGGATGGAGTGCTTGGGTTGGATTGGGTATTAGGTCAGGTTCCCAGGGAAGCCCACTCTGGAAATTTCATGGAGGAAGTTTATTGCAAAAGGCCCTCGGGATCAACACCTGGGAGTGGGGGTGGGGAAGCAGGACTGGGTCGAGGGAGGATTAAACAGCAATGAAAAATGTAATCGCAACCAAGACACAGCTAATTCCACAGGAAACTCCAGGGCTAGCATAGTTCTTCAGAGTCACACTGACCAAGAGAAGGGCCAGGCCTTTATACCTCTGCATGGACCTGTCATCGGGTACAGGCTGCTGTCAGGGCATGTCGCCTCAGACTAGCTGTAGTCCAAGGGAAGTTCCTGGAAAGGGACTCAGCTGAGGGCCTTCACCCACCATAGCCTTAGAGGAGAATCTGGGTGGATTGCCAGAGTAGCTACTCTAGGGAGGAAGGCAAGGATAAAACCCTGGGAGCCTGGGCAGTAAGTTATCTGGGAGGTGGATGCCTGGGGGTTTTAAGACTTTGATGAAAAGACTTTAGGACTAAAGTATTGAGAAAAAGAGGATTCTCCTTACTTGCAACTGAAACAACAGGAAGACTCCTTGGGATAGCTGAAAAAGGGTGGAGGCTTCCTGCTATGCCCACTTTCACTCTCATTAGAACTTGGCTGTGCATCTGACCTTGGAACATGGTGTCAAAGTGCGGGACAGTATTTCTCAAAGCTTGGTCTGTGAACCTGATATGTTAAAATTACTCTGGGGAAAGGGGATTTAAAAATGTAAATTCATGGGCCCAAAATACAGTAAAAGAGAATCTCTGGGATGAGACCAGGAAGCTACATTATAAACATCTTCCTGCCACACTCTCCCCCTCCCCCCACATTTGATCCTTTTGCACTTTTAGGCTAGAGCCTATAAACATCTCTGCCACAACTGTCTCTAGAATTGGCAGGGTCTTCAGGGCCAAGTACAAGTATTTTGATTATATTTGCATAGCTGAGTTACATCATCATCTTGTGGGTTTTTCAAATCACTCCTTTAGCAAGCTCAAATTGTAGTGGCTGTGTAGCTCATACAGATTGCCCTAGTAACTACAGCTGTTCTACTTGCTCTTCTTTGAATCAAACCTCCTCCCCTCCTCTTCTCCACTCAATCTTGACCCGGCCCTTCTGCTTACAGGGCTTCACCTCTCTGGCCATAGTGATGGGTTGAGGATGGGCATCTGACCAAAGCTGGGCCAATGATAATGCCCTACCTCTGCCCCAGTGATTGATACAGAGCCGTGTTCACCACTCGGCTAGGCCAATCAGAGTCCTGCCCCCAGAATTTTTTCCCCCCAAACTAAAGCCGGTGGGAGAAAGAGGAAGACCCTTTCTTCTCTGGTCCTGAGGCCATGAGTGTGATTCTGACACTTCCAGTAGCCATAGCCAGGGGCATGGAGAAAGTAAGTTTGGGAGAGTAAAGCAAACACCACCTATGAGGAGTGGAGATGAGAGACTGAGTGTGCATCCTGCCAGTGTTCAAGGCCTCAAGTCTAGTCACCTCTGGTTTTGTATGGTTTGGTAATGTAAGCCAATAACCAATGTGTTAGTAATGGATTTCCTGGTTCTCAGAAGATGGTATTAAGCCTCTGAGGCTAGTGCATTAGGGTGTGCTCATGTGTAAATGTGGAATTATCAGACACATGGCTATGGGGGTAGGGGGTGTGGGGAGGAATAGAGATGGAAAATAGGTGGTGGAAAGGTCTCCATCTTCCTCCCCTCCCCCATGGATATGCAGTAACAACTAATCACTGTGTGTGTGTGTGTGTGTGTGTGCATGCATATATGGTATTTGTATACCTTTCTTTTATTGAGATTTAAAAAAACCTTTCAATATAGTGTCCCAAGAAGCCACCACCAATAGGTAGAAATTAGCCTTTGATATGAAACCTTCTTTCCATCCCATCTAAGACTTTAGCTAGTGAGGGTGGGAGGTTTGGGTCCATTGCCATTGTGTTTCTTTCAATAGAGGTTTCTGTGTGTTGGTTTCTATTTGAAGCTAAAAGTTAAGTGCTTTGTCTTCTGCACCCAGGCCTGTTAGCAGAGAATCTTGTATGTCTTCCCTGAAGTCCATCTGAGAGAGAAGTTCCTTGCTTGCCATATTATCTTGGCTCCTTCTAATTACCAACCCCAGAACCAAGGTGCATTTCACAAAGCAAATAACTATTTTGGGTATGTAAGTTTACCCCAGAGAAACTATGCTTCCTTATTTGAGGTGGTGGTAGTAATGGTAATGGTGGTGTTGGTGGTGATGGTGGTGGTGGGTGTTAATGGTGGTGTTGATGGTATTGTTGGTGTTGGTGGTAATGGTGGTGATGGTGATGCTGGTGATGGTGGTGATAGGGAACACACAGGAGAGAGTGATCGCTCTCACCACTCTCTTCTACACCTGAGGCATATCACCAATGATTTCTATTGTTTTTGTTGTTTCTCACTGTAGTGTTCTTCAGCAAAATATGCATTTACAAATAAGGAACATTAGATAAAAACCCACACACAGAGATTCACTCAATTTTTTCCTGCCCCTTGGCTAAGTAAAAGCCACTTACCAGGTTGCCAGTCCCTCTCCCTTACTTTTAAAGAAAGCATCTAATAGCTGTTCTCCTTCTCCTCCTGCACCCCACTTCCTCCTCTTTGTCTTCCTCCTCTTTCTCCTTCTTCTTTCCTGTCTCCAAATTAATCTTAGCAGGGAGTCCTGAAGCAAATGATCATGTTACAAGTCTAAATGTGATAGCTGTCATCTTTCATTATTTTTGACATAAACAAAACTGTCAGAATTCTCTGAGACCTGCCTTTGGTTCAGGGTGTTCTCTTTGAGGCCGGGGGATACATAAGGATTAGAAAAAGGAGGATTGCTCTGATATAATGAAAAGAATGTAATGGAAGGATGGAAATGATCTCCAATTCCAAACTTGTGTGCACTTTTAGGCCATCACATTTGAGGGGGCTATTGATTAAGGATGTAAAATGTTTACATAATTGTGGCTTATTTTATAAAGTAGAGGTCTAGGGGCACTTCATTACCCAGATTCATTTCTTTGTGTATCCCCTCTGCAATTTCCTTCAATACTTAGATTTGATATGCAATTAAAGAATAATTGCCTGGCTTGTTTCCTGAAGATTGGTGCCTTGTCGAAGACCGGGAGAGTATGTTTTTATGTGGAAGGTCGTCTCTATTCATCAGCGGCTGTTTATCTTTTTCTGGCCCCTCATTTAGAGCAGCCACAGTTTTCTGAAGGAGCCACATGTACCACACTCCAACAGCAAAGAGTTATTTGGTTCAGAGTGGGTAATCCTGGGGCCATGGTCTTGGTTTAGGGACATTTCAGAACTTTAATATTTTGGTAACCCATGCTCTATAAATCATTGAATTACATCAAGTCTATTTAAAACCCCTCTGGGCAGCTGTTTAAAATGCTGTCACTGCAGTAAGCAATGTCCTCAGAGTCACATGGCAGGTTGGGGCCGAGAAGGGGATGGGTTTTGTTTGTGTTTGTTTAACTCCAGTTGGGCTCACCCTCTGGCTCTCCACTTCTGTGAACAGTCCCTCCATTTCCAGTTATTTAAAAGTCAGGCTATGAAAGCCACTTAGTCCATCAGGGTTAAGCCTTCCCATCAGATCAAATTCTTTTTCCTTACATTCTTCTCTTCAAGCCATTCAGGGAAACAAGCACAAATTGTTAGCTTCGGATTAATATATTTAATAAGTGAAATCTGGACTATTTCAAGAAGGCAGGCAGGCTGGAGGATTGGTTGCAGCTGAGGGCTCCCATGGGCCTCTCCTAGGTCATCGCTGGGGGCTGAGACCACCTGTGTAGCACCTGTGGGCAACTCAGGCCTAATTACCCCAGGGACCTCATGCTTTGCCAGCCCTGCTCTCTGGCCTCCAGATTTGCTCTGGGGTGTGACAAGGTAGGGGGTGTCAGGATCCCAGATCCTGGGGGAAAAGCCTGCAGTGGGGCTGTGGGCTTCCCCTTCAGAATGCTGTATGCTTATAGGGTGGGATGCCTGCCTCTTGCAAGAGCTCCAAGCTCCTGGGCCAGAAGGATACTGCTTCTGTCTGGTCCACCATCATACCCAGGCCTGGATTACCCACGCGTGTGCTTGAATGCACAAAAAAGAGAAAAATTTAACGCTAGTGACCTTGTTCAGAACTTTTCAGTCAGAAAAATATAGATTAAAAATCAAACATGCTATCGTAAGTTCCGTAGACTTTGAAATGCTATAACTTTAAAAAAACCAATTTCATTGTGAATTCCACATTGGGTGTGGGACAGGAAGGAGGCATCACTACCTTTTCTGAGCCTTGGCCCTCCTGTGGTGTTTGTCCTTCCCTGGCACATAACGAGTGCTTAACAAATTTTTCAAATCAGTTCATGAATACTAAAAATTAAGAGTAGGGGTTTGGAGTCAAGATCTGAGTTTGACTCTCAGCAGCCCACTTAATATGTGTGACCTTGGACAGATGACTTACCCTTTTTGAGTTTCAGGTTAATTTGTTGAGAGGATAAGTAAAATAAAACATACTATATATTCTACATGTGATCTGTATTAAGGAGATAATGCATGGTATACATCGTACATATCTCGCATATACTCTAACCCCCACTGGATGTGTCCCTAGGGCACCCATAGCTGTCCTGAGACCAGCGCTAGTTTCCCTCTGACTTTGCCTGGAAGGGGTTCAGGCTCTCCCGGGGAGGGAGGTGAGGCCGCCCAGCTCTATGTGCCTGGCCAGGGCAGGGATGGGCAGCTGTGGGCCGGGAGGCGGCTGCGGGCTCAGCCTTCTACCCCCGCCCCAGCCTGCAGAAGGAGGGAGGCCGGGCACTCTGGCTTCCAGGCTACCCGGCTACCCGGGGCACTGCCCGGTGACACCTCCCGGGCGCCAGCGCCGAGGTTCCTTGGCTTCAGCCTGGGAAGTGCGGGCCGGCTCCACAGCCAGGCCCTTCCGCTCTGGGCGTCTCCGAAGCCCCGGGTCCCTGCTGCATCTGTGGCGCCCTCACCCCCAGACGTTGTTGTATTTTGAACAGAAAAACCAACAGTGCAGCAAACAAAACAATGGTAAACGAGGAGAATGGGATTTAAAAGGCGATCCGCGTATTCCGAACAAACCCAAGGTGCAGCGGCAGCGACTCGCAGCGTCCCGCGCCCTCCAGGGAGGCCCAGACAGGGTCGGTGTTCCCTGCCAGAGGGTGGCCGCCTGTGTTTGGGAATCCCAGCGGGTGTCCCCAACTCAACAGTCTCTCGCCCCTGACCTCGCTGAAATTTCTCACTGGGTCACTGTTTCTTTAGAAAACAGAGTAACAGAAATGAGCCAAAACCCTTCATTTTCTTTTTGCAAAATTCTCAGTTAAGCGTAGGGAAAAGGCAATCTCGTGTGGGGATGGAATTGTGCCCCTCTGGAAGATATTCCCCCTTTTTGAGTTGTCCAAAGTGGAGGACCTTTCCCCTGTCTGTCTACCCAGATATGCTTCCTTGATAGCACAGAGGCTGCACTGGAAATATTGCTTCTCTGCAAAGGGTTTTTATTTCCTACTTGGGGCAGAGGAAACATTTCCTCTCTCCCTCCATCCCTCCCTCCCTATCTTTTTGGTTAAGTGTATGTTACTTGATTTTTATTTTTCTTCTGATAATCACCACGCTATTTAATCTGTTGCTTTCTGAAAATTCGACCATGCCATTTTTTTCTTTCTCATCACTTGCAGTCAGCCAAAATTTGAAGTAAGTGTTCAAAATTCATTTCTAGTATGTGTTTTGAACCCTCCCCAAGTCAGTGAAACCATTGATATAATTTTTATATGGTCTTTCCTGTAATAGTTCTATCATTTCTTGACCTTGTAGCCTTTTTTTCTTTCTTTCTCTCTTTCCTTCCTCCCTTTCTCCTTTATTTCTTTTTCTTTCTTTCTTTCTTTCTTTCTTTCTTTCTTTCTTTCTTTCTTTCTTTCTTTCTTTCTGAGGCAGAGAGAGCAAGGACTTGTTCAAATTTCATATTCATCAATTACTAGCTTTGTGACCTTGTTGGACAAGTCAGTTAGCCATTCTAAGCCTCCACTTCTTTATCTGCAAAATGGAGTTAATAATGCCCAACTGATAAGATTGTTGGACTGATAAAATATATTACACATAGGGGGCATATATCATGATAAGTTACGGTGCTGCTCTTCTGAATAAAACAAGTTTTCTAATCCCCTCTGCTCACTGCCCTTTAAGAAAATAGTTAACAGTTTCCAGGTTCTAAGATCTTAGGTTAGTCAGGTCTTCACAGACTTTCAACTTAGTATTCATTCATATCATTTCCCCAAAAAGGGGATCCCTCCCACCTGAACATCCGCTTCAGCCTTCTAAATAGTCTCTCTGACTCCACTCTTGTCCTATTTTAGTCCATTCTCTAAACAGCAGCCAAAGTAGTCTTTTAAAAACAAAAATTCGAAACAAAACAAGCAAACAAAAAACCCCAGCAATTCCAGATTATGTCACTGCCTTTCTGGAAATCCTTCATGCCTTACTCCTTGTCCTTAGAGTGAAATCTAAACTGCATCCTCCAAGACAAGGGCTCGCCTGTGCCAGCCCACCCAGCCTGTCTCCAACCCCGACCGACCCCTCACCAATTTCAACTCTCCAATGGCTTTCTGACTTTTCTCTTTTCTGATGGCTGCCTTGAAGCTCTGCACTCACTGTTCCCAGGGCCTGAAACTCTCTTCCCCTGAACAATTGATTCACAGCTGGAATGCCACCTCCTCAGAGATACCATCCCCCCACCTGACCTAAAGTAACACCCACATCCCACCCCCAGTTACCCTCTTTTTACATCACCTTGTTTACTTCCATTGCACCAAAATTAAGTATTTATTCATCTATTGATTGAATTAATGAACCTAAAATTCAGGGAAGGAAAACACTGATAAACAACTCAAGCCAAAAGACCACAGAAACAAATGAAATAGATTTCAATGAAAGGAGAGTCACAGGATTAACTAATTTCTAAAATTGAAACAACAAAAAAGAATATTATTAAGAAGAAGCCTGAATCTACAGCCTGTGGTCAGGGCTTGAATGGGTATAATTCTGTCCCAGGAAAGCTACTGAAAGACTTCACAAAAGAGAGAGAAAATCTGACTTCCCCTCAGCCTGAAGAAGGTGAAAAAATTTTCCCAAGCAACTTTAATGAAAGTGGGAGGGAAGAATGGGTTTATTATTGTAGCTATGATAATTTCTTGTATATTCTACACCTATACTAAGTTTGTTAAGATAACCAGCTTTTGTTCACTTACTCATTTTTTTTCCTTAGGCCCTTCCAAAAATCCTATTTTCTTGACTTAAAAGAAATTTTTGGCTTTTAGAAAATTCTAGAAACAACATATACTAAGCAATTGGGTTGGAACTTTTTAAGTCTCATCTCACTCTTTCTGATGTGCCTGGTCTAGACTGTTTAGAAGTCATTGATTTTGATGGCTTTGGGAGTTAGTTGAACTGTTACAGATTATTTATATATATATATATATATATATATATATTGTTTTTTCCTGAGTAATTTGGTTTTGATCAAATCCCCAAATATACTTTTTCCCTAAACTCTTTCCCCCTTAGTTTACAAATCTCATGTATTCCAGAAGAATGTAATCCATGTGTTTAGATTCATTTATGCTCAGCTCATCCGAGGGTCACTGGCAGAGAGATAGTGTTTGATGCTTATGAAGAATAAGAAACTCTTTCTAAAACATTTTGTCTGGGTGTACTTGAAATGATGGCATATTAGCTCAAAACCCTAAACAGGCAACTCCATTAGTTACATATTGTGCTGATGTGTGAAATAGGAAGATTTTAAGCAGTACAGCTATATCTTATTTGAATTTAATTTTTAAAAAGGAGTTATGTCTCTTATCCTGCTGTCATTTCAGAATTTTCCCTTCTTTATTCAAATCCTGAGCAAATACTCCCAGACTAGATCAATTTTCCTATGTGAAAAGCCATGTCAGTAAGAGAAAATAAAATAACTAGCCATATGATTTGGGGCAAGTTAACTTAACCATTCTGAACCTAGGTTTCCTAATCTGTTAAATAGGGATAAAAGTATACAGTCTATAGAGTTGTGGCAAGGATTATAGAGAACATAGGTAAAGCGCTTTGAATAAGATATGGCTATAGTAGACTTGTAACAAATGATCTAATCTAACCAGTCTTTACTAACATTTTTTGATGAAGTTCTATATTACACTATCATCACCAAGTTGGTTGTAGGGTGTGTGTGTGTGTGTAGAGAAGCATGCAGAAAGCAATGTCCACTGAGTGGTCAAGTGGCCGAGGTAATGCCCTTGGTGAGCTGCTTTCAGCAGGGCTTCTTCAAGAGAAGCAGAGCTTGCTGGCATAGATGTTCAGGCAACAAGACACTGCTGAGCTTAGCATCTTTCCTAAGTAAACGGTCAATTGGCCATTTGTCTGAGGCCAACCAAATGCTGACGAG
Organism: Cheirogaleus medius; assembly: GCA_008086735.1. Classification (NCBI taxonomy): domain Eukaryota; kingdom Metazoa; phylum Chordata; class Mammalia; order Primates; family Cheirogaleidae; genus Cheirogaleus; species Cheirogaleus medius. Next base: position 7,420,954 of record VBSM01002121.1, on the reverse strand, counting down.
GGTCATTAGGGCTTTGGGGCCACACTTTGGAGGATATTATCATAAATAATGTCTACATGGACCTCATGGCTTTTGTGTACATGATCTTTGGGACTTTACCTTCTCTCCTTCCTAGAATATTTCTGCGATACAGCTCAGAGAGCAGAACAATCACTTCTAAAATGGGATATGAAGAGAGAGTGTCTTTGTCCCAGCATAGCAGTCCATGCATGAAGCCACCCATGAACATGAGGTGTCTCCAGGTCTTATGATCTGCAGACCACAGGTTATGTTTTTTGCTGTTGAAAGGGAGTATTTATAGGGAACAGTGAAAGGCAGGAGAAGCCATCCCAGGCAATCATGGGAAAGATGGTGTCAGATGGCAGGGAAAACCACTGTGGTAACCTCCAGAAGTAATTATGGACATCTGGATTGATGGAAAGAACTGAAGGATGGCAGGCATTCTACATTTGGGACTGGGTTTTCCCAAAGGAAGATAAATGGAAAAAACATGTTTGCTTTAACTGCTGACTCATGGTACAAAGTTTTAATTCAGAGACTTTAATTGAAAATGCAGCAAGAATGTAAAAGATTTACATAGAAAACAGTTTAGTATATTGGCAAGACATTAATTACAAAACCAGATGGTCGTGGTAGAAAAATCAACCAAGAGGCCTTTGGTTTTCTTTTATTTTCTTAGCATGAAAAATTTTTACTTTATAAATTTCAATATTCTATTCATTGTAAACACCACCACCTTTCTACTAAGATTAATTAATGTAAAGAGTGGCTATTTAGTATTTCAGAATATTTTTTAAAAACACCAGAAATCATCATAATCGGAACCTGGAATATAAAAGCATTCATGTGATAGAAGCTTCATGACCGAGACACTAGTTCTCTCACCCCAGAGGCTGATCTAATGAGACCATATTTCTCAGCTTCTACTGACTGTGACCACTGTCTCAGTCAGGGGTCATTTGTTTGCAACAGAAGGTTGGAATAGAACAGCCTGAAACCAGCTCAGAAGGGAGAGTTTATTGTGAGGATACAGGAGACTTTCTCAGAGAACCCACACATGGGGTGTAATTGGGCTAGAAAGCACATCTGATGATACATCCCTCCAGCTTTCTTTTAAGGCACAAAGTGTCTTCTTTTTACCTATCTCCGTACATCTACTCCATGATAAACACACTGATTCCCCAGGCTGCTTTTTCTGCTTTTCTGAAATTAGTAAGCTGGACAATAGGCCCACCATGGCTGCCTATTTGAGTTTAAATGTATCATCTTTCTCCTCATAATGCTATTTGTCCCATCTGTTTTTTATTCCTCTCTTTCCTGTCTTGAATTCTGTCTTTTCTTACATTAATTTAGGATTTTAAAAACTATTCCATTTCCCACTCTCTAATTGTTTGTTGATTATACATTCTTTAGTAATTCTTCTTGTGGTTACCACAGGGATTACAAATATGCATCCTTGACTTATTAGAGTTTACTATAAATTAGTACCATTAATACTTCTTAGGCAGTGAAAGAACCTTACAACATTTAAGTACATTGCTGTGGTCTGAATATTTATGTCACCTTCAAGTTCATATGTTAAAATTCTCACCGGGCAAAGTGATGTTATTTGGAGGTGGGTGGGGGGCTTTGAGAGGTGATTAGGTCATGGGGTTAGAGCCCTCATGAGTGGGATTAGAGTCCTCATAAAAGAGTCCCCAGAGAGATCGCTCACCCCTTCTGCCCTGTGAAGACACAGCAAGAAGGTGCCATCTATGAGCCAGAAAGTAGGCCCTCACCAGACACTGAATCTGTCTTGATCTTGAACTTACCAACTTCCAGAACTGTGAGAAATAAATTTCTGTTATTTATAAGCCAACCAGTTTATGATATTTTGTTATAGCAGCCTGAACAGACTAAGACACCCGTTTCCCCTGTTTTGGCTGTTGTTATTGTCATCATGTGTTTCATTTCTGCATACTTATACTCCCACAAAACCTTATTGTTGTTGTTTTAAACAGTCGATATTCATTATGTTTTACCCACATGTTTACCTTTTCCATTTCTCTACATTCCTTCCAGTATTACCATATTTCCATATAGGATTATTTTCCTTCTGTCTAAATAACTTTCTTTAGTATTTTTTAAAGTAAATATCTGCTGCCAGCACATTCTTTGCTTTTGTCTTAGGGTCTTTGTTTTGAAGCTCACTCTAAGATCTATTTGTGAGTTTTCTTTTCTATTTGTGGCACTTTCTGTATCCAAATTTATGTAAATAAATGGTTTTTTTTTTCACCTTCAAGGATAGACAACCATAATCATGATAAGTTTTTATAGTGTATGATTTGAAGGTGTACCTTTTGCCTAAAAGGGAGATTCCAAAGTACATTTTATAACTTAAAACCTATCATGTGTCAGGTGTTGAAGGCCTACAGTGTGTCAGACAATGCGCAAGTCATTGGGAATATAAAAGCAAGTCACTGGGAATATAAGACATGGTTTTCTAACAGTTCACAGTCTAGAGAGGAAGACAGGCAAATAATGGTTACATTAAGTGTGATAAGCTCTGTAAAAGAATTATGCATAGGTTATTTAGGAACCAAAGGAAGAACATCCACATCATAATTAAGGATCAGGGAATACTTCCCAGGAGAGACACGTTGGGTTGACTTTTAAAGGAGTAGAGGTTGTGAGGCCCATGTATCAGTTAAGAGTCTGGTGAAGACTTGCTTCCTGGCTTGTAGATGGCCTCCTTCTTGCCATGTTGTCACATGGCCTTTCCTCAGTGGGCACAGAGGAGGAGGAGGAGAAGAGAGCTAGGGGGAGAAAAAGAGAAGGGGGCTCTCTGGTGTCTCTTCTTACAGGGAGATTAATCCTGTAGGATCAGGGGGACACCCCTATATCCACATTTAATCTTAATTATTCCTATAAAAGGCACATCTCTACGCTGGAGGTTAGAGCTTCAACATGCAAATTTGAAGGTTGGGGGAACACAGAAACATTCAGTGCATAACAGATGGGTTTTATGAAAAAGATGGAAAGGCTTTTTTTTGTGCTCTGCTCTAAGGTAGCAGAGCCAGTAAGAAAGGCAATATTACAGATACAGGAGAGAGAGAACATGGGTTGCTGAAATGGTAACCATAAAAAGCCAAAGCATAACCTTAGATCACAGGGGCAGGGGAAAGGGATTGGTGCTGATGGAGATGAGTGCATCTGCAGGTGTCCTGGGAGGAAATTCCTGCCCAGTGTTAGGAGGTAAAAGTCATCTTAGAACAAGGTGATGGTTAGGAATAAGGGGTTTGAGGAAAAAGGTAGACATGTGATTGCTGAAGGCCCAGCTGCACCAGGAGACCAGGACTGAGAATGGTCTGGTCTACCTAACTGGATGACGATGCCAGCTTAGGTCACCACTGCACACATCCTGGAGGTTGCTAATCTGCTCAGCCATCACTATCATACTGCATCAGCTCTCCTCTGGAGACAGCAAATTGAAGCTTGAGTTTAAATTCCTACCTTTGAGTCCAGAAGTACAGGATAGAGAAAAATACAGTAGCAGTTATATTAAAATGAAAAGAAATTTCAGTTGATGGGCCCATAAGAGGTAATGGTGCTAATGACATTTTTGGCTGCATAAATATAACATCTATAGCAAAGAAGGTGAAATCCCCTCTCCAATCTGTCTGTCAGGTTGTAACTGGAGAATTCTGAGTACTAAACTTTAAGAACATAGATGAATGATGCTGTGGTTATAGAGAACAACAGACAGGATTCATGCCTTGACATGTGACACACGGTGGAGATGCCCAGGGACATTTAGCCTGGAGAAGAGAAGATTCAGCAATAAGAAGATAATTGTCAATGTAATCAGTCTATTTATCTTGTCTATTAAGTGCTTTCACTTCAAAAAAGCTTTCACACCTGCTGGCTGATTGTATCCATATAACTCCTCCTGGGCATAGGGACATTATTGCCCAGACTTCACAGACAGGGAGATTAGGACACCTAGAGGATAAATCCAGGAAACAGCATAGGCAACTGACATCCAACAACTTGCTCCTTAACTATCTCATTCCTGAATGAATGTTTCCCTTCTGTGCTCTTATAGCAACCCTCCCGTCCTTCAGGGCCCAGGGCAAGCCTTCTCTACAGAAGGCTGTGTATCACCCAGCCTTCACTGGCTTTTGTCTCCTTTCAAATTTGGCAGTGTTCAAAACATCATGCTAAGCATCAAAACAATATAAATAAAAAGCCATCTTTTGCTATGGAATGTACTACTTGATTATATATTCTTTTGTGTTATTTGCCCTAATTTCAGATGTGTTGGTCACCTCTCCCTACATATAGGAAGAGTAGGGGTCATGTTTTATTCTTTCTTCTTATCTCCCATAGGGTCTTTCCATGGGGCATAATAATGCCATTTGCTCTGTAAGGGTGTCTTAGTTCATTTTCTGTTGCTTACAACGGAAGACCTGACACTGGGTAATTTATAAAGGAAAGCAATTTATTTCCTTCAGTTATGGAGGCTGAGAAGTACAAGGTCAAGGGGCTGTATCTGGTGAAGGCATTCTTGCTGGGGGAGACTCTCTGCAGAGTCCTGATGAGACACAGGGCATCACATGAGAGGGGTCTAAATATGCTAGCTCTGGTCTCTCTTCCTCTTCTTATAAAGCCACCAGTCCCATTCCCACAACAACCCATTAATCCATTAATCCACAAATGAATTAATCCATTCATGAAGGCAAAGTCTTCATGACCCAATCACCTCTTACAAGCCTACCTCTCAATACTGCCACACTGGGGATTAGGTTTCAGCATGAGTTTTGGAGGGGATAAACATTCAAACCATAGCAAGGGGATACTATATCTCTATTTTACAAGGCTGCCTACCTCACACACCTCCTTGAAAAGGTAGTCTGAAACAAAATGCAGTCAGAGTCTCTGCTTGTGAGATGTATAGAAATGTGAGAGACCCATGGAGAATTGCCTCCCAACAGTAGGCAATTCTCAAATATTCCCAAGTTAATATTTTAGCAGCTAATAAGAATTGCTAATTAAATTCTTGACATTCTTATGATCAATAGAGTAGATCACCAAAACTGGAATCCCATGAGATTTAAAGTAATTGTTTTGTTTTTAAAATATGGCCTGCAAATATTTTTACTTTTCCTGATTTGGTCCTTGAAAAGAAAAGTTATTCATGACTGATCTGATGCATCTACTTTCCATTTTATGTTTTATTTCTGCCCAACTAGTTTCTGAGACCTTGTGTATTTAGGGGCAGTGCTTTTGAGTTTCTTTGCATCCCGCTGGCTATCTATTTAACACCAATCCCACTGCACTGCATACTTGGTCCTTCATGACATATGCTCTGCCCCAGCCTAATTACTGGAGGCTCCCCACACATGACCTGACCTGTTCTTTCATACCTCCATGCCTTTGTATGTGCTGTCCCCTCTCCTGGAAAGCCTGTCCCATCTGCTCTGTGAAGGCAAACTCCTCTCCTATTCCTCCTTGTCCTTTGAAACCAGACTCATGCTTTGCTCCTCTGTGGAACATTCCCTGTGTCTCCTAAGAGGAATTATTCCTTTGTGACTTTTGTTCATTTCTATGATAGCCCTTCCTGTATTGTATTTCAGTTAACCTATTTACATAATGATCTTCCCTATAGTCAATCTGAGGGCAGGAACCATATCCCCATATTCCTAGTGCAAAACATAATAGATATTCAAGAAATTATTTTTCTTTGAATGAATGAGTACGTTAGTCAGACTTCCTAGTTATTAATACAAGTAACTGAAGTATAATGGTCTCAAGAAAAAATAAAGGATTTACTGGATAGCTACTGGGGACAGATCAACAAAGGGCTAGAAGGTCAGGTTTGGAAAATGGGCAGATGAAAGAGAACTCAAGATGCCAATCAGCAGGGACAAATATTATAAATTCCCATTACCACTGATATCCTTGCATCCTTCCCATGAGATCTTCAGGCTGGGGAGAGTGTCCCATTGCGTGAGCCTGTGTCACATGCACACCTTCTGGCTGCCCACTCATGGACAGGCTGGGATGAGGCTGACCTACCCCTTTCAGCTTGCAAGTCTGGGAGGTGGGGGGCAGGCATAGCTTCCCACCAAGATTACACACAACGGGGAAAAGCAATTCTCTAAAAGGAAACTGGGATGTCATCAGAATGAAAATGAGATGTGTCATTTGGTTACCAGCAAAATCACTCGTGACATTTAGCACCTTTCTTTATTTTCCTTGATGAACTCAGAACTCTTGCATAGATTTAATAATGTGTTATGTACCTCCTGGGTATCTGATTTACTGACTTGATCTGAATGACTGGACTCTACAAAAAAAAAAAAGAGCTTGCAAACTTTGCCTATGGTTTTCCAGACATTGAGGAACTAAGCTCTTTTGCTCCCTGGAGAAGCTAAAAATTCTAAAATGAAGTGCCCTCTGCTCTGGTTTCTGCTTTTCAGCATTTCTCTTCTGTTTTCACATACTTTTGCTGCTTTAAAATTAAATCTAAGAAACTCATTCCATATTTTTCATCATCTGCTTTTGAAAGTGAATGTTATGGATTTATGGTTTAGGGTTCTTTGATGTTAGAGCAGCAAACTATGCTTGCTTCACTTGTTTTTGTTTCATTTTTTTTTACATTTATGAGGCTTTGATAATTTGATTTATTAAAACATCACAGCCAATGTAGGGGAACTGACACCATTTGCATTGTTGGAAAGCGTCATGAAACATCAGGCGCTAGTTCCCCATGGAGAGCTTAGGTCTTATTATTATATCTACCCCCTTCCCATCTGGTCTTCAGGGAAGTTTGGCATTAAGTAAAATCTTAAGCTACACCCTAAGAATATTCATTCCTAGAACATTTCAGGATTTCTGGATTGGATTCCATCTCCTCTAATTTTGATTTTGCATCTGCCAAGATGTACAGAATGATCAGCTGGTTTTTCTTATCACAAAACAGAAATGGGCCGGGTGCGGTGGCTCATGCCTGTCATCCCAGCACTGTGGGAGGCTCAGGCGGGAGGATCACTTGAGCCCAGGAGTTTGAGATCAGCTTGAGCAACATAGTAAGACTCTGTCTCTACAAAAAATAGAAAAATTAGCCGGTTGTGGTGTCACGCGCCTGTAGTCTCAGCTACTCAGGAGGCTGAGGCAGGAGGATCACTTAAGCCCAGGAGTTTAAGGTTGCAGAGAGCTATGATGACGCCACTGCATGCTAGCCTGGGCAACAGAGAAAGAAAGACTCGGTCTCATAAAAACCCTCTTATTATGACTAATTTATGAATTAAACTTTATTAGTGGTATGTATGTAGAGGAAAAAAACACAGTGTTAATATATGTAGGGTTCAATACTATCCAAGGTTTCAGGCTTCTGCTAGGTATCTTGGAACATATTTCCCATGGATACGGGGGAGTTATTATATGTTTCTTCACTGAACAAGACAATAGAAAAGCAATTAGAACTTTCAGAAAATACAAAAAGTATAGTTTAAAAACTGAAGCAACATAATTTATGGGGTGATTTTGAACTGCTGAAGTGCCAAGAGAGAGAATCCATTTAACCTTGGTACTTGGAATATTCTCCTTAGCATGATACAAGTTTAATAACATAAGAATTACAACAGCTCCCTAATGGATTCATTTACATAATAATAATAATAATGAACTTTTATCAAAATTCTTGCTAGGTATCAGGCACTGTGCTGAGTGCTTTAGATAGATTATTTTATTTAATCTTCAAACAATCCTATGAGTGTAGGTATTATTATCTCATTTTTCTCAGGTAAAAATTTGAGGCACAGGATGATTGAGTAACTGTACCAAGTCCCACAGCTCTTAAGCAGCAGAGCTCTTCTAAGCCACATGATTTATCTCTGATATATTGCTTCTGGCTAAGCTATATTATCCAATCAGCAATTAAGGATATTTACACAATCATTACTGTACATGCTCTTTTGATTTTTTAAAAGAATCATTCTATAAATAAAGCATGTAAGATTTGATTATAATTACAAAAGAGAATGCAAACATTATCGACCTTGGTCACATAAAAATAGAAATATAGATGGAAGTTAGGGGAAAGAAAGGGAAACAGAAGGAAAAGAACTCTTATTTCCTCATATTTCTCAGTGAAAGAAATATTATTAAACATCATTGCATCAAAAAAAGTTGTATTTCTAAAGATATAAAAATAGCTGCTAGAACTAAAAAATAACAAAAGTCAGAAGAGGATTTAATATAAGTGAGTCAAATTTTTTATTTTTCAAAGCAGTATTCAATAGATTCTTCTTAAAGTTAATAAGCCAGGAAACAGTATAAAAATGTTATTTGAATTATGTAGATGACTACCAGGAAAAAAAATACTATAAACAAGTGAAAACCAGTTACCTGTGAAAAATGGGCCTGGGGTGGGGATTATAGAGTGAGATTTTTACTCTTTATTTTATACCTTTCCATTTAAATGATTATTTCCATGTGCATGTATTACGTTTTATAATAAGAACCATGCCCATACTATTCACTTCAGTACACAGACATCTAGGTTTCCATCACAGAGAAATGCTCATCATGTGCATATAGCAGGGGCACTAAGCGAAGTGAGGGGCTTCTTCCAAAGGCTGGAACCACAGCACCCTAGAGACACCGAGTAAACACCACTAGCTCCAATGGTCTTGGGTTCTTTTGTATCTATCTGAATGGTCATTACATTCCCACTTGCCCCAAAGTTCAGCCCAGATATGAAAGAAAACAAGGACCCTGCTGTTTGAGCTTCTCAATCTGTTTTTCTTTTACATTCACTCCCGGGTGAGAAGGTGTAGGTTCCACTCCCTCTACCAGTCTGTGTCTTACCGTTCTGGTCATGGGGCACAAAAAGCCTCATAGTTTGGCCTTAATGGTAGATGGGGTGCAAAAAGGGAAAGCAGCCCACCAAAAAGGGTGCACAATATTGGGAAGTATTTGAAAAGTATTATCTCCTTTATATATATAAATGCATAGGAAACAGTCTGCAAGGATACAGGTCACTTCATGAGCAATTGTCACCTCTGGGGAAAGGAGTGGGGGAGGGTAGATCTTATTCATATAGGACACTTGGTAATTGTGGGTATTTTCTTTTTTCGTTTTTTGGTGCTATGGACATTTATTTAGTGCTTTTGTATGTATCAATTTCAGTCATCATAATAGCCCTGTGAAGTTAGTTTTTATCTCCACTTTTAAAAAATAATTAATATACTTTTTCTTTTTAGCAGTTTTAGGTTTACAGAAAAACTAAGTGGAAAGTACAGAGAGTTCCCATATGCTTACCCCTCACACCCCACCCCTCCAATTTCTCCTATTATTAACATCTTGCATTAGCGTGGTACATCTGTTACAATTGATAAGCCAATATTGATGTTATACATTATCATGAACCAAAGTCCGTAGTTTACATCAGGTTTCATTCTTGGTGTTGTACATTCTGTGGGCTTTGACAAATGCATAATGTCACGTGTCTGCCATTACAGCATCATACAGAATAGTTTCACCACCCTAAAACTCTGCTGTCCTCCACCTGTTCATCCCTGCCCCAACTGATTTTTCAAAAATCCATGATTCCGCACTTGCCCTGCTAGTTGTTCTGTCTTGCCTGCAAAGTAAAACCCAGTCCCCGGCACCTGTTCCTTCCGTTACTGACTCTGCTCTTTGTGATAATAGTATCATGAGTGGTCTTCAAGCACCTCATATCCTGCCACTACCGCCACTTGTCAGGGGAAAACCCAGACAGGATGAGATCCACATTCTCAGCTGTCCCTGTCTTCCAAGGAAGAGAAACTCTAAACCAGTAGCTAAGGAGTGAAACCAGATATCTCAGGGAAGGGGTGGTGGATGTGAGGTCCCTGGTGGTCTGCAAGAGAGGCGCCAAGTCAGAAGCCCCAAAGTACTGGGAAAACCAGTACAGAAATGCAGATAATGCCAGGAAACATCTTAGGCGCTGTCGGGGGAGGCGGCCTCAAGTAACAGGATTGAAGATTTGTGAGGCACTTTTATTGCATAGTGATTAGGAGTGGTATGGAGCCCTCCTGCTTCCTGGATAAAATCAAACCCTGACTCCCAAAGTTGGCATGGGAGGAGTCTCTTGTGGAGACAGTTCAGAGCAAGGCTGGAAGATATTTCTCTAGGCAGTCTTTTTCAAAACTTGTTTACTGTGACCTACAGTCAGAATATATTTCATATTGGCATCTAGTATACACATGTGGTCACACACCTGTGCAGATACACACAAACACCTACACTCTTGTAACAGTTTCAGCATCACCTGGGAGCTTGCTAGCAATGCAGAATGTGGAGCTTATTTCCTACCTACTAAATCAGAATCTGCATTTTAATAAGATTCCCAGATAATTATGATGCATCTTAAAGTTTAAGAAGCTCTGTGTCAGGGGACCCCAAGCTAAAGATGAGTAAATCATATATAAACATATTAGGTAATCTTATTCCATGGAGTTTTCTTCCTTGGAGACCAGAGCCCTTTGTAAGTTGTCTAAATACTGCAGCCTTGGGATACTGACTTCCACTCCCCTCAAGACCCAACCACATAATAATGATAACTTACTTATATTATTACAGCTCTCTGTGGGCCAAGAGCTATTCTAGTGCTTCACTTATATTAACTTCTTTAATCCTAACAATGTTAATAAGGCAAGTTCCATTATTTTGCATTTTATATATGAGAAAATTGAGGTACTGAAAGGTTAAATAACTTTCCCAGGTCACAGAGCTAATAAATTGAGAAATAAAATAATAAAACTACACAAAAGGAAAGAGCAGGAAGCACACCAGGGATAGAAAATGATCAACAGATTTCTGCACGATGGAACGTGGGCAGGAGACTACTGAATGAAAGAGGCAGAGATAGTTGACACCTCACATATTCTTCCCAGAGGGTTACAAAGATGGCTGGAGCCAGTCTACCTGACAAAACCACAGAGAGGCTCTGTGCTCAGAATCAGCAGGTTTGGCCAAGGGCAGAGGTGGAGAAGCCTTTCATGTTGGAAGGCCACATTAATTTAGCTGTAATCAAATAACACCACATTCAAGAAAATTCAATTAGATATACTTAAAAATGTACATTATTTTGTAAAAATCTAACTACTGTGTACTTAATAATTTCAAAGCATGAAAACTATTTGTTAATTTTAAGGCTAACTAACCTTTTAATAACTTTCTTATGTCTGCTTTTTGATGGAGAGCATTTGAATATTTGGTTGCAGCATGGAGGTCCACAGTTTCAGTTGATCCTCTAGATGGGTATCAGTCACTTGTGACCATAAAGCTGTCTTGATTTGGGTTAGGTAAGAGAATGTAGATTCGCAGCAACAAATGGTTGAAAAGCAAGAAAGTATTTTTTGGGCATGTTGCTGAAGGCTTGGGTATTCTACTGCATTTTTCCATATTTCAATTGGATCTTTCTTAGCATCAAACAATGACTTTAAAATATCATCTACTGAGAGCTCAATCAATTCCATCTGTAGTTCTTTAGGTGCCTTGGTGATGTCAACTAGGTGAGGCTGAAATGCTAATTTGAATGTGATGTCATGATTCTCAAAGTCAGTTTCATTGTATTCTCCACTTAAGAGGTCTAAAACAGATGCATATTCTTCAAATGATTCGCGAATATCATCCTGCTCATCAATGACCTTTGCTAACTGGGGAAAATGTTCATCTGAAATTTCCTTTCAAAGAACAATGATTTTGAAAAAAGATAGCTTTTTTAGAAATTCGTGGATATATCATATATAGACTTAGTTTTACCTTGCAAAGATATATTCAAGTCATTTTGATTTGACATATCACACAGAAAAGCTGCATTCCTATATAAATCTTCTTTCAATAATTTACATTGCTGATTCTGTTCTTCATAACATTTAACTATCTGTTCCCACAAGATAGAATTTTGGCTTATACCTGTCAGTGCAATAGCCAACACACTTTAGATTTATACAGCAAATCCACAATGAATACCTCATCATTCAACTTTAGCATGTTAGGAAACTGACGATGCCATGTTGCAGGAACATAGTTAACAATACTTATAACTTGTTGCAAAATGTCACTTAAAATAGTACCTTTAGCACAGAGATTTTGCTGATACGCAAGATACAATGAAAAGAAATGGGAGTATCTTTTTAAATCTGCAATAAACCCTTCATGTTTTCTTATCAGGAAAGGTGCACCATCTGTACATACACTCACTAAATTTACCAAATTCAGTCCAACTTCATGACATTTATCTTGAAAGTTGTTGAAGATATCTATTCCCATATTCTGTTTTCAAGAGTGCCCAAAGCAAGTAACTCTTCATAGCAAAGAAACTTTTCTGTTATGATCTGAATGAAGTATAAAATGTGCACCCAGTCAGTAGTATCAGTTGATTGATCCAAAGCAATTGAATAATATATTTTTTTCCTTTTGAAGTATTATTTGGTTAAGTTGAAGGTTAATTCATGCTGCCCATTAGTTATGGTTCTCCATTAAAGAGGCAGTTGTTTGTACTCTGAAACATTATCAGGGTCTAAGCATCCTACAAGTTTGACATGCATTCTTTCACATTTTCTACATCACTGAATGGCTTCTCTTTTTTCCTGAATATATAAGCTACTCTATAAGTTACTTCAGTGGCATTATTTCTAGGTTTTATTGATGCTTGAAAGAATTATCTTTGCTTTTGCTTTTCATCTTTTAATTTCTGCAATACAACCTTTCATGCCTCTCCCTCTAATTTAAAATATTTGTGGTCCTTATGAGTGTTATAATGTTGATGAGCATTGAATTTCTTTAATGTTGATATTGTAGTATCACAAAGCAAGCAAATCATCTTATCTTTAGCAGAAACAAAATAATGTTGCAATTCCCTATCCTCATTAAAAAATATGTTTTCTTCCTTTAGTGTTCTCTTGGTCTTCTTTGACATGATGGGTTATTAAGCAGACAGAATTAAAAATACTGTCAAGCTGTGCAACTATTCACAAATTCCATTTCAAACAGAAACACAGTGCACAGTTGTCAAAAGCTGATACCAGATTGGTGTACTTGACCCCCATAAACTCTCACCAACCAGCCTCATGTGGTAGTGGCAGGCGAAGTTAGAACTAAAGCTGGTGGCAGACTTCACCAGTCAGGCAGGCGAAGTTAGAACTAAATCATAAGCGTAGCAGCCATCAATTTGACCCTTATGGCTTACTAATGTTCTAATTGTGCTGGTCAATCTGGGAGGATTATTTTGTTGAAACTTATTATATTCTTTGGTATTTTAAATATGTTCATTTTAAAAATAAAATAAAAATATAAAAGACAAACAAAAATGTATTAATTAAAATAAAAGGATTTGTTCTGTAAAATTTGGATTTAGTTGAAAAGCTGCACTTAAGGACCTAGAAGGCCACATGTGGCCTAAAGGCTGCAGGTTCCCCACCTCTGGCCAAGGGTCAAGGTGATAACTGCCAGTGAACACTAGACAACTATACCTATTGGCACACACCTACAATCCCCCACCTTTCTTGTGCATAAAGCACAGGTAGCTGTCACTTACCAGGGTCAGAAAAATCTTCCAGCTGTGCTCCAAAAATTTGAAATGGTCATCTGGGGGAAAGCTAGGACTTCTAGACTTCTTGTATAGATACTATTCTTCTCATTTGGACATGTCCCCACCCACACAGACACACAGCTTGACAACTGGCCAGAACTATCAAATGTGAGGGTAAACACATTTCAGACCTATGAGGACTTGGAAAGTCTGTTTTCTATGCTCCTTTCTGTGAGATGTTACTTAAGGATATACTCCAGCAAAATAAGAGTGTAAACTAAGGAAGAAGAAAAGCAATCTGTCAACTAACAATTCAGATGCAAGAAAACAGGGGCAGACAAAAGGTTCCAGGATGACATCAGTATAGCAGACCTAGAGGGCAAGCCCAGATTGGTACAGAAGAAGAGAAGATTCCAGAACTGTGGCTTTTGGGGAAAAAGGAAACTCAGTAGAAAAGATGGAATTTTGGAGAGTTAAGGACAAATGTGAGAATGTGATAATAGAAAATGGCATGAAAAGGAAAAAAGACAATAAGTGTGGGGCGCGGCGGCAACGCCATTCTAAGATGGCGCCCGTATCCGGTGGTCATTTTGCTATAAACAACTCTCGAGCATGCTCAGTGTTGGTCAGGTCACAGGAAGTGCCGGTTGTGTAACTATGTAAATGAAGGATGCTAGGTTGCGCCAATGAAAACTGGCGGCATCTCCTTCCCAACCTATCCCCAGAGGTTTCAGGTCCGCCAAGGCCTTAAAAGCGTGTGTGCTTCCCCGTTCGGGGTCTTCCGCATATTGTCAATCTAAGAATATCCCCATTAAAGCGCTGTCAGAAGAACTCCAGTTGCCGTGTCTTCCTTGCTGGCAAGGCGGGCGCGACAAATAAGAAATTCCAAAGGCTAGCGGAAACTATACAAAATACCTTGGTCAACTAAACATGGCATGATTTAAAGCAAATGCTGAATGCGAAGAGACTGTTAATCCTTGGTGCTATGATCGTTTCATTTGATGTGGTCCCAGATGGGCAATATAGGACGTACAAGGAAAGGAATGAAATTCCAGTGCACTGCTTATCCAGGCACTGAATAATATTTAAATGGTTATAAGTATGTAAATACTATTAATTGGCATCTAACTTTAAAGTCAACTTATGGCCAAAGCAGAGAAAAGTTGATTAAGGTTATACAAAATATGTGTCAACAACTTTATCTATGTAAAAGGTGAAATGTAACCAACAAAAGATAGAATGTAGGAGAAAGGAAAGAAAGAAGAGAGAATCAGATGACAATCACCTCATTTTTTTATAAAGTAGAGAGTCAAGGGATACCGTTTGAAGTGAATGGAACCTAGTGGGAATGTGAACTGGAGCAAATTTTTGGAGAGCAATTTGGCAATATATCAAGACAAACTGAAGCTGTCCATATCTTATATCTCAATAATTCTCCTAGAGAATCTCTCACACATGACCATAAAGAGGCCCACTGCAGCATTGTTTGTAGTGGTTCAAAGGAATCAATCTAGGTCAAGCAGCAGCACAGTATAGCAGTTAAGAGAGAGGACTCAGGAGCTAGTCGGTCGCTTACTAGCTGTTGAGGTTTTGGGCACGTGACTTCCTGTCTGTGCCTCAGTTTTCTCATAAATAAATGAGAATTACTGCAGGGCCGCATTAGTTAAGCAATGTAAAGTATTTAGTAATGCCTGGCAAATAGTAGGCACTAAGTGGTGTTGTTACTATTATTTTCCATCAGCAAGACCTGAATAAATAAGCTGTCATACATTCAAGGAAGGAATACTAGGCAGCAGTTAAAATGAAAGGACTACAATTTGTGTGTATTAACATGGATAAATTTCGAAAACATCAAGTTGAATGAAAAAAGCAAATTATAAAATAAAATGTTCAAAGTAATTATATCATTTATGTACATTTTTAAACCCAGAAGGTAGGACTATATATTTATGGATACAACAAATGTATATACACAAAATATTTAAGTAACATAAATGTTATGTTATTCTCTATACTCACATTTCAAAATAAAGCATTTAAAATACAAAATAAAGTTGGTGGAATAAGAAATAGTTATGTGGGAACATTGTGCAAAGTTTAAAGTTGCAAAGATAACAAATAAAGGAACAAGAATATAAATATTAAATATTGGGAAGAGGAGGGGAGGGAAGAAATGAAATCATTTTCATCTTTTACATTGGAGGTCAATAGATATTGTTTCAAATTGATAAATTAAGAAATAGGGGTATAAGCATACTACCTAGAATTATGGAGGTTACCACTAAAAGAACTAAAAACAGAAATTAAAATAAATTGTCTCTGGAGAGTGAAACTGGGTAAGCTCATCTGTACTGTTTTGTTACCATGTGTTGTGTATTATTTAGATGAAATTTAATTCAAATTTAAGCTTAATATACGTATGAAAAAGAGTACCGAGTTATCCTTGGGACCAGAACCTTCAAAGATGGCCATGAGCAACATCACCAACACTCGACCGACAGTGAGGTTTCAGCAAGTGACCCTCAAGAGGAAAGTAAACTGCCAGTGGGCCATTGAGGTCCTACTGCACCCGGAACGAATGTTTCCGTGGCCAACAATGACGGACGGACTGATTCAGCAATTCGCGCTGAGGGAGCCCGTGGGTTTCCTTCGAGAAAGCCGGAAGGCCTTGTGAGAGAACCTGGCCCTGCCTCGCTCTGTCAGGATCCTGACAGGAAGAGGAAGCAGTTGAGAGTCTGAAGACAATTTCATGAAGAGGTGAGTTCCAGAGGGATAGAAGCGGCAACCCTAGGAGGCCCCATCGGCACTCTCGGCCGCCAGGGGGAGGGAAGGGAGCCCTGTGGGAGCTGGCGCCTTGTGCAGCAGACGCTGTTGCTTTGCCCTGACTTCCCTCAGCCCTCATCTGAGTTTACTCGTGTGAGGTGGACACCTCCCTTCATGCCGACAGGTGCCACTCTCTGCTTCCTTGCCGGAGGGCTTTAACCCATTACTAGGGAGCTGGCTCAGCCCATGCACAGGACAGAACTAAAATGCCACCTGACGGAACGCCCCCAGGGGCAACTCTTAACTAACTAGGGAGGGTGGTCAGTGGTTAAACCGCCCCGATTCTTCAATCTAAGGTCAGAAGATACTGAGAGTTCTGTCTACACCTTTCCTCAGAGAGTCCGGCAGGATTGGGCTTCTAATGCCGGCAGTGATTACTGCTCATCAAAGTTCCCTCTCTTGGGTTTTCTTTCCCTCTCTCATTTCTCCTTTTCCTCACTTGTGCTTCCTGGCATCATCTCCTCAATAAATCACCTTCAGCCAAGTGCTTTTCTCAGTGTCTGCTTTTGGGAAAAAGATAACCAAAGTAAGACAATAGAATCTGTAATTGGAGGGGTCAGGGAGAAGTTAAGATAAGAAGGTAAGGTCAGTTTATTAGTTTTCTGCAGCTGCTGCAACAAATGATCACAAACTTGGTGGCTTAAAACAACTGAATTTATTCTCTCACAGTTCTGCAAGCCAGAAGTCTGAAATTAAGGTGCCATCAGAGCTGCAAGTCCTCTCAAGGTTCTAGGGAACAATCCTTCCTTGCCTCTTCCTAGCTTCTGGTGGCTCCTGGTTATCCTTGGCTTGTGGCTGCATCACTCTAATCTATGCCTTTGTCTTCACGTTGCCTTCCTCGCTGTGGGTCAATATGCCCTCACCACTTCTTATGAGGACACCAGTCATTAGATGTAGGGGCTCCTGGACATTAACTCCCCTTTGGTTTATGCTTTTGATGTTTCCTACCTATACCATCCAATTCCCTAGGCCCAGATTCTGAACTGTACTTTTCAATTTTGCCTAATTCTTGAATTCTTACAGCAGATAGATGTTTTGGATTTATAAGTGATATACATAAACCTCTCTTTTAAAATATTAAAATTATGGATCTATTAAGAGTTACTATTTATTGGGTACCTAGGTATTTGCTAGGGCTGTGCTGAATATTCTTTACAATATTATTTTATGTATGCATCTAAATGATCTAATATAATCCTTACTATACTTGGAAGAGTAGGCATTATCAATCCCATTTTACAAATAAGAAAGGTGGGATGAAGTTATTTGCCCAAGGTCACATAGCTTATTTAGTGGTGGAGCCAAAATTCAAACTCAGCGGTGATGGACTCTCCCCTCACAACTACCTGCTCCCTATGAACTCTGGCTGGTCCTGCTTTGAGGGCAGCCACAGCCTCAGATTTGCTGTGTTGTCCTCAACCTGGCATGGACATGAATCCCCCAAAGAACAGGCAAATACCAAATATGTGGCCATTTGTATGTAAAATTGGGTTTACATTAAAAGGAAAAGAAAACTTCAAGCCCAAATCAAATTGTAATTATGAAGTGACAACTTATTTTTTTGAAATGTCCCTTAAAGTACTCATCTTGAGAGACTAGATGTTTATTTAATCAATTTAATGAATGTTTAATTGCAAAGTGTTTGCTGAATTTTTTTGAAAGAATTGTCTTCAAAGAGTGACACCCTTTCATGTATTTTTTATTTTTTAAACCATTTTAAAGTATACAGTTTAGTAGTGTCATGTGTTTGTGTTTTTGATTCAATAAGTATTTATTGGAGTTTACCAGATTTGTGGCACTGGGGAAAGTACTGTAAGTGACAAATAATTATAAGACAGTCTCTGTGTTTAGGCAGTTCTCAATTACTGTGTAATATGTTTTGAGAGTATACTTTTTGTAAACAACTAAAAACTATTCAGCAACATGTCTGGGTGAAAAAGGTGAGTGACCAAGCTAGATATTCCCATTTTCCATCAAAGATGGGATATAACACCCAAGTAATGAGATTGATATCTTTGAACAGTTCTGAATGTAATTTCAGAGGTGAAAGTCTTAAACTGCTCAATGACTCCCAAGGTCATGGACTCCTAAAGAGTATAAGTCTATATGACCAGGCATTTTCTATAGCTTAAATAAGATTTCACACACACACACACATACACACATATATATACATACACACACGTAACTTTTAATAGCAATTATTAATAAGATAAACAATAATTTTAAAGCATTATTGATTTCATAGTAGCATTTTGTTAATTAACAATACCAAAAATTGAATTATCATTGCTATGGTCTGAATTGTGTCCCTCCAAAAGTCATATTTTAAAGCCCTAACCCCAAGTTTGATGGTATTTGTAAATGTGGCTTTTGGGAGGTAATTAGATTGTTAGATGGGATTAGTGCCTGCTATGGTTTGAATGTGTCCCCCAAAGTTCATACGTTAGAAAGTCCCAATGCAACAGTGTTGAGAGGTGGGATCTTTAAGAGGTGCTTAGATCATGAGGGCTCTGCCCTAGGGAATGGATTAATGTCATTATCATGAGAATAGATTCCTTATTGAAAGAATGGGTTTGTTATAAATTTGAGTTCAGTGCCCTCTTGCTATCTCACACTCTCTTGCTCTTCTGCCTTCTGGCATAGGATGATGCAGCTCAAAGGCCCTCACTAGATGCCAGTGCCATGCTCTTGGACTTCCCAGCCTCTAGAACAGTAAGAAATAAATTTATTTTCTTTATAAATTACCCAGTCTATAGTTATAGCAACACAAAACAGACTAAGATCTGCCCTTATAAGAAATATCTCTTCTCCACTCCCCCCCAGGAAAAGAGCCCTCACTAGGAAGCTGACCATATGGGCAATTAGATGTTGAACTTCCAGCCTCCTGAATTATGAGAAATAAATGTCTGTTGTTTAAGCCAGCCACTCTAGAGTATTTTGTCATAGCAACCTGAGCTGACCAAGACAACGATCAAGAGTAATTACTACCAAGAGTAATTATCATGAAGATATGAGTAGGGGCAAGCTTAATTTTAGGACATTGTAAAGGGTCCTCATGCTTAAAATGTTTGGCTACTATAGCTTCAAATTGTAGAATGTCAGACATAGACTGGACCATGATGAATATATAATACAGCATTTTCCAAACTCAGGGATGCCATAAGCCTTTGTGCAAATTTTTTAAAGTGCCTCTTAGACACCAGGACATATAGCTTGGTAAGTGAAGCGCATGTTGGATTCCAGCTTCCATTTGCCCCCTTGGGCACCAATGACCCAACCATACTGTCAGCCTTGCTCCAACTTTACCTGATGATAAGAATTACCTAGGATACTGATGTAAAATGAAGATTTGCTGGTCACTCCCCTGAAGATTTTGATTCAGTGGGTCTGAACTGTGGTTTGGGGGTTCTGTATGTATCATGAGTACCTTGGTGATTCTAATGACCAGACAAAATGAGAAACACTGATTTAGATCAAGCCCTCATTTTACATATGAAGTCAAAGGGGATAAAGTAACATTCCAAGTCTCATAAAGAATCAGTCAATATCATTAGAATAAATGTGTAGAAGTCCCAAGTGATCACATTAAATAGGCCAAGAGTCTTTAGTGTGTGTGTGTGTGTGTGTATTCCATATCAGTCAGGGATGCATTAGATAAGCATAAGAACCAGGAGTGATATGGAATAAGGCATTGAGTATAGGGATTAGACCATATGCAGTTGTGGGAACGAGAAGAGGAACCAGTGCCAGACTGTTGCCTCTGCATTCAACTGCTGCCTCTGTAGCAGTTGAAAAGGAAAGCTGAACATGGAAAAGGGAAAACTGGAACCTATCTGGACAACTGGAACCCATGAGGACAAACTAGAACCTGCCTTTTGTCTTTTAACAATTCCAGCCTTGATTCTGGGTTGTCCTGCAGGAGAAGCTGGTGCCCTTTGCTGGGAGTGTAACTGACATGTGGCCCAGGACTTGGAGAAGCTGCAGGAGGAGCTCCAGGAACTGTGATTCCAGGTGACGCCCCCACAGTGCTAGGTAAGCCAGCAGAGCAGCGACAAGATGAGTTGTGCTACAGTGCTTAGTGCCTGGCGCCTGCACCAACCTTCGGAGCATCACAACATGGAGGCTCCGTCACTTCCACAAATTTCTCACATGACCGTCCCTAATGCAGAGCCAAACAGAGAAGGAAATTCTGAGAAAGGTATTTCCAGCTTGGCTAAGTTGACGGTACACAACCACCACGTGTTCTTGCGTAGATTCTACTGGCTTGAAAATGCCTTGGTGGCAAGAAACCTCTCTTAATTGTTACAATTCTACACAACATCTAGTAGGATGCTTTCAATATAGTAGGTACTCCATAAATATGTTCCATTTTGATGAAATAACCTAAATATCAGTCTTGTTAGTTTGCAGTCACGCATGAGTAAGTAAGCCAAACACAGCTGCACAGCCATCAGAGAGTAGTAATAATCCCCAAATGACTGCAGCCCACTCCTCACCTCCATAATTACTTCTCCATTGTAGCTCCTAAATTGCCAAGTGTCCATTCATTTAATATCCCTCCACACTCAAGATTGCTCAGGATCTGAAATCATGTCAAAAAGATTTGAACAAAAGTGGAAAAAAATTAAGATCCACAATAAAAATTCCTTGAAACTTGGAGTGGAAAAAATGACAAAAAATAACCTGTCACAGGCCTAGCCCAGAGGGCAGTTATTATAACTGGAGGAGAGGAAAAGAGGCATTTCGGCCCAGGTGAAGAGGCCGTCAGCAGCCCCAATATTCACAGCACCAGAGATTTTTCCAAATCCCACTTCAAATCCCATAATCCCCTCAGTCCTTAACTGCTGAGGGTGACATCATCCTTTCCTTCATTTCAGACTGAGGCTCACCACTTCTGCTTTAGGACACTGTTGTGGTCTAGCAAGCCTGTGGCTTTCAGTCTGGCTTAGAAAATCCAATTGCACATGGAAAAACACAATTTAAAAAATTGTGATCTCTTTTCCCCTTTTATAAACAGATACCATTAACTTTGGGTCTAAGCAAGGGCATAACTGTCCTAGATCACTGAAGGAACTGCAGAGTGTTTTTCAATATTATTGAAGGCCTGGACTTGCCTACTGCAGAGAGGTTGTAACTATGGCACTATCAGAGAGCTGAGAAGTGTCAATTTTCAGGGATTTGTCACCCTAAAAAAAACTATCAAAACATGGAAACAAAGTATTATCGGAGTAATGCATAGACATGCTCAAATCTATGTATCGCTACTATTTGCTTGAGTTATTTAAAAGTCTCTAGTTCCACTCACAGGATTTTTAAGAAATAGGAGGTTTTCCTTTTCTTTCCATGTTCCCTCTTCCTTCTGTGCTTATGTCTGTCTATCTCTTTATATCTATGTATTTATCTATATCTATGTGGTGATACAGTAATCTGGAAGCTCTGGTTAATGTAGGGGTATTTATTCATTCACCAGACATTTCATGAGCAAGTACTATGTGTCAGGCCTTGTGCTAAGTACCAAGTATACAGGGATAAATGAGTTACAAGTCCTGTCCTTGGATCTTACCAGTATATTGGTGGGAAAAGCCTTTTAAGCAGATAAATTGCAAGATGCTAAGAGCAGAGACAGAGTTGAGTACTCCAAGAGCAGAGGAGGGAGCAAATCACTGCATTGACATAATATTTCTCAGTTGTTTCAGAGAATCACCCCCATGCATGCATTTTCTGAGCCATAAAATATCCTTACAGATCACTTTGAGTTAGTTTTGCAGTGTTGAGTTAATTCAATGGAATGAGGAGTTGTGTTTCTGTGCCAAAGCCTACCCTTATGTCAGAGAGAGGGAAGAAGGAAGGGAGGCCCTTGACTTTTTGCCTGCCACATTTAAATTCCCTGGTGCTGTTAGTGAATCATTAGGTCATTGTGAACTTTGGATGAGTGTGTGTTCGTGTGTGTATATATGTGTGTGTTTAATTGTCTGTCCTTCTGAAACTGTTTCCTTACCCCTCTTCTGTCTCTCACCCTTTTTAAAATGGGCAGAAAAAGTCAGAAAGACAAGGAAGAGCCTTGATTCTTGTCTTTCCAATAGATTAAACCATCACATTGTGACATTCATCTGAATCATTAGGAAATCTACATTCCAAGGTCTATAAAATCCCATCCATGGGATGGGGAGAAGGTAGAGTTGCCAGACTTCACACTCTCCCAACCCTTGCTGAGTCTAAATTTGGACCCAAATGCAAAGAACTGGGGTCTTGTACTCATTCCTAGCTGGCAAAAGGCAACTGTCTAGTTTGTGAAAAAAGACTTCATGGCCATCAAATGCTGTTATAGTGTCACATGGTGATGAGTTTAATGTAAATGAATCTGGAACATCTGGGTCAAATTTCCTATTAAATGAACAGGATTATAAAAATTAGTGGGCAAAAAATATCTTTTGGTCAAAGGCATTTTGGGTTATTACTAAACTCAAATTGCCTACAAAAATGGTTTAAGAAGGGAGTCCAGGGAGGCTGCTCTGTGCTTCTCCCTGCACCTGGGTTTGAAGTAAATGGGGCTGGAGAGAAAAGGACTACCATGTGAACCATCATCTTTGCAATTCAAAAATGGGAGAAATCAATTCATTTAACAACCATTTATTGAGCATCTACTATAAGCCAGCTATTATGCTATGACCTGGGGATACTGTAGGAAACAAGACAGCTCCTGCTTTCTGGGAGCTTACAGTTTGGAGACAACTTGGAGGCACACATTAAACAGGTAGTTTGCATAGAATCCGATGGTTGGTATAGGTGCTGTGGTATAGGAGCTCAGAGCAGCCCACGTGAGTCACAACTGAGTGTGGGTGTACTGACAGGGCGTTTCTGGGAAAGTGACCTTTGTGCTGAGAGCTGGAGAATGTCTATTTAACCATGGCATTCTGCAGAGCCAATCTCAATGCCCAGTACCTGGCAGGACCACAGTAAATATTTGTTAAGTGAATGGCTTCTTCAGGCAAATGTGGAGAGCTGGGCGGGAAGGAAGATGGAGAGTGGAAGGTCAGAGTGGAGAAAGAAGTTCAGTAGGCTGGAGAGAGAGAGTAAGACAGGGAAAGATGAAAGAGGGAGGAGGCTGGGGAGAAGATAGGTCCTAATATAGTAGGGTCTTACAAGCCCAGTTTAAGGTTTAAACTTTATCTTAAGGACAACAGGGCACCCCTGAAGAATTCTAAGCAGAGAAATGACATAATTAGCTTTTTATGTTGGGAAGATCTCTCTTGGCCACCATGTGGAGAACAGATTCGTACAGGGTAAGACTGGAATCCAGGAGACTGCTGTCCAGTGGAAACGAGGTGGTGGGTCTGGCCTATGATGGAGAGAGTGGGGAAGGAAAGAATCAGACAGGTTCTGAAGATAGGTAGGAGGCAGAGTCAGTATGACTCCATGATCATTTGAAGGTCAGGGTGAGGGAGATACTGCAAAGGGGCCATCCTGAGATGAAAAAGATTCTTCTGCAAGTGACTCACTGAGTAAGCATGGTAGCAGCAGAACAGGAGGCCAGGTGTGGTAGTGGCTCACACCTGTAATCCTAGCACTTTGGGAAGCTGAAGCGGGAGGATTGCTTGAGCTCAGGAGTTCAAGACCAACCTCGGCAAAAGCGAGAACCTGTCTCTGCTAAAAAAATAGAAAGAAATTAGCCAGGCAACTAAAAATTTTTAAAAAATTAGCCGGGCGTGGTAGCACACGCCTGTAGTCCCAGCTACTTGGGAGGCTGAGGCAGAGGATTGCTGGATCCCAGGAATTTGAGGTTGCCGTGAGCTAAGCTGATGCCATGGCATGCTAGCCTGGGCAACAGAGCAAGATTCTGTCTCAAAAAAAAAAAAAAAGCAGAACAGGAAAGCAGAAGTTAAGTAAGTGTGTGACTTTTAGGCAGAATTGCACAGAGTGTAGGTTTGGCCTGACCCCACGGGGAAACACGCTAGCATGTCTCAAACCATTTCAGTTAATTTACTTATTTATACCAAACTTGTTCCATACAGGATTTAAGGCAGATTCTTAGGATTTATAAAACAGAACAAGATCACATAAAGACAGGAAAAAAAAAAGGAAGAAGAAAGAAAATAGAGGAGAGGCATAAAAAAGAAGCCAGGATTGGGGCTAAAATGTGTATTGTAATGATTAACACATTCTTCATAGGTAGGCCACATGCTTGGCCATAATGACAAAAGGAAACTTGGTCAATTGTACAATTTGTTGTCCAAAAAAATATAGTAATTCTCCCTTATCTTTAGGGGATATGTTCCAGTATCCCCAGTTGATGTTGGAAACCATGGATAGTACTGAACCCTAGTTACACCGTGTTTTTTCCTATACATACATACCTATGGAATTCTGTCTCAACACTATGACAGAAAAACCTTGTCCTGTGGATTTCAAACTCAAGAGTACAACATCAATTCTTACCTAAATTTTTAGCCTTCCAGCCAGCTCAATAACTTTCAGATCGCTATCCTCACAGTTGTATGAGTCAGTTCTTTAAAATAAATCTCTATCTCTGTACATATAAAGATATCCAACTGGTTTGTTTCTCTAGAGAACCCTAATACAGATGCTCAATAAATATTTATAAATATTTATTAAATAAATAATAGGTATTTAATAAGTGCTTGCTGTTTAATTGTCTGAATTTTGAGGCTACTGTCTTAAGGGTTGCCTCTCTTTTAGGGCTTGCCATATTTTGATAAAAGAGTGCAGTCCTGCTTCAGCTATGTTTCACTTTCCATGTAGCAATAAGACTTTGGCAGATATTTCTAAATTGGGGTCCTGTTCTTCAACCTGTGTTCAATTTTATGTGCAATAGAAAACCTTTGTGCCAGTTTCAGAATAGAGACTGCTGCTCAGAATTGGTATGTGTTTTAAGAGACATCTAGGAGAACCACCAGGGCCTCTGGGACTTTACAATCTACTCTGTCCAAGGTTGCAGCACAAAATTCTTAGCAAAAATTTCACATACTCTACTGGCTAATAAAATGTGTGACTCAGGATTTGAAGCCTTTCTGGGCCATTTCTCTCCACATTTATTTTATGATCCAGATCCTAGCCACCTTTTGTTGTCAAGTTGCCAAAAAGCCTGGGGATTAAAAAAAAAATCAGGAAAATCAAGGGTTACCAAAGAAATAAGAAACAGTGGTAGACAGATGGAGGGAGACATTTGCAGAATGTCTGAAGGATGGGGAGCCTAGCAAATTCCGCCTCTGGTTCTCCAAGCTCATAATTCATGCTTCCATCACTCACCTGGAAAGTCCTTTGCAGCTGTCTATGCTTAAGAGAATTCGGGCTGCCAAATGGCTGGTTCTTAAGATGTTATCACGTGGATGATTCTAACTCAGCTCAAAGGTGAAAGTAAAAGCTTTCAGTTGTTTTGTGTAGCCTGGTGTTACAAAATTAAGTAATTTTTAAAAACGATAATTAATTTAACATGGCCATTTCTTAATCAGAAAGACCTGGGGCCAGGCCAGGGAAGAAGGTTATTCTGACACTGAAAATGTTGCACATCATGGAATATTGTGGTCAGGGCTGTGTGATACTGCAATATCAACATTAAAGAAATTGAATGATCATCAACATTATAGCACTCATAAGGACCACAAATATTTTAAATTGTGGAAGAGGCATAAAAGCTTGTATTGCAGAAATTAAAAGATGAAAAGCAAAAGCAAAGATAATTCTTTCAAGCAGCAATAAGACCTAGAAATAATGCCACTGAAGCAACTTATAAAGTAGCTTATATACTCAGGAAAAAAGGGAAGCCATTCAGTGATATAGAAAATGTGAAAGAATGCATGTCAAAGTTGTAGGATGCTTAGACCCTGATAATGTTTCAGAGTACAAACAACTGCCTCTTTCAAGGAGAACCATAACTGATGGGCAGCATGTATTAGTCTTCAACTTAATACTTCCAAAGGAAAATATATTTATTCAATTGCCTTGAATGAATCAACTGATACTACTGACTCAGTGCAGGTTTTATACTTCATTCAGGTCATAACAGAAGATTTTCTTTGCTACAAAGAGTTACTCACTTTGGGCACTCTTGCAGACAGAACATGGGGAATACATATCTTCAACAACTTTCAAGATAAATGTTGTGAAGTTGGACAGAATTTGGTAAATTTACTGAGTGAGTATATATACATATGCTGCACCTTCAATGACAGGAAAACATGAAGGGTTTATTGCACAGATTAAAAAATTATTAACAGATCCAGATCCAGATTTCTTTTCATTGTATCTTGCATCAGCAAAATCTCTGTGCCAAAGCTACTATTTTAAGTGACACTTTTCAACAAGTTATAAATATTGTTAACTATGTTCATGCAAATGCAACACAGCATCATCAGTTTCTTAACATGCTAAAGTTGAACAATGAGATATTCAGTGTGGATTTGCTGTATCATTCTAAAGTGTGTTGGCTATCGCACTGACAGGTGTAAGCCAAAATTTTCTCTCTGAGAGAACAGATAGTTAAATGTTATGAAGAACAGAATCAACAATGTGAATTATTGAAAGAAGATTTCTATAGGAATGCAGCATTTCTGTGTGAGATCATTTCAAATCAAAATGACTTGAATATTTCTTTGTAAGGTAAAACTAAGTCTATATATGATATGTGGCAAAAAATCCAAGCATTTCTAAAAAAGCTATCTTTTTTCAAAACAATTCTCCTTCCAAAGGAAATTTCAGATGAAAATTTTCCCCAGTTAGCAGAGGTCACTGACGAGCAGGATGATATATGCAAATATTTGAAGAATATGCAGCTGTTATAATAGACCTATTAATTGGAGAATACAGTGAAAGGTTCACTGACTTTGAGAATCCTGACATCACACTTAAATTAGCATTTCAGCCTCACCCCTAGTTGATATTACCAAGGCATCTAAAAAACTATAGATAGAATGGATTGAGCTCTCAGTAGATGATATTTTAAAGTCATTGTTTGATGCTAAGAAAGATCCAGTTGAAATATGGGAAAATGCAGAATACGCACACCTTTAGCAATATGCCTAAAAAATGATTTCTTGCTTTTCAACCACATAATGCTGGTAATCTACACTCTCCTACCTAACCCAAATCGCGATGCCCTTAAGGTTGCAAATGACTGATACCCATCTAGAGGATCAACTGAAACTGCAGACGTCCATGCTGCAACCAAATATTCAGATGCTTTCCAACAAAAAGCAGACACAACAAAATCATTAAAAGGTTACTTAACTTTTAAATTAATGAATAGTTTTTATTTTTTGAAATTATTAAGTATGTAGTAGTTAGAGTTTTACAAATTAATGTACCTTTTTAAGTATATCTAATTGAAGTTTCTTGAATGTGGCCTTATTGTGATTACAACTAAATTAATGAGGCCTTCCAACATGAAAAGGTTCCCTACCCCTGTTCTATACCTTAACCTGGAGGTGGCTAGATGGGCATATATATTTGTAAAACTTCATCATGCTCTACACTTTAAATCTGTGCCCTTTACAAAAGGTGGGCTGTGCTTCAGTTTTAAAAAAAAAAGAAAAAGAAAGGAACTTAGAGTGTCAAAGGCAGATTGGTGATGAGTTCATCTTTTGAGTTCCCTTTAACCTGG
Organism: Cheirogaleus medius; assembly: GCA_008086735.1. Classification (NCBI taxonomy): domain Eukaryota; kingdom Metazoa; phylum Chordata; class Mammalia; order Primates; family Cheirogaleidae; genus Cheirogaleus; species Cheirogaleus medius. Next base: position 7,392,947 of record VBSM01002121.1, on the reverse strand, counting down.
AGAAGAGCTGCCTCAAGTCTCTTTATTTATTTATTTATTTATTTATTTATTTATTTATGTTGTTGTTTTGAGACAGAGTCTCACTCTGTTGCCCTAGCTAGAGTGCCGTGGCGTCAGCCTAGCTCACAGCAACCTCAAACTCTTGGGCTCAGGCGATCCTCCTGCCTCAGCCTCCTGAGTAGCTGGGACTACAGGCATGCGCTACCATGCCCGGCTAATTTTTCTATATATTTTTTTAGTTGTCCAATTAATTTCTTTCTATTTTTAGTAGAGACAGGGTCTCGCTCTTGCTCAGGCTGATCTTGAACTCCTGACCTTGAGCGATCCGCCCGCCTCAGCCTCCCAGAGTGCTAGGATTACAGGCGTGAGCCACCACGCCTGGCCCTCAAGTCTCTTTAGTGCAGCCTTTTTCACTTCTTGTTTTCACGTCTTCCTGGCCTCGCCATATTGTCAACTCAAACTCAACAGAAACACCACCTTTTCCCTCCTCACTAACTAATGGAAATTCCTCCAGAATCTTCTTGATGGGTATGGGAACACTTTGGGCCAGGCTGCAGAAGAAGCTTATTCTGGCATTTAAAAGAATGAAAATGATACACAGATGTGCACCGGGCATCCACAGGGCTGACTCAGATGTCAGCTAGCATCTTTGACAAGCAACCTCTGCTCTCCAAAAACCCCTCTTCTTTTTCCAAGAACCCTTGTTCTTTTAAACTTCTATCAGAGTAGAGCAGATATTGTAAACCTCTTGCAAAGGCAAATAGAGGGCCTGTCTTGGAGCCATATGAAGATTGAGTTTTGATTTTATCTTCTGTTTATTTCTCTGGCAGTGCTAATGTTATGTTTATGGTCCATAGACATCAATGTGGAGCTGCTCTGAACCGGTGCGTTTCATTCCCCACCACGCTTACCTTGACTTCTCTTTCATTTCTGTTCTCTAGTTCAACCAAATTCATAGAAGCATTATCTACTGGAAAATGAAGTTAAAACGAGCTGGGTTCTCTCCAAAAAAAGCAAAACCTGAAATATTTCTTAAAGGGAGGAAAAATACATCTGCCTCACTCATCCCAATCTTTTTCCCATGATCTCAGCCTCTTTCTTCCTGTCTCTCCTCACCCTCCAACCCTACACCCTCTTCTCCAACTCCATGCAGTGCAGGTAAGCTTCTGGGAAGAAAACAATCAAACAAGAAACAGGAAGCATGACTGAGCTATAGGTTTAGGCAAAATATCCTCCCCCAGTGTTGGAATAATAGACTTTGGTAAGAAAATGAATACATTAACCAGACTTATGGGCACAAATGAATGTTTTTGTACATTTCAAAGTGGCCAAATTCACCGGATTATTATCAGTATAGCCTCAAAATAAAATGTTCTCCTGCCCCTCCAAATTTCAAGGGAAAAAAAGCCTAAGTGAAAGCAAAGCATATACAGACATAGTTTGGCAGCTTAAAAAAAAAGTCTTTAAAATTTTTAGCTGAACCTTGGCTTTTGTCTCTAAGCCCTCAGGGGAAAAATGTGAGTTCGTTTCCTCACTGAAAAAAATATCACAGCATTTGGCAGGCTGAATTCTTTGATCCTCAAATGTTTCCGTGAATTCTCCAGTGCCTCCTCTACGCTCTGTCCCTCCTCACCCCCCACCTAACGGAGGCTTTGTAACCCGATGCTCAATAAAGAGCATTTCCACAAGAGCATTAAGAGATGTCCTCACCTAGTATTAAACCTGTCCCCCGATTGCCCTCCTTCCAAGCATAATCCCCTCCCAAGGCATCCACCTCCAGGGTTGGCTGGCAGGAGAAGCTGGCCCAGCTGTTTTGAATTAGAGACAATGGGAAGCTTCCTTGTAATATATGACTTAATCAGTGTCCCTGAAGTAAACAGTCCAAACTGTGGCTGGAAATGCCCTGAAATTGGACTTCATAAACCTCCTTTGACTTTGGAGCTGGGGAGGAATTTGAATCTCTCATAGGTGTGTTACAGGTTATCCTTAGTAGATGGATAACTGTACTTGGACCTCCACAGGAACAAAGTATGCTGGGTGGTAGTTGTGTATTATTATGGTTGACAGATAAAATACAGGATGCCCAAATAAGTTTAAATTTCAGATAAATAACAAATAATCTTTTAATATAACTGTCCCAAATATTGCATGGGAACCATAGTGTTACTGACACTCCAGAAGTGAAGGAGCCATTAGGTTCTTTATGTTACCTCCTTCCCACTAAGCAAGGATGATAAGTTTCTGTATGGCTCCATCTGAAAACCTTGAGTAGTTTTTATTCCTATTGCTCTATGATTTCTCCTTAATACCAGCTTCCTGTCACCCTGACCCAGGCGACGAGTTAGAGTTAGCCTCATGAGTAAACAGGGTAATAGCTGCCTGTAGGTATGACCACCCCATAAGCCAGAAAATGAATGTTTAGAATTATTATATGGATTACTTCCTTTATATTTTAGAACTTTGTTAACTTACTAGTTGTATTACTTGATGTTACTCAAAGGAGTCATTTCTCATCATCAAATAACAAATAGACACATACAAAAATAACATTTATTTTTTCTAACTGTAGTAATTAAGAGCATTGTACCATGTTTTTCAACTTTATAACAAAGCTTCTTTATAAATCCATATTTGTCATTGTTGTTTAAGGCCCACGTGGAAAATGGCTTATGAGAAATGAAGTAGAGATGTCAGAGCTGCTTTGGTATAATATTGAGAAAGGAGTCAGAAGTTTCAAGGAGATTGTAATGTTTAAATGGATTTACCATGTAAGACTTGAGAACCTGCTGCCTGACTATGTTCCTTGGGAGAGTTCCAGTATAACTAAGGGAATAAGGAATGCATTGGTTCAGGGGCATCAGTATTTTTGAACTCAGTATTTTATGGTGAGATGCTGCCACAGTCCTACTGAAGCCCTGGAAAGGCAGACAGTCCTGAGACCTCACCATTCCCCCTTTCTCCCAAACCAAACTGCTCCAACAGCAAACATCAACTTTCTACTGAAGGTTCCACACTCCTAAGCAAGTGGTGAATACTCCTGAATGTCTTCTTCTAAGGACACCTCCTTGTTTAGGTAGCTGAGTCCTGCTAACAGGTGTACACCCAAGAGGGGAACTTTTTTGATCACCCCAGCCAGAAATTCAGCTATTTGACAAAACAGATGGAAAAAGCAATATTAGAAACTTATGACATTGGACAAAGGAAAAGGAAGCCCATAATCACCCCACATGCTCCTTAGGAAGGACAGGGCATCTGAAGATTAAAGAGATTTCTTAAGAAACACAACAGGGAATAGGGGAGGCCATACAAACAGTGACTAAAAGGAAACTCCAGGATGGTGAAAAGCCAGGTAAGATTTGCAAGAGCCAACAAAAAGGAAACCAAGACAAAGAATTGTGGCTCAGAACATAAAAGACAAAGAAGAGCTCAACTAGGAAGGACTAACTCCACACAGAGGTTATAGTAAGAAAAGTCGACAGAGAAAATTGTGAGAATGGTGCCTAAGGCAATCTGCTTGGGGGAGGGGGCACACGACCTCATAAGGAAAGGGTAGATTTATTAACATCTCAACACAGGAGGCAAAAACAAAAGTTAGATAAAAATTAACACAACAATAAGAAAAAGGAGAGAAAAGAAAAGGATTAAAATAAAAAGGAAGAAAATTAAGCAGGCAAAAATACAGAATTTAAAGTTTTATTTTTATTTATTCCTGTTCCCACATTTTATTGTATTTCCCTGGCAGATAGCCTACTCTCTGGTAAGTCTGGGGGAAAGGGGAGGAGTTGGCAGAATAATGTTGCTGTGGGGATTTGAATCTTATTACTTGGTGCTGTTAGTGTTGGGCAGACATTTATAAAAATTACATGCTGTAGTGGCAGGTCATTTAAAAAAAATGAATCTTAAACTTCAAATTTAGGACAAAGGTGAGGGTTTCAGATTAGTTTAAAAGAAATGAAGGAAAACAGGACGGAGGCATTGAGAAGCGGGATGGGGGGGTTGCCAGGTACAGGGTGGGCAGCAACAGGTTCAGAGAGAGCTGGAGAACCTGCCAGTTACTGACAATGAGAGAAACCCAGCTGCCAGATCCCTGACAAACTAGAGACATTTATTTCCTGGAACTTGTCTTTGGATGCTTGCTTCTCTGGGGATTTCCCATTAAGTTAACATCATGGGTCACAGCTTAGACAAAGTCATTGGAACTGTGTTTGGATGTTAGATACTGTCGTTAGCTCTGCTTTTTCTCCCTCCCTCTCTCCTTTCCCCTCTCTCTCTGTTTGCCCTTCTGCTTGGGAAAATTTTGATACATTTTACTCTCCCCCAACCCACATGCCCTCTCCCCATTCTTTCTCTCCTTTGCTACTCTTCTTTGGGAGAGGAATGGAGCCTGTTAAGGGCAAGATCTGAGCTGCTGCCCACACTCCTACACTGACTCTGTAGCCAGCACTGTGCTTCCCTGGGGTGGGGAGCTCGGACTCCCCATTTGGAGAACCTCACTGCCAGCCGCACAGCTGCCTTTACAGCAGCTTCTTAGCTTCTTGTTCTCCAAAAGGGTGGAGAACAAGCCAGGCACTCCTCCCTCCAAGCCAGGCACTCCATATCCTCCAGGCTCCCTACCCCGACACCTCAACCTCTGAAGCTTCTTCCCTTCCTCTTCCGTCTTGCTGTAGCTTCGTTGGATCATTTTCTAAAACATTTACCCAATGGGAGAAGGAAAGATTTCAGGTGCATATTTCCCTAAGTGACTTTTTGCTAAAAGACAGCCTGGGAGAATATTTATAATCCAAATGGTCCACAGAGATTGCCAACCAGTGTGATTTCCTCATTATCTAACCATTCTCTGGGGGTCTGAGATGGAAGGGTAGGAGTAAGCCCAAGTGTCCCCTCCCTACGCGTTGCTGGGGCTTGCCCTAGTCCCCTCAGAGAGCTGGTGCCTACCTTCTGAAAAATAGATTCTGTAAAGTGATATTTTCCCCTTTTCTAACCTCAGAAAAGTTGTCAGACTGGTTCTGAGCCTCCCATAGGCACTGTTCTTTGCTGCACAATTTGATATGTGTTTAATCATGAAATTAGCATATCCAGGACCTATTGAAAATGTTTTTCTTAGGAGAATATCTTTGAAATGATTCTTGGTTGCTCAGAATCTTGCTTGAATTCTGTTATCCTTACTTAATTGTGTGTTTTTGTTACTTATTCAGCACAGGACAGATCAGAGAAGCATTTTCACTGGTAGTATCCTCGTGTGTATCTTTTTATGTTTTTAAGATAATAAATGGCGTTTTACTTCAAAACTCTCTCATACACATGGACTTAGAAAGATACAGACTAGACTCATATTTCTTGTATTAAAATACTTGCACAAAAACACTGTTCTTTCTGGTTTATCAAACAAGCTAATGTGTCTCCTGAGAATTGTGAGTTCAGACATGAACAACTCCATGAACGTTTTTGTGTGTGAATCATTTGAGCTTTGGACGGGTTTTCTCATGGGGAGATATGATTGCATAAAATATTCTACTTCTACCTGAAATGTATCATAAGGTAGTCTTTCAGCAAAGACTGTTAGTTCTGCAATGAATAAGCAGTGTTTGAGAAAATAAACTCTGCATGGACAAAAAGCTTTCAGCTTCTTGCATGTATTCTGTCTTCTCAGGAGACCAAAGAGCTCTCATGAGCTCATGAAATTTGAACCTCAAAGATTCATCTAATTGATCTAGTCCTGTTTCCACATTTTATTCCCAGTGGCCAGTTTCACACCCATACCATTTAAGAAACTTGGAAAATCTGGGAAATATTTTCAGCCTGTCAGGACACCCATTTTTTCCCCCTTTAACTTTTAAAAAAGAGACATTGACTCTCATTTTTTAATTTTGCACCAACCATCCCATCTCTTAGTCTTGTCAGATCATCCCAGGGGATTTAAACCGTGAAATCTTATTCCCCATAAGCAAAGACATTTCATAGGCTTTTAGAAGTGGAAGAGACCTTAGAGGTCATTTAATCTACCCATTTAAACCGTTTCAACACAGGAAAGGGTCCAGGTAGAAAGAGAAGGAATCCCACAACACCAGGGGAAACTTTCCACTGAAAGAAAAGATCTTTCGACCTTCAGACTCCAGACGTCTTTCACCATCCAGCCCCATAAAATGTCTAACATCAAAGGGACAAGAAGGGGGTGGGGATTTGAGGTTTGACTTTTGGTTTGGGTTAAAAAACGAAGTGACAGGGTTTCCCTACAATCTATTTCTTTAGCTTCTAGACAGACTAGAGTGTCTTGCTTTTGAGACCTCAGCTGAGATGAGCTTTGCACAGTTTCCACTTCCCCACTGCCTGCAGCCTACAGCTTCATCTCTGGCTGCGACCATTTGGCCCAAGGTCAGCTTCTCTCCACCTCCTGCCCTCTTCCCAGGCCTCCTGGGAAGACTCTGTTGCTGGCTCTTCGTGCTCTTTTCCCACGCTCCATTATACAGCATGATATCTGCCTCCACATTTATTTATTAGGACTCAGATATAGAATATACAGCCCTACCTTCCTGTCTGACACGTATCTACACAGCAGAGTGAATGAGAGGCGCTGCTTGCCATGAAACAGTCATAGAAAGTAAGCACCCAGAAAGGAAGGGCCAGAGGCCTACAAAAGAGCTAACCCTCTGGAGGCCTCTGAGAGCCAAATGGCTTTCTCAAAACTTCACACTCTCAATCCAGCAGTCCAGACAGGCAGCCACAAATAGCTCCTTGTGGGGGAGTGCATTTGCAACTGGCAAACTTACACCCACATGTCTGGCCCTCATTTGGTATGCTAGCTATATTTTAAAAAAATTAACATTTTGCCTAATAAGCCTCCTCTTTGTCATGTTGTTCTTGTTCAATATATTTAAGCAGGCTATAGACCCGGGGTGTATTTTTAAAAAGTGGGTAATACATTCACGTGGTTCATAACTCAAAATGATAGGTGTACCCATTTCCAATATGTCAGTGCTTTTATTAGTTTCTTATATATCTTGCTGTTCTTCTTTTTATTTTTTCCACATTTTTAAATGAACTTTTAATTCTAGAATGGTTTTAGATGTATAGAAACATTGCAAAGATGATACAGAATATTATTGTATACCCCGCATCTAATTTCCTCTATTGTTATTACCTTACATTACCATAGTATATCTGTCCCAACTAAGAAACGAACATTGATTGGTACTTACTATTAACTCCATACTTTATTCATATTTCACTAGTTTTTCCACAGCATCCTTTTTCTGGTCCAGGATCCCATCCAAGAAACTGCATTAGTCATCATGTGCACCTTTTGGCTATGACACTTTCTCAGACTGCTTGATTTTGATGACCTTGACAGTCTTGAAGAATGTTGGGTTGGGTATTTTATAGAATGTCCCTCAGTGGGGGTTTGTCTGATGTTTTTCACATGATTAGACTGGGGTTATGGATATGGGGGGAGACCACAGAGGTGTATTGCTATTCTCAACACATCATATCAGGAGGTCCATGCTGTCAACGTGACTTATCAGCGATGTTAATCTTGATCACCTGGCCAAGGTAGTGTCTCCATTGTAAAGGTACTTCCCCCACCCCCTCTTTTCATACTCTGCTCTTTGGAAGCAAGTTACTGAGTGCAGCTACACTCAAGAGGGTCTAGTGTTTCTTAATCTGCATTTGCTTCTGCACTCTCAGAAGCAGTTCATGCACTTACCAGATTACCGGGCTTTCACTCTGTCATTCTAATCATGCTTTCCTACCTCAGCTCTCTGCATCAAAAGCAGCTTTGGTGAGGGTGTACACCACACCTTCTAGTCTGTACCAGGAAAATATTTTCTCCATTAAATTTCAGTATCTTTGGATTGCATTTAAGTTTGATGTGAGTCCTGAAAAAAGAATATGTGACTCATAGGATGGTCAGTGTTTAGGATGGGTGTTGGGGGAAACATGCAAACTGGCTTGTAATTACATGTATGTTTTTTAGTTCTAGCTCTAGAACTTTCTTCAAGGAAATAAAAATCTTCAAACCTATTTCTGTTTTACCACTGACTCCTACACTGTAAGCTTGGGAAATTCATTTTGCCTCCTGGAGCCTCAGAATTGCCTCCTGCCAAGTAGGGATGACAACATGAGGCCCCATCAGAGTATTCTGCTAAATACTCTGTAGCTGGATTGGATGGACTCAAGATGGCCAGCTTTTGGTGCCAGAGGTGGTGTGCTGCAGAGACACTGGAGCACTGAGCTCCCACTCTATCTCCTTAGGAGGGTTCACAGGGCAAGCAGCATGGGGTGCATTATAATATTCATAAGTTCTCCAAGATTGTGGGAGAGAGAGCTTTACCTGCATATGAGCAAGTATTGTCTGCTCTGTTACTGCAGCAGTAACACAAAATTTCTTCTTTTTAAAGTCAGTTTATAAAAATAAACAAAACAACCTATTCTGATGAAAGTGTATAAACATTCTTGAAAGAAATAAATATAATCTCAGGAATGGGAACATTTTATCTGAAAAGCAAAATACCTAGATCAGCTAATATGATTTATAGAACTAACAAGATAAAAGCTCCTTTTATCAAAGTCTGGCAGCCCCTTCAAGACACTGCTAAAGATTCACCTCTGTTACAGCATAGTCCTAACTGTAGGTGAATTAGACCCTGCTAAGTTTTCAGTACTCCCTCATTCTTTCAACCAGCAAGCATTTATTGGCCTCCACTCTGAGCCAGGCACTGTGTTAGTTATTCATCCTAAAGAACATGAAAAATATTGTTCTAAGTGTCAGCACTACCTTCATGACTCATTAAAATCTTTTAAATACATTTGCCCAGGACCAAAATATACATCTCTAAGCCAAAGATTATATTATTCCTTGGCCACACCTTCTAACAAGTCATCATTTCTCTAACACAGATTGCCCTGGCCCCAAAGAGAGTCAGGAGAGGAAAGTATTTGTGGGGTACTCTGGGTCAATCAAATAAAAAGGATGTGACAACTTGATGTGGGTTTGTGATACTGCAATTGGTTTATACCAGGCTGGGGTGACAGATAGATTTGTGTGGGGCAACTGTGTCCTACTCCATTTGCTTTCCTTAATCACAAAAAATGTGGCAGGAAACTGGATGTTGTGGATAGACTGTGGAATTATGTGGTTTCCACAAAGCATGGTGTTTGGCAGTGAATGGCAGACAATGGTGGTTCTCTAAAGATTCTGAATTTCCTTAATCATGAAGGCAAACATCTGAGCAGTCATTCATTCCTGAGAAAGACCTAAAAAGTATTAATATATCCAGGGCTTCTCTTGTCCTGTGTGCTGAGCGAGCCATTGGCTGATAATAAAAGAGGCTCCCCTACTCAACAATAATCTACCCCCCACACCCACCACCTCCCATTCTCACTGTCCCTTACTGTCCCTTTCCATTGACATAGCTTTCTCAGATCTCAGCTGCCACCACTAGTCTTTTCATGGTGAAATGAAAATTGTAATGAAGTATATAAATTTACTGAGATGGGTAATGCCTTGGTCCATTATCAGCCATAAACAGCCTAAATTTGCTTATCAGATTAATTTAGCCACCTCACAAGGCCCAGATAGAATGAGGAGACAAGTGATATTTTTTGGCTGCAGAGAAGGAAAATATAGAGCGAAAGAATCTAAATTGATTGGCAGTTTAGAATAGTGGTTAATCGTATGGTTCTAAGAGTCAGACTGCTATCCTCACGTACTAGCTCTGTGATGTTCAACATTTCTTAATTGCTTATTGCTTCAGTTTCTTCATTTGTACAACAAGAATGATAATAAGATTGCAGTTATGAGGATTAAATAGGAATATTTTTACTGTAATGCATAGAAATGCCTAGCATATAGTAAGTGCTTAATAAATATTACATTTTGGAGAGGGACCTAAGCAGCCAGATGTTAGCATGAGGGCCCTGGGGATATTGATTGATTGAGACAGATCTTGCTCTGTTGCCCAGGTTGGAGTGCTGTGGCGTGATCGCAGCCTCAAACTCCTGGGATCAAATAATCCTCCTGCCTCAACGTCCTGAGTAGCTGGTACTACAGGTGTTGGGGATCTTAATAATGTGGAAAGGATAGAGAAACATTCCTAGGTAAAATATATTCAAAAGCAAAGGCTCATAATCATTTTGCTAGCAATTTATTTCTCCTGTAAGTGTGGCACCCACAAACTTTTCTTCTTAACACTCCCTCAAATACCTTCCAAGTTGTCATCCACAATCAACACAGGGATTGTCTAATCCAATTTTTGCAGAGGATATCAATTTACCTTGTCCCAGAGGAAGGAGAACTCTTGCATTTTCTGCCTCATGGCTCAAATGTTGTCAAGTTTTTCATTCATTACGTAGTGGCTAGGATCATGTCCACATTGTATGGTTATAGTAGCTTGGGTGACAAGTAATTTGGCTGTTGAACTTCCAGGAGAGAAGAAATGCTTGAAACCAGTCATCTGTACAGATACAAGGACAGAAACAAGGTCAAAGTTGAAGCTTAGAAGACAGAGAGAAAAGCAATTTTTAAAGTCTAGACAGCATATTAACAGCAAGGGCTTAATGTGTTACACTCTGTTTATAGGAGCTTTTTGCTGACAGCACAGAACCTGAGCCCCTTTTCACCTCATCTAGCAAGCTCCCTTCTGCTGTGTCGTTAGATGCCACCTCTTCCGATTGTGCCCCTGGAGGACTGGCGATCAGAATCTGTAGTTGGAGTCTGCAGGGCATGGGGAAACAGAAAAAGGACAAACACCTTGAGGATTTGTATTTAATAATATTGGGCAGAAGGTGAATCCATCACATCAGTCTAGTAGCAGCTCACAGTTGTATTTTAGCCCTCCCAAGATTTGTTTTCTAGTAGCAAATGAGAGGATAGACAATGGATCATCAAATCTTTTCTATATGCATTTTATTTTCTTAAGAAAAACAGTTCGAGAAATATTTTTCTTTTCTCATTAATAATTTCTTAAAAATTATAAAATGACTTTGATTAGAATATTAGAGAGTAACTGGTGGTAGTGTAAATTCATTTTACCTTTCTGGAAAGCAATGTGGCAATATGTAACAAATAGCCATCAAAATAGGCATATCCTTGACCCAGAAATTCCACTGCTAGGAATTTATGTGATGGGAACAACAGCATAAATATTTATGTAAGAGAATGTTCCCTATAGAATAATTTATAATAACACCCCCAATGGGAATAATCTAAATACTCCAAAATAGGGGCTGAGTTAACTATAATACAATGGGAATGCCAAGCCACCACTAAAACTTTCTTTATTTTATTTAATTTTAATTTTATTTTATTTTTGAGACAGGGTCTTACTCTGTTGCCTGGGCTAGAGTGCTGTGGCATCTTCATAGCTCACCGCAACCTCAGCCTCCCGAGTAGCTGGGCCTAAAGGGGCGTACCACCACACCCGGCTAATTTTTCTATTTTTTATAGAGACGAGGTCTTGCCTTGCTGGTCAGACTGGTCTCGAACTCCTGGTCTCAAGGAATCCTCCTGCCTCGGCCTCCCAAAGTGCTAGTATTATAGGCATGAGCCATCATGCCTGTCTAAAACCTTCTTTAGAGAAGTATTTGGTAACAGTGGAATATATGGCAGTGCTCAAGATTCACTGAGGTCCTGGGCAGGCTGTAAAGTGCACTGTACCATGGGGTTCTTGAACTTGGAGACAGACAGCAGGAAGGGCCAGCCTTGCAAGGTAAATAAGTCAAGAAAGCTTTTAGCTGCCTGAACAAAAGTCTGCCTTAGTCAATGAGACCAAAGCTATGGAATCTGCCTGCTATCATTCACTTGAGGCACCTGAATGAGTGAGCACATTTCTCATCATTTGTGTACTGGGCTCTGGTTACATAAGCCACTAGCTATTTGTGTAAATGGTTGTTTTACCCTGTCCTGAATTGGAAGGAGTCTGTTTGATTAGAACAGTTTATATAACTGAAATCTGAGACTGAAGGAAGGATTTGGCAGGAACTGTTGATTGCATTGGAGGGTGGGTTGGAAAGGAAACTTTTCCAGATCGAGAGGCCCTTATTTGGAGGCATCGAGGTAGAACAAATTGTCCCCAGCACCCCACCTAACCACATCAATACACAGTGGGAGTTAGCCCATCGATAGAAATGGGTTCTATTCCTTCTTCTGGGGAGAGCACAGATCTGTTTCTCTCCAAGGATCAAGCAAGGTTAACGTACATTTGCATGGAAGCCAGTCAGAATGCCACATTTAAGAGTAATTCCATGGCCTGGGCCCTGTCAACATTCCAACCCCATTCTGTTTTTTAAAGCTCAAAAACATTTTCATAAAGGCTTTTTGGGGTGGGATTTTATTTTTGCAAGAATGGGTGTGTTTGTTGTCTTTTTATCCCTTTTGAAAACTATTTTATTTTTTTCCTTCCTGAATTTTAATGGGGCTGAAAGGAGGAATCTGCCAGTATTTTAACATTCAAGGAAAAAAGGTACAAGATCTTCCTCTCTCCAAAGCCAGCCTAGGGTACATTTTCCAGGCCTTTCTCCCACACCCACTCAGCTTAAACCTTGGAGTCTGTGTGGGTGCCGGCCAAAGCCTCATGCTTCAAGTGCATACTCTTCCTGTTTTGTCTTTCACCTCATCTGGACCCTGGGGTAGATTCAATTCTCATCTTTGAGACTCTGTTATTGCAGTTTTTGGTCTCAATGTCACTTAATCAGGAAAATGCTAATTCCTCAGCAGGGAGAATAAAGTCATAACTCTCTTCTTAGCTTTGTATTAAATCCTCCAGGATCCCATGAACAAGTAGCCCAACTCCCTCACCTCTATTTTTCCATCTGTAAAGGGAAGCACTGCAAAGTGTGTTTATGCAGCAATACCTAAGGCCGTCTAGGAACAACTTAGGTCGTGTCTCATTTTCTCAAAAGGTGTACAGAAAGTGTCAGATCATTTAAATCACATGCATTTTAATCAATATATACAAATCAAATGTATTTCAGTCTGCTTTAAGACAGAAGTGTATATTCACAAACGCACACTTTAGAGAAAGTGCTTACGAACTCTGACCGCCCCCCCCCCATGCATACAGTGGTTTCCAGTGGGATTCCTTCTCACCTCTAGTCACTTCCCAGTCCCTGCCGCCACCAAGAGGCCCCTTCTAATTCAGACCTTACCTCCATTAAAAATTGTATTGCCCAAATCTTATATAGAGCGACTACAATCTTGTTAAAATAGTTACAAAAGTGTGAATGATTTGATTAATATGATTAATCCTGGGGAGAGAGTTGCTTATTTCTTCTACTCCAGGATTTTCTCTATTGTAAGATCCACCATCAATTTAATTTAATAATAGCTTTTCCTTTTCTAGAAGAAGGGAAAACTACTACATCAATTGTATGCATTAACAGGGGGATAGATTCCAAGTTCTGGGGCAGGAAAATGCACATGAGCCTTGGTATGTTTACAAAGGGAACGATGGTTTACTGTGGTTACATTAGAGTACAGGCTCTGGAGCAGATTGCCTGGATGAAATCCCTCCAATACTGGACGGCTAGCTGTGTGACCTTAGGCAAGTAACAACCTCTCTGTGCCTCCATTTCTTCAACCATAAAATGGGGATAATAGTATCTACCTCACAGGGTTATTCCAAGGAGTTAAAAGATTCAGTACATGAAGTGCTTAGAACAGTCCTTGGTAACAAATCAACAAGTATTAGTATAATTGACAATCCAGATGAATCTTTATTTTTCTTATTCCTAACTAATCTGTTGAAATGTGGAGATCCTCTCTTCCCCCAAAATACACGTCTGTATAGACATACAAAATTTACATACAACAGTCTCACAACAATCATAACAATTCTGACACTAAGTGTTTTGGGGGGCTTTCTGCACACACCAAGCAAGCCATAATCCAGTAGCAGACACCAGCTGGGTGTCCTCTAATTCAACTCAATTCTGTTACTATCTACATGAAGATGGTGTCAGATCCCACAGGTCGAGGGCTCAGTCCCTAAGACTGCCAACTCCATCCCCTCCACTTCCAATAGCATTCACAAGCCCAAGTGTGTTTTATTTGTGCTTCTGACTCATCTGCTGTCAATTGGGGTTCACACAACTCCCTCCTAGGGTTTGATTAATTTGCTAGGATGGCTCATAGAACATAGGAAAACACTTATGTTTGCCAGCTTATTTTAAAGGATATTTAAAATTATACAAATAAATAACCAGATAAAGAGATATATGGGGTGAGGTCTAGAAGGGTCCCCAATGCAGGAGCTTCCATCTCCTTGGAGGTGGGGTGTGGATCTCCAGTATGTGGATGTGTTCTTGTTCCCCTTCCTGGATGCCCACCTCCACCCCTTGCTCAAATCTAGTCCCTTTGTGTTTTTCTGAAAGCATCATGATATAGGCATAATTGATTAAATCATTGGCTATTTGTAATCAACTTAACCTTAAGCTCCTCTCTCCTCCCTAGAGGTTAAGGGGTGGGGCTGAATGTCACAACTCTCCAATCTTTCCTTGGTATTCCTATGACCACCCCCCATTCTAAAGCTACCTGGAGGCTGCCAGCCATCAGTTAACTCATTAGCATAGAAAAAGACATCACTTTGGAGAGTCCAAGAATTTTAGGAATTATTTGCCAGGAAACAGAGACAAAGACCAAATATATATTTCACAATATCACAGTCCACCTCCAGTCTTCAAATATGGATCCCTTATACCAAAAGGATATACAACTCAAAAGATCCATTACTAGAATCCCATTTGATCCTTAATAATTGGTCCAGTCCATTATATTGTATGAATATGTCTCCCAAGGTGAGGCCACTCAGATTTGCAGGCTTCCACTCAATTTTGTCAGGTTCTAAAAGCAGATGCACCCTTTTGGGCATCTGGTATAACTGAGCTAAGAGACAATGTCATATTTTGCTCTCAGCCTCTCGAGGTATTAATGCAATATTGTACTTCTCTTATTACATACCCGATTTATTCTTTCTTTCTTTATTTACCCTCAGCTACTATTCCTCTTTCTCTCCACTCACACCCAAACTTTTCTTCTTTTGGAAGGAAGACTGTGCTTGTCTAGACTACAGGCACAATACTGATCCAGCAAGCGCCTCCCCCTCAGTCCACTCCCATTCAGATAGTGTAAGGTTACACAGGTGCAGAACTAGGGGGGGGGTTTTACCACCAGGCAAGATAGCTGCATTCACTCTTAACCCCAATTTTGCCAGATGGGGTGAAGGCACAACATATCCCCATCACACCCTTAGGAATTCTAACATAAGCTTTAAAAACACAGTTACAGTTTCTTGCTTAGGAATCATCTCTGCTTCCAGCACTGTGACTGCAGCCCTGGTCCTGTGACCACTGCATCAGGCAGAGTAAAAATTGAGATGATTTGGGGAAGAAAAAACGCCATTACACCAACATACTGCTCCCTTGGCAAGAATTGCACAGTCCTACTAGCATCCTCCCTCACCCTACTTCCCCAGATCCACCAGAAAAACAGGAAAATCTATTGGGGACTCTGCTTTAACCTTACTCGTATTGAGTGTGAGCACACACTCGTGAAGATGTGTAAGCCAGCCTGTCGTGCTTTTATCTCCGCCTGTCTTAGACAACAAGTATTTTAATTGCCCCTTCCATTTTTCTATCAAGCCATTACTTTGAGGAGGATATTTCTCTGCCTATCGCTGGACATTGTGGGCTGTACAGTGTGTTCCTTGGCCTGAAGAAATGAAGGCCATCCATTCAAATCCGTGCAATATCACCATGTTCGGGGTTTTTTATAGCACTCTGAGCATTTGCATCTTCCACCTGGCCAGCAAAGCCCAGTTCAGAGTCAGTGTCTATTCCTGTCAAGATGCATGTGTAGCCCCGCACAGCCACCAGCATCAGTCCCACTTGCCAGCATGTTCAGGGCCCTCCCACCAGGGAAACTGCCATGCAGCTATCAGCAGTTTCTGTCTCTTTTGCTAACTAATAGAATAGTTTCATTGGCATTTTGTGCCTCAGATATGCAAGAGGAGCATGTCTAGATTTAGCCCATCTGTGCACTGCTGCAGGACCTCCAGATCCACTCATTTCATGAACTCAGATGGCCACCTCAAGGGAGCACACAGGAATATCTATCTGCTTGTCAATTCCAGGCACCTTCCAAATCTGGAAGGGGGTTCTTCTGATGGACACTGACTTGTCATAGTTTAATGCGCCCTTTCAGTTCTAGGGAAAAAGAGGCTCCCTGCTTGTGAGAGTCTGTCTCCTTCTTGCATTCCCCAGGTAGCATGATCCTGTACAAACCATTTCCATTTCATTATGGAACCCTTCTGGGCACTGCTGTCCCCATTAGAGTGTTTCTCTGACACCCAAGACATCATGGGTAGTTCAGGTTTCAAGATATTTTATGTCCTTCAGTCATAAGGGTAGCTTCAATTAATGTCCCACAGCAAGGTAATAAATGCCTCTCAGTTGGAAATTCTCTAGTCCAAAGTCTGAGTAGTTGTCACTGAGAGGTGATCACTTTTGAACCAGAAGCTCCAGTGTAAGTGCCATATGGGGCTCTCAGACAAAGAATTTGTTCCTACCAGCACTCCAGTCTCTATTCTACATTGTGTAGGCTCACAGTGTAGTGCATACTGGTTCCATGGATGTACTGGTTCTATTTAGCACATCCAATTAATAGTGACTGAAAGGTGGATTTATATGCCTTCTGTTTTATAATACTAGGTACAGAAAATATTTCCCAGTCAGATACAATGTCCATCTCCAAAGTACAATCTGATAAAAAGAGACACAACCACTTCACATGAAGTATATTTAAATATACCAACTCTCTTATAAACTTTTATCTTTGATAAAGGAAAGACTTTTAGACAAATTAGATTTAACAGAGTTCAACTGAGCAAAGTATGATTTGCAAATAGGGCAACACAGGTTCACAGTGACTCCTGAGCTGCCACGTGGTCAGGTAAGATTTATGGACAGAAAAAGAAAACTGACCTACAGAAGATGGAACTGAGGTATAGAAACAGCTAGATAGGCATTTCCTTTAATTGAACACTGCTGGAACACTTGGCTGCCTGTGATTGGTGGAAACTCAGCTGCTGTGATTGGTTGAGACTCAGCTACTTGTTACAAGTGTAGGTTACAGTCTGTTTACACATCTAGGTTACAGTTCACTATCTGTGGAGAAACCTTTAGACCAAACTTAAAATATGTAAGGAGGCAGCTTTAGACTAAACTTAATTTAACATCTTAATTCCATCAGCCCTGACTTTTATAGCTATAGCTTCCATTAGGACTTTGTCAACAGGTTTTGGAATCACAGTGCATTGGGCTTCTGTGTCAAGGAGCCCTGGAAACGTCTCCATTCCCTGATCATTTTACCCACTCTGGTGCAAAAGGCCAATCTGAGTCCCCAGCAGGGGGTTGAGCCAAGGAGCCCTTGCCCTTTTGTCAATCTTTATCTTGATTAATTTGCTTGACTATTGCTTCAGCAAATTTCAGATTATATTTGTAATCTTTCCTGCTGACTTTTTAGATTTTTCCAAACCAGGGTAATTATAGCTAACTTGTTTGGAGCCCTTTAATGTTTCAGGAATAGCTGGGGCTCCCTTCATCCTATCCAACTTTAATAGTGTATTTGTTTTAACCCAATCAATTTCCATTTTATTCATACCATTTCTTAATAACCACCTAAAGATTTCCACCCTGCTGGGATGAGTCCTATGACTTTCCCCTTTCTTTTTCCTCTTCATTTCATCTTTACCAATACTTTCTTTACTTACCTTATTTCTTAATAACCATTTTAAAAAGTTTCACCTTCCTGGGAGGAGTCCTTTGACTCTCCCCTCTTCCTTTTCTCATTCTCTTGTTAATTAACCTAATATTTTTATTAGCATCTGTAAGACCCATGGGGGAAAGCTGAGACAGCAATCTGGATAAGGCTTTCTGAACTGCCTTTTGGTTTTGCAGCAGTAAGGTTATATGAGGGTCCACATTAAAGAGGACCCTTTATAACAGCATTGACCATAACCTGAGTAACAGGCACATTCAGCATGTGAATATCCCAGTCACCATAAAGCCAGTCCCACAGGGCTTACTGACCAAGCATATCAGCTGCTTTATCTGGAGTGTTCCACTTGGCATTTATAGGTAGAGTCAGGCAGTCTCATGGTAAACAGACCTTCCAGTGGCTTTTATCCAGTCTACCAGGCTGGCTGTTCCCTTGGGAATAACCTCCTGTGAGTCTGAATCACAGATGGCCATCCGTGATTATTTCACAGCCAGCTGTGGATCTTGCATCAACCCAAACGTGCCCTTCTACTCTGCAGCTTAAAACCAAGACACTGCCCCTAAATTAGCTACTCTCACAATCTATTTTAGTAAAGGTTCAGGAAGCTGATGACACTGATCTACAAAATGAAATGAGTGCTTCACACTATACCCTGTGGTTTCAACAGTGTCTTTGTTTTGCCCTTCCCCCACATTGACTATCTCCTTGGTAACCACCTGTCTTAGAGGTATTTTCTATAGTCCTGGCATAATTTTTTCTTGGAAGGTAGCTCTGAGGCTAATGGTTGAAGTTCAGAATCATGAAACCTGAGTTGGGTATGGTATCGAGGTTTGACCTAGTACTTTCTTTTAATTTCATTTTAGCTATTAAGATAATAGTAACCACAGGATTATATATTTTGCTTTTATGTTATTAGTTTGCATTTCCTTATGCATCCAGTGTACCAATTCCCCAGGAATTGACTTCATCTCTAAATTGTTTTGGTAACTTTTACCTTTAGTAACTGAGTGTAGCACAGCTGCTGCTCCATACCACAAGTGGCCATGTGACCACTCAGGAATCAGAGGTTTCTCACTCCCTGCCCTTTTACCCCTTTTCTTCCCAAAGCACATGTTTCTGTGAGCCAGGGTTGGGCTAGCAAGTCCCACTTCTGAAACCAAATCTGAGGGTATAAAGGAAAAACAAACTCAGTTGTTTTTTTTTTACTATAGTCTAACAACACAGACCACTTCTGTGACTAAATGTGTGGGTTTTTTGCCCCCCCACCCCCCGCCAGCTCTAATTCAATTCAATTCTGACACTGTCTACCTGGAGGTAGTGTCAGATCTCACAGGTTGAGAGCTCAGTTTAACAAGACTGCCTTCCACTTCGGATGTCAGTTGCAAGTCTGCACCTTGGAAACCTCTAACTGATCAGCTATAAATCAGGGTTCCTGTGACCCCCTCCTCCAGTTTAATTAATTTGTTAGAGTGGCTCACAGAACTCAGGAAATATTTAGTTATATTTACTGGCTTATTATAAAGAATATTACAAAGGATACAGATGAAGAGATGTAAAGGGTGAAGTTATGTAGGAAGTAACACAGAACTTCCATGCCCTCTCTGGACACTCTACCATTCAGGAACCTCTACTTGTTCAGCTCTCTGGAAGTCCCTTAAACCCAGTCCTTTGGGGTTTTTATCACAGCTTCATTACTTAGGCACAATTAATTAAATCATTAGTCATTGGTAATCAACTTAACTTTCAGCCCTTCTCCCCTCCCCAGAGGTTGTGGGCTGAAAGTTTCAACTGTTTAATCAAGCCTTGGACTTTTCCCATGACCAGCTCCCACCCTGATGCTACCCTGGGGACTTCCAGCCATCAGTCAACTCATTAGCATACAAAAGACATCACTTTGGAGATTCTAAGGATTTTATTAATTATATGTCAGGAAATGGGGATGAAGACCAAATATATATTTTATAATATCACAATAAGTTTTTGAGGCTCTTCAAAGTCCAGTCATATTCCTGATCTACTTGGAGGAACATGGAGGGAGCTACTCTGGACAGCATGGTATAGTGATTCAGAGTCTGGACTTTGGACCCTAGCCGTGTGGCCATGGGGAAGTTCCATGACATCTCTAAGCTGCATCTCCTCACCTATAAAATGGGAATAATAACAGTACCTATTCTGTGGACTTGGCCCCTTGATAGAAATGGGTACTATGAGATAAACTGTGTCAGGCACTTGGTGCAAGAAAATCATACCATTATTTGGGAATAAGGATTATCAAGTTGTTCCCAGTCCATTTCCAGCCACTTCCCCCATCTAAGAACTAGGAATTGGCAATCTGATGCCACAATTCTAAAAAAAAAAAATGGCCCCTATAATGTGAATTAAGGGAAAGAGTAACAACAACAGCAGCAACAAAAATCAAACAAATATTGAAGTGACATATTTTCAAATATTTAAAAAATTTTTACTTTACCAAAAGGGTTTAAATAAATGCTGTTAGAATGACAATGGGGTATGGTACGAAAAGCCTCACATTTTCTCTGGGGAGCTGTATTTCAATCCACATCTCCCATGCCTGACCAGCCTTAGAGATGGTGAATAGTGATATTTCTGCTCAAAGCCCTCCCCCATTGACATCAGGATTGACCTCCAGAAGCCTGATGCATTTTAAGAAAACTTTTCCAAATGACCAAAGGATCTGGCTTTCAACAGCTAATATTTATTTATATACCACATATATTTATTCTTTTAAAAGAACATAAGGATATACACCAAAATGTTAATTAATAGTTGTTATCACTGAGAAATAAGGTTAGAGATTATTTTAATTTTCTTCTTTGTATTTTTCTGAACTTTCTGTAATTTCTTTTGTAATAAGCATGCATACTCTAAATAATTAATTCAACAATTAGATATTAGTCTGGCCAGGCAGAGTGGCTTACGCCTGTAATCCTAGCACTCTGAGAGGCCGAGGCGGGAGGATTGCTTGAGCTCAGGAGTTCAAGACCAGCCTGAGCAAGAGTGAGACCCCATCTCTACTATAAATAGAAAGAAATTAGCCAAACAACTAAAAATAGGGGAAAAAAATTAGCCGGGCATGGTGGCGCATGGCTGTAGTCCCAGCTACTCAGGAGGCTGACGCAGAAAGATTGCTTGAACCCAGGAGTTTGAGGTTGCTGTGAGCTAGGCTGATGCCACGGCACTCTAGCCCAGGCAACACGGTGAGACGCTGTCTCAAAAAAACCCCAAAAACAATTAGATATTAATCTATATGCTAGGCACTCTGCTAGGCATCGAGAATATAGCATCCATTACCTCCTGGTGTTTACAGTCTAAAAGGGAATAAGACATTGAGTAAGTAATTACACAAATAATTGCTTCCAAGAAGGATAGGCCCTACAGAGACATCTAGAGGGCTAGGAAGTCAACAGGGATTTGATGTAGGTTAGGGTCTGGGAGGCTTCCCTGAAGAAATAATTTTAAAGCTAAAATCTGAAGGGGGAGGGGAAGAGAAAAGAAAGGAAAATATTCCAGGTGGAAAGAATAACATGTTCAAAGACCCTGAGGCATGGTGACTTCAAGAAATTGAGAGTAGCCCAGAGTGGTTATGGCTGGGGAAAGGAGGACATTCAGATAAGGCAAAGGCCAGAGCGAGTGCTGCCTTACAGATCTTATTCATGTTTTTTGCATTTTATTTTAAGAGAATTGGAAAACCAGGGTTTTAAGCAAGATATGGTAACATAAAGCTATGTCCATTACAGAAAATTCTTTTTAAAAAGAAAATAACAAAAATATTTCAAATCATTTGTTATCCATAAGGAGTTCTTAGGTTTGGATTTTCAAGGCCAATTCAATAGACTCATCCTATATATTAAAATATTGCATAAAAGTGTTTTATAAAGAGCCTTTTCTTGAAATTTTAGCTTCCTCTATACAGTACCTGGGATATTGAAACCAGCACATCTCTGCAGCCTGGCTCTCCTGTCATCAGTTTGGGGCCACGGAGCATGCTGGAAAAGACAGGAGCAGATGGTAGAAGGCTGGGCAGCAACAGACCCTTTCCTCCCTGTCCCCCAGGGAGCTGAAGCATGATTCCACCACATGAGCATTTGGTCATGAAACTTCATGTGCCATGGAAATGCAAAACAATGTGATTCCCACACCAGCCGAGGCCAAAACACAGCTGGACAGATGACAGCATCTAGAACCTGACAAATTGGGAGGGTGTTTTTCAGCTCAGGAGTGCAAAGCTGGGTCACTGTCATGCCGATTAACTATAGTTTGAGTTTAGATGATGATCTCAGGGACCCCTATCCTGAGCTGGTGTATCAGTAATACTCATGCCAGCATGAAGTTTACATTTGTTACAATGTTCCTGAGTATGCTTTAAATTTTTAGTTTTAAACCCACTGTGCTCTGTCCTCTTAGGAAATCACTGTATCAGAAGTAATTAACCACTTGGCTGCTGAATAACAGCTGAGATATTTCCAGCAAATGCTTCTCCCCAGTGTTCCTAAATCAACTGGGCATGTCCTGACCTCTAGGTTGTTGGGGCAGAGGTAACTGCCCAGACACACTGCGCTCCTGGAGTAACTCCGAGGTTTCGTGGGCTCTGGAACTGCAGTAACAGACATCTGGTAGTCAAACTTTTCCTGTAATGAGGAGTTATTAAATATTCACATCAGGAATTGGGATTTTTGTCCTCCCTCCACTGGTCTTCCAACCTGTTACCTATTATGCCTCACACAGTATATACCCTTGAATACAACAAGAAGAAACTTGTGAGCATTCTATAAAACCTGCTACTGACATCAGGGTGGGTCTTTGAGGCTTATGGTTATCCTAATAAAACCAAGGAATGTATAACAGACTGTAGCCAGCAGACCACCAACTACTTTACTGTTTAAACACAAAAGAAAAACTTTGGTAAACCTACTGTACCTGAGACACAGCGTGTGGCTGTTTCTTAACCCTTGAAGACTCTGTTAAGTGCCCAACTTATTAATAAGATGACATCGGCATGTTTCTTGATTCCCTCCATGTGATGAGTCTACAAGGTTACATGCTTAGACAAGAAAAACCTATTGATGGAGTGGTTATGAATTACAGATTGGAGCTTGCAAATCAATTTGAATTTTTTTTAACATAAATTCAAACCAGATCTGTGAGGCCAGGTTTTCCCCAGACAGCATAAGCATAAGGCAAAGGAGAAGCCCGAGCAGATGGGCAATCAGGTAGCCCTAGGATAGGCAGGAGGGTCTTCTGTGACCCCAGAATCCTCTTGCTTGATCTCTTCCTTTCTCCGGAGCTACCCTCATGCTCAGGGACTCTTAATATAATATAAATGCAGGAAAGGACCCCTATCAGCAGGGGAATGGCAGGAAACTCTCAAAAGAGTTAACTGAGGAGAATTAAATGAAACTACTTAGAGAAATGTGGGCAGGTAAAGGGAACCAGTGAGGGACAGGAGGGCATTCCAAGGACTATCACCAGCAGGGAGCTGTTCCCACCTCCACACCAAAGGGACCAGGGTGAATGAGCCCTTGTGAGAATACAGCAGAGGCTTAGGCTAAGGAATCCAGTGGTGCCTTCTGCAACATGGCATAGCCATAGAAGGACAGAAAATCCATCTGGAAGGGCAAACTGAAAATAACCAGCACAGGATCTGACATTAGAATATTCAATCTACTACCTTGTTCAGGTTCATTAGCGTCCAAAACCTAGTAAGTATGAAAGAAAAGTTAGGGATCCTCTGAGTATTTTATTTTTAATCCTTGCACTAAAGAGTTTTCAAGTATCAGTGAGCAGAGCTGGGAGTGGGGCAAAGAAGACCTTTCTCTGTTTCCAAAGTCACATCCAAAAGTTGGCAGCGTCTGGCCTTGTGGATGCACAGTGATGTGAGGGAAAATTTCCAGGTGAGACCTGATGTGAGACCTCCTGTGGGAGGGTCTTCTTCCCTCCCGAAGTTCTTCTATTTCTTGGAAAAACGTTGAGTGCACTTGCAACATATTTGCATGTAAAAGAGAATTTTCTCATTAAGCTTGTTTAGTCATCATGAATCCATGCTCCTCCTGAACTTTTGGCAAAGCCTTCTCAATAATTTCCCTGCCTCTGGTCTTTCTCCCTCCAAGTCAGGATCTTTCACATTATTCCAACAAGTGTTAACAGCAAGTGTAACAGCTCTTTTAACAGCTCTTGTCTTGACCAGGGAAATAACCAAGTGGCAGGCAGAGAGTTGGAGAACAGCCTTTATTCGGCTAGCAGGCTCAGCTAACTTCTGATCTTCTGACTCCCCTTCCTTATTCTCCTCCAGTTTTTATACCCTTGGTAGGACTCAAAAAGCGTCCAATCAGCAACAAACTTTAACATCCAATCAGCAATAAGCTATAACATCCAATCAGGAACAAGCTATAACATCCAATCAGGAACAAGCTGTAACATCCAATCAGGATCACAAGAGCTGCACAGCCGGAAGATAGGAGCAGATGGAGGAGACTGCCTGGACGGGCACACGAGGCCCGGCCCAAACAGCCCCATGCGCACCCACCCACCGCGGCCTCCAGCCAGCCTGCCCAGCACCGGCCTGTGGGGATGCGGAGCGGCGGGGAGTCGGTGAGAGCCGCGTCCCAGCGCCCGATGGTTTTCCCCATCAACATAACCATCTGATTATTCTATCTAAAAAAATAAATCCCTGCTTAAAGACCTGCCATGGCTCCCCGTTATCTACAGCATGGGGTCCAAACCCCCTGAACATTCCCCTGGGTTCTTCCACAGCCTCATTTGCCTTTCCAATTCTCCCCTAGCCTGTTAGGTACCAGCTATGTCAGCACTTTGGCTCATGTCATTTGAGGCTCATTAGATTTCTTTTCTCAGTTTTCTGTCCCCTTGACCTGCCCAACTCCCAGTGGCTATTTTGAGAAGCAGCTCAGGAATAACACCTGCAGACGGTGGTGCTGAGCAACCCCCAGCCCTGATCCCTCCTCCAACACCCGAACTCCCACGTCCATCCCGTTAAAACACCTTATCCCCACTTTTGCTGGGGACACTGTAAGGGCAGGAATTATGTCCTATTTATTAAATAATGCTCCCCAGCACAGTATCTGGTAAGAGTTGGCATTCACAAATATGTGATGAACTAAACTAAATGATGACTTGCCAAAAAAGGAAGTTTTCCCTCAAATCAAAGTTCCCTAGGGTATTCGACTTTTTTTTTTTTTTAACTCTGTAGGAACACAACTTACATAGGTAATTATTGTTACTAGTTCTCTCTATATGTTCTGTGTACACCTCAGCCCCTTAAGAATTGGTTTAAATGAAAAGCCAAAAAATTTTGAAAGCTGATGAATTAAAGGATGTTCGGTGGAATGACTGGAAGGAATTAAACAGGAAAATTAAACCATAGAGTATCCGACTGATGGAGGCTTTAGACTGTATGCCCCAGTAGAGGAGGCAAAGTCACACAGTTACCTGGAGAAAATAACAGAGATCATTGTCAGTGCATTGATAGGCTGGCCTCATGTCCCTACAGGCCTTATTTTTTTATAATTCTAAAATGGCTTTCCAATATAGGCCACTTCATCAACTTAGTAGAGACATATCAGCGTTGTTGATATGTTTTACAGTTGTGCAGCTACAAGACTTTATTGTATAGTCTGGGAGTCTGTTCCTAAGAAATGGGGGTGCTAAATGGGATGAGTCAAAATGCCTCAGTTCCCATGAGCTGTATCCTCTGATGACACTGTCACCTAAGATCAATATCCTGTAGATGTCTTTATCTTCCTGATACTCTCTAGCCTGCTGTCATGGTCGGTTGGACCATAT
Source organism: Cheirogaleus medius (assembly GCA_008086735.1). Taxonomy (NCBI): domain Eukaryota; kingdom Metazoa; phylum Chordata; class Mammalia; order Primates; family Cheirogaleidae; genus Cheirogaleus; species Cheirogaleus medius. The sequence goes on along the minus strand of VBSM01002121.1, from coordinate 7,367,359 downwards.
CTAGAGAACAACTTCATCCATTCACCTGGAGCTTACCCCCCTGAAGTTACTGGAAAACTTGCATTTTTACATTCAGTGTGTTACTTCAACCATCAAAATAATCTGGAGTTGGTTTATTCTTTGGAAAACCATTTGTTGCAAATCAAAAAATCTGTAGTCAGAAAAAGGATGTTAATGACAGAGAGACCAGAGTAGCATAAACAAAGCTAAGATATTGGCTGCCGCCACTCAACCTGCAGTAGGAGCAGAGGAAGGGCTGGCGTGTGTCTGCTGACAGCCCTTGGACTTCACACTGGCTCACCAACGCCATGACCATCGTGCCATATGGGGAAGGCTGACAAGGAAAGCCCATTTGGTCAAAAGTAGCAAGGACATGCCTCAGAAATTTCAACTCCTCTTTTTGTTTGTTTGTTTTTTCGTTGGAGGGGATTGTTTGTTTGGGTTTGGTTTTTTGAGACAAGGTCTCACTCTGTCACCCAGACTGGAGTACAGTGATGCGATCATAGCTCGCTGCAGCCTCCAACTCCTGGTCTCATGTGATCCTCCTGCCTCAACCTCCCAAATAGCTGGGATTACAAGTGGTACACCATAACAGGCCTTTTTTTTTTTTAAAAAAAATAGAAACAGGGTCTCCCTATGTTGCCCATTCTCATCTTGAACTCCTGGGCTCAAATGATCCTCCTAACTCAGCTTCCCAAAGTTCTTGGATTACAGGTGTGAGCCACCAGCCTGGCCTCCAACTCCTATTGACAAGTATCAAATGCTAGAAATCAAAATTTAACATCAAATTATTCAATAATGTCCCACCACCACCACCACTGCAACACAATATTTTCTTTTTTCCCCCCTCAGAATATGAAGTTGAAACTCATCTAATTCAATGGTTCAATTTATACGGGCAACAAGCAACTGGAAACTCTGGCATAATGAAAGGTACATTTTATTGTATATGGTGTGGTCTAATTCTAGATAAACCACTCATAAAACCACCTATCCATACCTGTGTCTCCAGCTGAAGAGGCTTCAACAGTGACTGCAGCTTCCTCCACACAGTTGCTTCTCCTCTGACTATTAATGGCTCAGACACAGCGCCCTTCTCCAGAAATGAATGTTAGAGCCAGGGAGCAGGGGAGCAGTCAGTCTACCCAAACGCATGCTCCAAACATGAGGAGGTATCTGTTCTGTAATTCTAAAGGTAACAACAGTTAGGAAGACCATGACAAACAGGTGTAGAGATTACCATTTGATCCACCAATGGCAATATTTGGTATCTACCCAAATAAGGTGAAAACTTAAGTCCACACAAACATCTGCACACGGATGTTTATAGCAACTTTATTCATAATTGCCAGAACTTGGAAGCAACCAAGATGTCCTTCAGTAGGTGAGTAGATAAATAACCTATGGTACATCCAGACAATGGTATATTATTTAGAGTTAAAAAGAAATGAGCTATTAAGCTATGAAAAGTCAAGGAGGAAACTTAAATGCATATTACTACATGAAAGAAGCCAATCTTAAAAGGCTGTATGCTATATGGTTCTGGCTATATGACATTCTGGAAAAAGCAAAACTATGGAGACAGTGAAAAGATCAGTGGTTGCCAGGGGTTGGGGGAGGCAGGGACAAACAGATGGAGCACACAGGAGATTTAGGGCAGTGAAACTACTCTCTGTGATACTACAGTGGTAGATACATGTCATTTTACATTTGTCCAAACCCGTAGACTGTACAACACCAAGAGTGAACCCTAATATAAACTATGGACTTTGGGTGACAATGATGTATAAACGTAGGTTCATCGATTGTGACAAACATACCATTCTGGTGGACCATGTTGATAGTGGGGGAGATTGTATGCCTGTGGGGCAGGGAATATAGGGGAATTCTCTGTACTTTGCTCAATTTGCTGTGAACGTAAAACTGCTCTAAAAAATAAAGTCTATTTTTAAAAGTCTCATATATTAAAAAAAAAATAGGAAGCAGAGCCAAAAATGAGTCATTTAAATGTTTAAGTTATCAGTGTTCAGTCACTACAAGGCTTAGAACAGTCATAAAGGGATGCTTTAATTTTAATGTCTTTGTTGCTGCAGCCTCATCCTTAACAGATCACCTTCCCCAGCCTCAAAACCCCACACCTGCCGATCTAGGTATCGTATCAGAACCTGGCTGTGGGGCATTCTGTTTCCCACTTGGTCTGTCCTGTGGCCTCAGAAGGCCCTGCTATCTGGGGAGGTAGGAAGACCATGACTTTCTCTAGCACCCCTTTCACACACACCCGCAGACTCGGGATCTGGTCACATCAGCCCATGTGAACTTACTTTGAGTTTCTGATGGAGGAAGCTGCTGAGCTAAAGGCTAACTTCTCCCTGAGCCTAGACAATCACTAAGACACACCATGGTTGGACAACCACGGCTCTACCAAGGTCAGAGTACTCGCCACGGCCTGGCTCAATGCTGTGATGAAACATCTCCCTGGGAACAGCCTGGAAAATGGAAACACATGCAGCTTGACTTCCCCTTTCCTTGTTTGCCCAGATTGATAATTACACAGAGAAAAGAGACACAGTGCACGCAGGTTTACCAGCAAGAGTAACTTGAACTAAGCTATAATAATAATTTTGCAATAGGAACTGACCAATTTATTTAGTACATTGAGGGGAAGTTTAAAGGACAGACTTGAAGCTTACTGTTCATACACAGAGTCATTATTAAAGAATCCATTTCCCAAATATTGCAATCCCAGCTCCAAAGCCACAGATCCTCTTCTCAATCTCTCAGGCCTGAATGTCTTTGTCTATGAGCCCCGGGACAAAACAGACGAATTAGGGAGGCTTTTAAGAGTACAGTGGACAAGAGAGACCTCTGCTGGATGAACACGGGCAAACTAGCGCTATCCTGCATTAACAGAAACAGAGAAGAAACATTTTTTAAAGTGGTGCTTCTGGAGGAGGAGAAAATTTCTTTTCTGTTTTTGCTTTTAAATGACCTTCATAACCTTATGAGATTGAAAAACAAACCCATTAGACTTATATTTTTTTTAGGTTTATGGAAACAAACGTTGTTGAGCGTTTGCCATTTCCACAGCATGCTGATACTTAAGTGATTTTTAAAGAGCTCTGTATATTCTGTGCACAAATTCTAAAAGCAGCCTAACTACCTAATAGCTGAACTGTTTCTTTTCTATCTAATTGCCTGCCAGCACTCCAAATTATTTGTGCACAGGCAGGAATGAATGAAGTGTAATTCTGATACACCTGAAATTGTGTGTTGGACATCAAGACTGAGTTTTCAGAACTCCTCGGGAAAGAGGATATGTTTGAGATAAGTCAATGGGGGTCAAAAACATTAAAGAAAAACTTGACACACCTTGCCAAACTTTTCCCCGTAGCCACAGTGAAATTTGGATATTTTCAGAATTCTTAGGTCCTGAATTGGAGGGGGTGGGATGTGAGTGCTTTTGAAAAAGAATAAGTTCCTTTGTACACAGCATATATCCTAATGCATTAAAATATGTTCTGCTTTACAATGTCCCCTCCATTCACTGTTTCATGGGCATGGAAAAGGCAGAGTTTGGTGGTTCAACTCACTGCCTCTCATATGCCTAATTATACTGGTTTCTAGTCTGACTCTGCTATTTCCTAATTAAGCAACTTGGGGTAAGTTATCTAAACTTTCTAAGCCTCAGTTTTCTCTTCTGTAAAGTGGGATTTGTTATAGTGCTACTCCAAAGGCTTCCTGGGAGAGTTCAATGAGATAATGTATGATCAGTGCTTAGCATGGTGGTAGGTGCCTTACCACCTTGTAAATGCACAAGGAACACAAGTTTAATTATTAAAAGTGAGGTAAATATGTACACAAATGGGTTTTTTTCTCCCCTTCCTTCCTCCCTCCCTCCCTTCCATCCTTCCTTCCTTCTTTCAAAAAACATTTATAGAGTTTCTACTATGTGTAAAGCTCTATGCTAGACACTGAAGAATATAAGCTGAAAATGATGTGTTTTTACCCTCAGAGCTTTCAGTCTCAATGTTTTATCATTCGAATATAGGTCAGTGATTCTGCTTGCTAACACTCTAGAATAATCCCAATTGACTTTGGGTGAAAATGCCCCAAATTCTCAGGAAAATAAGTAATAAGACTTTACCTGAAAAATGAATTTATACCTTTCAAATCTTAGAGGTGAAGACAGAAAAAAAACATGATAAAATCATGCTAAAATATTGGCAATTATATATATATATATATGTCAGTTTTTGAGAGGGAAGTCATTGATGGTAGGCAGTTGGTAGGCAAGACTTTAATTTGGAGCAAGAATAAAAGCAAGTTAATTTTAAGGTTCCTCTGGCTATAGGAATATTTATACCAAAGGACATGGTCAGAAATCTTCAGGGACTTTCACACTTATTTTCTACGGGGAATCTGGTGCTCTTGGCATAGACTGGCATCCACAACCTAGCATCAGTGCAGCATCATTTCCTCCTTCATTCCTCCTTCACCAGTTTCATACTGTCGCCTGCCATGTACCAGGAGAGATGCTGATAAAGACCCACGGATAACCAAGACAACATCCCCTGCCTGTGAGAAGTGCACATCATCAGCGGGAGAGGAGAAGGATTCTGAGTTCTTCAGACTCTCAGGTCTGCACTGTCGTATCTTCCCTAGTTCCACACACTCTCTCTCAGGTGGGCCCTTCAAGATTACAGCAACCCTTCTCAATGCACTGACCAGGATTAGGGCTAGAGCTGTGGACCCACAACAGAGCAAACTCAATTCCTCTCCAGCCAATTTAGCCAACTGGTTTAGTCAAACCAGGTTCTCAACATTATCCTGTAACCTCTTGACAGGGTTAAGGCAGTATCTTTCTCTTCAGTAGGCAGATTGTGGACCTCACTTAAACCTAGGAGCAAAGAGGTCAACTGACAGGGTTGTGTTGTTATTTATTGGCCACGTTTAGCCATATCTCTGCAGGGACTAGGTGGACTTGACACTTTTGAGACTCCCAGGAGAGGTCTTGGGATTGGGAATACATCCTTTTAAAGTGTGCCTTCCACTTCAATCTATTCTTTGGGCCAAATCCTAATAATCATAGCTGTCCTTCTTATGAAAGTTCGATTGTGAATGAGGCAAATTTTTATCTTTTCTTCCCAAAGAAGAGATTATTACCTTAAAAAAAAGATGGTCTTTTAAGAGGCAAGTTCAAATACAGATGAAAATAATAATACTGCTTAGCATTTCCTCCCCACCTTTCATCTATAGAGCTCAAAGTACTTGGCAAACATTAATTAATTCTCAAAATAGCCTTATGAAGTGAGTAAGGGTATTATCTTTATAATAATACATAAATACTGGCTGGTTTATGAAAGCAGCCACTTAAAAGGGACAATTCTATAGGATCAGTTTCAAAAACAGCCTTCTCACCTGGTCTAGACTTAATACTTTTGGATAACACATTGGGAAGTGCCAAATTTACTAATAATATGATATCCTAGAGTGAACATACATACCCTTTCAAAATTATTTCTTTAGTGGTTTTAGGCAGTCTTATGTATTTGAAGGAAATTTTTAATGTTAAAAAAATACTAATTGTGGCTTAGTCAATCTAAATGATGTCAGTCTATATACATGAAAGAATTCCAAACTGTCCTAGTACATAAAGTTTAATGATGAGAACCTGGGATCCTATTTCAAATGCATGTGTCTTTGAAGGAGTTGTGATAATTTCAGGGTTTGTAATGTTTTCTGTCATCATTTTAAATTTTGAACAGATCACAAATCATAGTTCTATGACTTGTCACAAGGGGTACCAGCCAGAATTTCTATATCTCATCACCAGAGATGAAAGACCTTGAGAGTGGATAAAAGCCAACCAGGAGTAGATTAAATAGTCTCTTGAATGAATCATACAAAACGGTGGTCTATTTTTATTTTGTGTCCTTTGCTCCCTTTGTCTCTTGTCATGACCTCCCTTGCAAATACAATAATATTCCATTTCGCAATTGCTAACCTGAGCCTCCCAGAGTTGAGTTCAGAGCACAGCTCCCTCAGTGAAGCACACTGCACGTGGGCCACTTTCTGTCCTGTCATAACTTCAGTTCCATCTGTGCTTATTCTTCCTGAGGGTAGTGCTCCTTTATGTGAAGCTTGATGGCTTTTTGACTCTGAAAAGTTAATTCTTTGAGTTAAGTAGAAATTATACTTTTTTGACATCCTTAAATTCATTCCACATCAAGAACTACCTTGCATCCAGGAAGCCCTCAGTAAACATTAATTCAGGATTTACTTTGTTCTGTTGAAATGTAAAAATTTCCCCAGACTCTGGCTGAAATCATTGTTTATAGTCTTGGTTGGGCAAAGCCTCTATGCTCAAATTTTATATATGTTGCTCTGAATTTTCTACCTATTGATCCTCATAAGTGAGTTGATCCACTCAACCATGTAAGAACTCGTATATATCACTTAATGGTGCAATATTGATCCACTAAGTCTATCTGCTTGCCTTTGTCAATGGCTTCACTTAGCAGCCTCGAGAGAGAAAACCTAGTTTTGGTCTCATAACTTTGGTTGAGCGGATGGTCTTCAATCTCCAAAGTGGGATAAACCAGATTCCTTCACTATGTTTATCTTGGCCCGCCATGTCTCTTTATGGAGAAAATGGTCCAAATAAAGTGTTTCCTCTGTGTATTTTGACAGGAAACACTACTAATATGCTTTCCTTTTGTTGTGTGCCTTGCTCTTTTCTCCCAGTGTTGTTTAAATATTTTCAGTACAATGACATATTTATTAATCCACTACTCTCTGCATGGGGCATGAAATGATTGGTTCTTCTGTAAAGCCCTCTTAGAAAAGGTGGTTTCTCCAGTGAGAGTTAATAATATTACCACTATTCATGTAAAAAACGCTGAGACAATCTCTTAAAAATGGAACACATTTATCTAAAACAGCTGGTAAAGAAAGCACGCAGGCCCAGCCAGAGGCAGCGAGGTCAGAGGTCAGGGTTAACACCGATCTCGGTGGAACTTTGAAGCTGACATTTTACAGATTATATGTGTCTCAGCACACAGTGGGCATGGCATATAAATTGGACTTTGAGGCCCCTATTTGTTCTCTGCATTTTTATGAGCCCACAGAGCTCTTTTTTGAAGCAGCATACATAGAAAATAAAAACTCATTTTAATGTTGGAGAACTATTTACAATAAATCACATTTACATCCTGGCTTTTCCTATGTATAAGATCTCTCTCTCTCTCATACACACACACACATTCCTAGAGCCTATTTTCCAACCTGGGTAGCTTATTTTTTACCTTTATAATATTGTAAACCCATTTTCCTCTTTCTCCTCGCCTTGACTTAGGAATCAGAACATAGATTCAGCTGTATTGAGTACCGCAAGGACACCGTTTGTAAGTTACATGAGGTGTTCAGCTAGAACGAGCTACACTTTACCCCCAGGAAAATCCCCTGATACCATAAAATGCTTGCTATAGCGTGGCACTTCAGCACTAGAAGAAAGCATCTGATTTCAAAGAGATTGAGTTCCACTCTGGAACTAATTATATCATTCGTTTTATGGATTTTTTTAAGTTGCTAGGTGTTTTAACTGGAGAAGGCTGGCGACCAAGAGAGAAACATACTGGCAGAGACTCTGCCATGGGCACTTTAGCCACCTAATTAATTTTCAATAAAAGCTCGCAATAGTTAATTTGCTCTAGACTCAATGTAAATCAAACTGAGACAAATAGGTTAAAATTAGAAATGTGTGATGGAAACCATGTTTATGGTCAAAATTACCTTTCACCCTGGAAATAACACAGATTGACAGGGAAAGAAAATGAGACCACACAGGCTTTTGTTCAAATAGACTCTTAAGTGAATTAAAGATTTTATTAAGGGGAAACTTGGACAAAAAAAATTATCTGGGATCTATGAAATAATGTTATTTTAATAAAAATATAGTTTTAAAAAATGTTACCTTAAAAATCACAGAATTAAAACATCGCTTCTATTATACAAAGTTGCCTGGTACCCTTTTTCATTTTTTTCCCAGGCTCAACATAGTGTAGGGTAAAATAGTAAAAATTCTATAAAGTTATTAAGTTCCTGGGTCTAAATTGGCAGACATACCCACCCAGCACCACATTCCTTCAGCTCTTACGTTTCAAACACTACTTTCCAACATCAAATAACCATTTTTACTTTTATGAGAACACAGACGTAGATTTCTTATGATTGTATAATGATACTTCAATCCTCCAATTAAAATACCCAGACAATATAGATATCTTTGGCCTGGTCCATTGGACAAATATTATTATTAAGTTTCCCTCCAGGACTTTATATTTGCAAAATATTTTGTGGGCTTTAATCATTTTAAATTGCCTTAACTTTGCCCATTTTTCTCCATGGCTCTCTGTTATTGCTCAGGCAACCATTTCATTTTAACCTGCAAACTACTCTTGTGCTGCAAGGTGAAATAAGCTAATTTTTTAACATGTTGGAATGTTAGTCTCAGAGATCGTTAGCTCTTTCCTTGTCCTTTGCTGAACATGACAATTTAAAGCAGCACTGAATTCTATTTTTATTTCACTTTTGCCAAGTTCATGAAGTAAATTCCCGCTTTCCCACTCAATCTGGTTTTTCTTCTTGCCCCAAAGGAATGATGTTGTCACTGTAATGTCTTCTAATGCACTATAAATGCCGTGATGAATTGGAGGCAGGCTGGTTTCTTCTGAGTGGGAGTCCATTATCCTGTCAGAGTGTTCCTTTCCTGTAACTTAATTTTTATTGTAACAAATGACTAAGTACCAAAAAATGAAACAATGTGATGGGCCCATCTAAGTGGCCTTCCTCTGATGGTAAGTGGAGCAGAGTGACAATTGTTTGCAGCTGCCTTCCAGAGGGCTCTCTGATGGTGACATTCATTACCCAAATTGAAGTTATCAAAAGCATTTTCTGGGCGTTTATGGAAGATCTTCATTCACATTGACTGACTAACGATACCAATATAAATAAAGTGGTTTGCAAAAGAAATAACATTAAGAATAAGAGTGGAAAAGACAGATTCTCAAATTTAGCTGTGTATAAGAATCACCTGAAGATCCTGTTAAACTGAAATGCAGGGTCCCAGCCCCCATCAGAAGAGATACTGATTTTATTTGCTGAGGGGGTACCTAGGTAAGCATTTTAAAGAAGCATCTCTGCTAATTCTATTAGAGGAGTCATATACCAGCAGCCCCCAACCTTTTTGGCACCAGGGGCCGGTTTCATGGAAGACAATTTTTCCACAGGGGTGGGGGGAAGCAGAACTCAGGCAGTGACGCCAGCGACAGAGAGTGTTTATAAATACAGATGAAGCTTCGCTTGCTGTCCTGCCGCTCACCTCCTGCTGTGTAGCCCAGTTCCTAAGTTTCATGGAAGACAATTTTTCCACAGGTGGGAGGAGGAGCTCTGCGGCTAGGTTTGTAACAGGCCACGGACCAGCACCGGTCCGCGGCCCCCGGGGTTGGCGACCACAGATATAGATTATACTGTGAGAAACACCTGCCTAGAGCTTCTGGTCAGTCTTTTCAATGAATGTCCATTGCACACTTGACTTTGATTTTATAACAAGACTTTTTTTTCTGCTTGGATTTCTAACTAACGTAGTTGTTCTCTCAAATCATAGTTCCAATTTGAATATGATTGGTTCACAATCGGTCTATTTTCCTTTCATTTGTTTCATAGGTTAATAATCACCAATATGTCTGGAGAATTAAAATCATCCCTCTGTTACAGATGATATAAGAATATTAATCTGGAATCCAGAAATCCCCAGAAATCAATAAATTTGGTAAGTGACTCTAGCCTTTTTCTGGATTGACAGTTCATAGATGTTACCATATTCCCAAATGGGTCTATGACCCAAAAAAGTGGACAAACTTGGCCTCATTAATATGAGACTTCCATAGCAAATACATGATTGGAATGTCTAGTATAACTGATTACATGTCTAAATAGTACAACTGATATTAAAGTTCTAGCTTTATAGGTGATTAACATTTTATAATAAAAATAAAGCTAATTTCAACCCTTCTGAAATATTAGAATGTTGTCTGATATTTGGAATTTAATATGCAGTGTCCCAGAAGGACTGAAACTTCTTCCCTAAGGAACATTTAGAAACAAAGGACAGAACACCTAGGTTCTACCCCTAGAGCTTTAAATGGAGTTTATTTTGGAAGAGGGTGAAACAAATAAATTCCAGAAGATCATGGAATCTCAACATCAATTCATCCATCTACTAAACATTTATTGAGAGCCCATCAAGAAAAATAAAAACTATCATATGTTTACTGGAGTCTGAGGCTAGCAGATTTGTGAAATAGCCCAGGTTCATCTAAACATATGCACACCTGTGAATTCTCATGGTGGCATTCTCCATCCATTAAACTTCTAGTTGGAATAATTTCAGTAAAAATCACAGTTTATCAATCTGTGTAATCTATAAGAACAAATGGATGACTTTAAAAGAAAATTTGAACATCACTTAGTTAAAAGGGCTGCATGAGAGTAAGAGATTGTTGAGGGAAGAAGTAAAATAGTAGGTTTCTGAGTAAAAGCACAAATCCTTTAATCCACTGATTTCCATGGAAATAATGCCAACCTTTTTGAATAATCACAAAATATGATATGGAAGACATATCAAAGAAATACCAAATATTCCAACTATACCTAAACAACTTCTGGTATTAAGGCAAGATGTCCTTTAAAGCTGTGGTCCCTAATCCCTGGGCCATGGACTGGTACTGGTACTGTGGCCTGTTAGGAAACTGGCTACACAGCAGGAGGTGAGTAGTGGGTGAGCAAGTGAAGCCTCATCTGTATTTACAGCTGCTCCCCATCACTTGCCATCGCCCCCCCAATCCATGGAAAAACTGTCTTCCACAAAACCAGTTCCTGGTGCCAAAAAGGTTGGGGACCGCACCACTGCTGCTTTAAAGGATCACCAAGCATTTCATTTTAATCACATACCATGAGGTGTTAAAGGGGTTAATGAGGTCTCAACTCATTGTCAACTAATTATCTTTAAGTTGTTGTCAGCACATTGAAATTGTTATGCCCTTGTCAGCTCCAGCACTGGGGGTGTACAATACTAGAGTAATTGGTTCAAAAAAATATATACCGAACAAACCAACTGACTCGTGGATGACACACCTGGCTGCCGTTTAGTTTCTTAAACTAAACCATTGCTGTCACCAACACACATGTGCGCAAGCATACAAACACACACACTTACATGCAAAAAAGCTTTTAGGAACTTTCATCTTTTTAAAAGGGCAGGGGAAAAAATCAATAAAGTGGTAGCCTGGCCAGCAGTAGGGATGGTTGAAGCAGCATGGGTGGCTGGGCTGTATGAGAAACAGATGTAAGTTCTCTGGGAATTGGGCAGGCATTTCTCTTTACAGCCAAATCAACCAGCCAATGGAAGGCAATTAATGTCCCTACCATCGGTCACCCACCCATTCCCCTGAAAGATTATTCGGTCTGGCTATTGAGGCCAAGAGCAGAAAGGGGCATCCACCCAGCTGGAGAACATATGATTTAGGCTCATACTTCACCCAAGTTGTATTCTTAAAAATGATTCATTTTGTGGTCTGAATCAGCAGGGAAGTGCTTTCTTGCTGTTCTGATTTTATACATTCTAGCATCAGACAAGTCTAAATTCATCTGTTGCAATTTACGTCCATATCTTTTTTTTTTAATTTATTTTTCTTGGCCTAGAAATCCTCTTGGAGTTGGTAAAAGACATGAACCTGACACAAATGGATCCTTGTTGGTGTGGTTTCTTAAATGGAATTAGATAGTACAGAGTTAAAGATTTGGACTGATTTAGCCACTTTGGAAAACTGATAGTTTTCATAAAGATAAGCAGATATTTACCCTACAATTCAGCAATTCCACTCCTAGGTGTTACCCAAGAGAAATCAAAAGACATGTCCACAAAATTAGTCATTCAAAAATATTCATAGCAGCATTACTCAAAATAGTTCCAAACTGAAAGCGACCCAAATGTCCATCCATAGGAGAAAGAAAGGGTAATTAAATTTGTGTATTCGTGCAACAGAACACCACCCAGCAATAAAAAGGAATGAGCTACTGATATACAACCATATGGAGAATCTCAAAAACATCATGTTGCTCAAAAGAAGCTGGATATAAAAGAGTACAAGCAATATGATTCATTTATACAAAGTCCACGAATAGGCAAAACTAATCTACAGTGATAGACATCAGCAGTGAGAAAGAGTTGCATTAGCAAGGGGATAATTGACTGTAAAGGGGCACAAAGAAACATTTTGGGGTGATGGAAATAGTCTATATCTTGTTTGAATCATGGTTATGTTTGTGAATTCAATTGATAAAAGGTATCAAGCTGAACACCTAAGATTTGTGTATGGCATTGTATGCAAAGCATATCTCAAAGTTTTTAAAAATTAAAGTTAAGGATTTAGGAAATACAGATGATGCAACAGGAAAAAAAGGATGAGGAAATCAGGAAATTGGGAAAATGGGGGAAATTGATGATGCTGGGGGAAGTTAAACTAAGGATGAGAATATATGTGGATGTATGTAGACATACCTAGACATCTACCTAAAATTTTCTTGAGTGCTTACTAAGGGCCAAACACTGTGCTAATAACTTCAATATATATTATTTCATTTAATCTTCTCTTTTTCTTTGACCCTCCAGTACACAGAATTGGATTAATCATATTCCCTGGTTCATGACACATTCTCATCATTGGTCTATACATGGCTAGTTTTACTCAACTCGTTATTTTTATTCATAATATGTATTCACAAGCCCACTGCCCAAACCTTGGCTATAACTTGTTATCTTGCTATTTGATCTACTCTCTCTCACCTTCTCCCACTTTCCTCCAACTCAAAATAATCACCACCCTGAACCCTGTGTTTATGATTCCTTTTGGTTTTTTTACACATAATTTTACTGATCCTATAAGAAAGCATAAACAAACAGATTTCTATGGTATTTAGCTCTAACTTTATGAAAAAATATGCTGTACATAATCTTTGGGGATTTACTTTTTTCCTTTAATATTATGTTGCTAAGATTCCTCTAAATTGATATGTGTTTCTGTGTCGTTTAGTCTTTACTACAACCCTGTGAAATAGTTATCTACATTTATTGAAGATAAAGTTGAGGGTCAGAGAAGTTAATTAATATGCCCAAGGACACACAACTAGGAAGGGGCAGAGGCAAGATTCAAAGCTGAAGCTCTTAACTAATATGCCCCACTGCCTTATCAATTCCATATCGCCTGTTATCTATAGCCATATCTCTATCTATACCTACCCATATCCACTGCTACAAATATAAATGTCAACAGGGAACCCAGGTTATGAAATATGAAAGAATCAGCCAAATTCATCTATTGATTTATGGGTCATTACACTCCGGTAGAGAAATATGAATATATGCTTATAACTTCAAGGGGTTTAGTTCTCTAAAATTCAGAGTTTACAAGCAGGTAATGTATTAGGAAAAGCATCTGAAGGCAGGGTAATGTACGTGTGCGCATATGTGCACATATGGGTGTGTATGTGTGTGCACGTGTACTTCCTGGAGAGTGCCTTAGAACAACATCCTTATTCTATTTAATCTCATATGCTAAAAGGGCAAATGCACAAACATTGTTTAACCAAGTCCTTGCTCTGCACCTTATAACTGTATACCAGAGGCCATGGAAACTGGATCACTCTCTCAGGATGCCATTACAGCCAAGCAGAATCTCATTAAAAATCAATTCCTTGGGTCCATAAAGCCAGTTTATTTTATCTTCCTGGAGTGCCTGCTGCTAGCAGTTACACAGTTCCATTGTGTGGCAGTCTTGTCTGTTAAGAACATTGCACAAAACAGCTATTTAAAGATTTTCCATTTTTATGTTAAACTTTATAATTTTACAGTAGTTTAAATTTACAGGGTTTGTTTCTCAAGCTTAGGGTATCTCGTTACATGTGTTAGAAGTAGCATTGCCGGTCCCATTAATTAAGTATTTGCCTTTATAAACTAGATGTTGTCCGATGTGAATGTGTAGATTTAATTGGGCAGCAGGGGTCCCAGAGCTAAGAAAGCCTGACTTGACCAATTTTAGTGACTTCTCATTCATTGCTGCTTTCTGATTGTCGAGTTGTGCCTAGGGCTTTCACTGGTAGTAACACAAAAATCAGGTAGGGAATTTGCTCTTTGTAGTGACTTTAATTCAAGTATCTCTAAATATCCTAGAAATCAATAATGGCCAAATTTTATAAATGAGGAGTTGAAAGCACATACAGTTTTAGTGACCTGTCCAGGTCACACCCTGAATGAGCAACAGAGCCAAAAGAAATTGGAGAGGATACTCTGGCCTCATCTGGAATCTTTTAACTCTCTTGACCCCCTTCAGTGGGTTTAGGGACTGGCTGATTTCAAAGATTAGTGACCTTTTTGGACTAGTGCCTGGCAGTGAAACATAGAGGCTTGAATTCTTTAGATTTTGGCTAGTGTGGTCCATGATGCAGGCTCAGTTTGGATTTTAGAAGAGTCTGTGTTGTTTGTGAGGAGAGTAAGGAGGGATGGAGAAGAATGTGTTGGGCTGGAATTGAAGTAGGAAGAGGCTTAAGATCACTACAGACACCCAGTGCTCCTTCCCCACCACTTGGGAGGTAGCATAAGCATATCATTACAATTTTTTAAAAAGGTTAGAAGTTGACATTGGAAGGAACCAAATCCAAAACAAATCTCAGAATAACCTTTAAAAGATTCTCAATGGAAAAAAACAAGGTTATCCTCTGTTTTGAACTCCTGCAATTTTGATAATTGCATTTCTCTTGAAGAAACCATTCCTAGAGCACCATTCTCCAACATGTCTTATGTAGAACGCTCTGTCTGCAAGATGGTAATTGGTGTTAGAACAAAAAAAAAAGGCACTTGTTCAAATATGTTGGCATAGTTCTACACACTTGCTTTCCTTCATGGAGATTCCTAAGCATGTTGTCATGTTAAGGGCTCTGAAAAGCCCTATGGGGAAGAAACGTTATTTTAACTTGTTTGACCATGAACTCTCACCATGCTGCAGCAAAACAACTACATACAGCATTTCATGAAAATAGAAATAATCTACAGAAGACATTTTAGGAAAATGAATAATCTTTCAATATTTAAAAAAAAAGTCCTATACCCAGTCCACTGTAAAAATTTCCATCTAAATCCTAAGTCACAGAATTCTACCTCTGGAAACAAATCCAGTGGTTTAGTCTAACATCCTGGTTTAGAGAGGAGGCACAGAACATTAAATAACTTTTCTAGGTCACATGCTCAGTCAGAAAATGGACCATCAACCAGGTTCCCCACCTCCCAAGCTAGTGCTTGTCTCTGTCAACACTCTGCCACCAAGAGCACCTTTAATATGTCCCTACCCTAAATCCTCTGTAAATTTAGAATCATTTTAGTGTGGGCTTGAAAACATAAAACTGAAATGTTGCTACATTAGTGTCCTGTGCTAAAGTTTGCCTAGAGTGAGACAGGGCAAGGAGAATAGGATCTCGAAGGAGCGCCAAAGAAGAGCCCAATAATTTGAAAAAGGGATGCTCCAGGAGAGGGAAAGAGTTTTAAAGGCTATTAAAGCTTTCAGAAAAATTATAGGTCCAGAAAGCATGCAATGACAAATAGACCCTGAAGCTGCGTAAAGCAAGCAGGTAAGAAAGTTTTTGAAAGCAAGAACTTCTGAGGGTGCAGGAAAGGTAGAGTGCATTGCAGGGGGATATACAGGGAGAGTTGCTCATGAGTCTCTTGAGTCACTGGCTTGACTCAGCACTGAAATGTGGACCTCAGGCAAAGACAGATGGAAACTTGTTTTACGAAGGTCCAGAAGAGGAATTGTCTCATAAGAGCATATAAATAGAAATGGCTTTATGTGCCTGGGTCGTCTATAAATCTGCTATTCCCCTTATTTGTGTACATTTTAGGCTAATAGAGGCCCTAAAACTCGCGTAAGAGTGTGTATGTTAAAAAGAATTCTGATTCCCTGGGCTTCATTGAGGGAGGGAAATGAGGAGGTGAGGATGGGTGGTGGGGAACAAGAAACACAGTTTTTGGAGGAAAAACAAAAACCTGATTCCTTGGGCAGGGTGGTAGAGGGTGGAGTTGAAGGGAGGCTTCGACCACGCCAAATCTAAATAGCCTGGAAGGCTTTTATTTGGAACTCTACTTTGGCAACGTTTTAGCACAGTATGGTTTCCATTCTTGGCAGAGAAAAGAACCCGGACGGGAACAGAACTGGCTCAGTCTTCACTCTGACAATGCACTCATAATAATGGAAGACATCTTTCCCCTATAACTTTGAAAAACATGAAAGCAGATATTGGCTCTGAGTATGTCTGATAGTCTAACTTTATTTCCTGTCAACAGAAATAACTCTGATTTATATCTGGTCATCAGCTTCACACACTCACACACAACTCATATTGAGAGAGCACGGAGAGGTGGAAGCCTCAGAGCTGTGATGTATGCCTACCCAGCAAAGCTGACGGGCCCAAAGGAGACCTCAGGGACTGAGAAAGACTTTTTAATATTCTCGCTCTTCTGACACTCTAATCCCCTGTGCATCCTTTCAGTGAGGTATATTACATGGGCTTCAGATGAGCTACACAGCAGCTTTGATCTCTGAGCCCCTCACCTACCTTTCTTGTGATCCCGAAGGTTGGTTGGCCTGTATCCAATAATTATAGTGAGATGCTGAATGATCCATGCTGGCATCTGGCACACTGTTTTCTTCTTTTAATATTTGGGTACATCAGAGGAGTATGAGAATTTCTAAAATTCCATTTTCTTCTCAAAATTGATCGATGGTACAGGCAGTGGAAATTGAGTGAATGTGCCTTTTTAGTTAATTCCATCTTGTGTCATCTGGTTTTGAATTCAGAAGCATTTTTTTCCCCACTGTTCTGTTATTATACTGTATAATTCATTGAATGTAAGATGTCATTAATCATAAGATGCACCATTACTTTATGTACTGCTAGGAAAGAAAAAAATTGTTTCCAATTAAAATATAACCTAATAATTTTTACATTTAATGTTTGTACTTTATTAAAAAGGTTCTTTTATATTTATTTAGGTAGGTTTTTGTTATGGATCATGCTTATGCATACATGAAAAAGAAAATATATATAAAATGAACTGGCTAAAGTTTTCCTAAAACTTCTTAATATTCAAAGTCCAACTTTTCTGAATCTCTTTAGAGACAGAATCTTCAATTTCTATGTGATTGTACACAATGCAGTGTTTTGCCCCCAAAGTCAATGACACAGCACAATGACAACTATCTGATGACCAGTGCCAGGCTGACAGCGAGCCTAAGTGTCAGCAATTGTAAGATGCCATGGATTGTGAGAAGCCAAGAATTTGAGATACATCCTGATCTTAGAGATGTTAAAATGTGAAAAAAAAAAAGGGCCGTTTAGAATGAAAGAAATATGGTTTGTTTTGGCATTGAAGCATGCAGATTTACTTATACAAAATTTTAAAATATTTTACAAAAAATTTCTATTTGTATTTCTGAGGTTCAATATCAATCTCAGAAAAGTGCGCCAAGTTTAAAATCATTCACACCTAAAGCTTTTTACTTAGATTGAATGACTGTTTCAATGTAAGCGATGCATAGGATTATAACTGAGCACACTTAATTTTGCTTCTAGAAAGACTCTAGAGGCTCTCTTCCTGAAAGAAGTGGCTGTTGACTTGCATCTCCATCCATCAAGCTGTGAGGCAATTCCATATACTTCCTGGGAAAGGATCCTGCCAATATTTATTACACTTTCATTAAAAAAAAACAGCACAGTTTCAAATATAAAAAAAAATATTCATGTCTATTTGGCAAAGCTTTTGGTAAAAAGAAGAATAGTAGCAGTCCTTTCCATTTTTGTGCCTATACTTACAACAAAGTAAATGACATGTACTTTTCCAACCTTAGAGCCAAGATTTTTTCTTTATGACATAGCTATAAAACTAACACATTTTGTGAAAAAGGATTTTTAAAGAAAAAAATGAAATTGTTAGTAATCACTAGAATTATATTGAAGAAAATGTTCCATATTATTTGAATAAAAATTAAAGATAAACATGCTAGCTTTTTGGAATGGTAAATTGGCATGTATTAAAACACAGACATTATGAAATTCATAAGCATTTATATTTTATTTACTCTCAGGAACTTTAATTTTTAAAGCTAATATTTCACACATGTATTTCACATATACAATCACATAAAAGCAGATTTTTTTCTTTCTATTTGCCTTAGGCCCAAAAAGAGTTAAATGCTGGTGATTCTGTCTCTGTCCAGCGGAGGGCAGTGATGCCCACCTTTAGAAACGGGATCCCCATTACGGATTGGCCCAGCACCAACCTGGGAAACCGTACACTAGCTGCGGTCAGGCCATGATCACAGTCCTTGGCAAAGTCAGCAAAGCCACGGCTAGGTGACTTCAGGGGGCTGGCTGGCAGAGTTGAAGACTCCTCTTCCCAGTTCTATGGAATTTCCTCCTCCAGCCTTGAGATGTACTGGCAGTGCAGGGAAAATGTGAGGCTCTGTGACATGCAAAGGGGCTAGGACGAGCCCCACTGCTTAGCTGCTGAGTTTACCTTTGACAGTAAACTTGAGGAAATGTGGCTAAAATGTGGTTCATTCCCTTCCCAAGAGATTTCTGTCTTGGAGTTAATTTCTACTTACATTGCATTTCCTTCTGCTTTCTGCTCTGATGAAAGACAATGACAATGAGGAGGAGATATCCAGGCTTTGTCCTGTGGGTATCCTCTACCACAAAGCCACCTCCCCACTAGCACTGGCCAGCACTTTACTTCCTTCCCACAGTGTTTGCACTCGCCAGAATTCCAAGGGGACTGAGTGGCAGAGGTGCCTCGGTTCCTTAGAACTTGCAATTAACATGGAATGCATTGGGCATTGGTCCACCTAATGCCATTTTTATTATTCGATTTAAAGAAAATGTTAAATTAAAAATTTTCCAAGTGCCTTAATGAAGTAACAAATGCTGAAGAATGAATTATTCTAACCTTGTGTGTTACTTGGAACGACAGAAGCACTGGAAACAATGCAGAAAAGAGTAGAATCTAAAGGTGTTGTGAAAGTGTAGTTGTAGAACCCCGGCCACAGATTTTCATCAGTACAGAGTAAATTGCCCAGGCTGTTGTTGTTTTTCCAATCCTAAAGAGTGCATATAATATGTGCACAACTTAAGGAATAATAACAAAATAGACACCAGCATATCCACCTCCCAGCTTAAAAAACAGAATCCTACCAGCACTTTGGCGCCCTGCTTCCATTTTCCCCCTTCTCTCTCAGAGGTAACCATTCTCCCAAATTGTAATCTTTTCTGTGTTTTTCTTCACAGTATGAATCCCACTTTATTCTGTTCCATTGGTCTAGTTGTCTATCCCTGCACCAAAATAGCCCTGTCCAAATGACTGAAGTTTTTTAGTAAGTCTTCATTTCTAGTAGCTCAAGCCAAGTCCCAACCACCTCCTCACTCCCTCAACCCCTGTTCTTTTCAGGGCTCTCTTGACTAGTCTTGTTCCTTCATAGGATTAGTCTTAGCATTCATAATTAATCATCATTTGCACAAAAAAATGAAAGAAAAATAGAGGATGGGAAGTTGAGTCCCTGAGCCAGTCCCCTCAATCCAATGACCTGGTTTGAATCCTGGCTCCCTCTGCTGCCTTGGGCAAGATATCTAACCTCTCTGAGCTTCAGTTTCCTCATCTGTGAAATACAGATAATAATATAATGGTACCTGCTACATAGGATTGTTGTGAGAATTACAATGTGATAATATAGGCAAGGTGCTTAGAGCATCACCTAGAAAGTTCTTGACAAATGTCAGCTACTTATATTGTCTCTGTTGATTTTGAATAGCCAGGGAGCTTCTGAAGTCATCGTGCCCTCAGCTGGAACCCTGGCTGTCTCCCACCAGGTGTGGAACCTTGGACTGGTTTCTTCCTCTCTCCAAACCTCTGTTTCCAAATTTGCAAAATGGGGATAACATTAGGGCTGTTATAAAGATTACATGAGAAAACCAAGGGAAATCACGTAGTATATTGTCTGGCATGTTGTAAGTGCTCAACAATTTCATTTCAGTATTTTAATTAGATTTTATTTTTAAAGTGATGTGTATCTTAATGCTAAAAACTGTCTCTACTGTTACTTCTGTATATCTACAAAGACACTTGCCTGGGGAAGAATGCTGGTAGTAAAGAGAAGTTTGTAAAATCACCTCTTGTGATCTTGCAACTTTTCTTTGTTTTCAACTTTTTGAGTGCAGCAAGCTCAGGAGGAGAAACTGTTCCTTATTCAGGGCCAAACTCTCCTTCCTGGTTCTTTCCTCTGGTTCCACAGCCTGCTTTACTGGCTTAGAGCAGACAATGCAAAGCCATTTCTTAACTTGTTTTCCAGAATCAGAGGAAAGTTTAACATAACAAAATTTTATAGCTCCTGCCCAGTAACATATATTACTTTAAAAAAATAAAAATACCTTTCCCTTATCATGCATTATTCTTTTACATGTACAATTTTCCTGACGTATTGAAGTAATATTCCACGGTTTGCTATGACTTGGAGGTTTATGGCCCTTCTGTGGCAGATCAGACTAAACATAATTCATTCATAGCTACTTAGTGCTCAGGGAAATAAACCCCTGAACTTAAATAACTATGGTGTGACCTCTGTAAAATATTATTTATGGCTTTAAAACTACTATTATGTAGATATCAAGATGTGCCAAATGTTATAAACCAAACACCAGCCAGTAAACGGGACAACTACTATTCCATTTATTTTTTCCTTCCTTTCTGGATATTTCTCTACAAATGCTATTTTTGTTTAAATGGATTCTGGGGTAATTACCCGGCAGGGGAAAGCAATGTTCATTTACATTTTATTATAGAATACTACAGTATGTAAAAAATTCTCTTCTATAAACTTAGAAGCACCACAAAAATGTAAACATTCCATTAACATACTGAAGTTTAATAGGAAAGGCATTGATTACCTTTGAGCATAAAGTAACTATCCCCACTATCAATGGACTAATGTAACACATCTGCTATTCATTTCTGCAAATTAGTTTATGGAGGAAAACCTGATTGTACATTTAAGTTATCCAGATGGGAACTTTAAGCTGAGCATTTCCATGCTAAAAATATATGTACATTCCCAGCACTCGTTACTTTAAAAATTTCAGATGTTTAGAGTGCCATCTCTTCATCTGTTTCCTGAATTATTTCCTATGCATTCAACTGTATTGTAGGAAATAAAATATTCAGTGGCAGTAAAGTCCTGGAATCATTGGTTTTCTAATTGTCATTCCACAAATGTTTAAGGACCTACCGTGTGCTGGTCATGACACTTGGCATTGGCAGTAATAAGGATGAATGAGAAGAAAAAATTCTCAGCTCTCATAGAACAGCCTGAATAGGGAGATAGATCAACAAATAATCCATTTCCAGGCAGCATGGTAAGTGCTCTGAGAGAGGAATGGAACCAGCACCAGGGGAGGACAGGCCATGGAGGAGGGCTTTGCAGATGGCTTCACAGAGGATGGAAACACAGCTGAGTCTGGGTGAAGAATGAGTGAGGAGATGCAGGTGGTCAGGTGGATGGCAAGACCGGCATGACCAAAGGCATGAGGGGACATTGGGTTCAGTCCTCTTCATTCAACATGGTTGGAATTTGGTGAGATATTGGAAAGAATGTAGATGAAGACTTAGACTGAGACCAATCATGAAGGCTTGTATGTCCTGCTAAGAATTTAGACTTCCTCCTGCAGGCTGTGCAGACATGAGTGATTTTGAATTGAGGGGTAACTGGTTAAGATATGTGTTTGGGGTAGCTCTTTGTGGCTATGACATGGAGCATAAACTGGAGCCCACTTAGGAGGCTCCTCCAACTTCCAGATGAGAAATAACAAAGCCCTGGGCCACAGCAGTGATAAAGAGAGAATTGACTGAGAGAGCATTTGGGATGGAGAAGCAACAGGATCTGTTAACCAGTCAGATTATGGGAGGAAACAGAGAGGGACAAGTCAAGGAGGCAGTTCAGGTTTTTGGCTGTGCTCATTGAGGGGACAGAGGAGTTATTTTCATCATCTGGGTCTATACTTGAAAGGACAGGTTTGGAGGAGGGTTTGAGATGAGGTTAGTACTGAACACACAGACATTCTGGTACCTGTAGGACATTCAGATATGTCCAAGAGGTGTTTGGAAATGTGAGTTTGGAGAGGTTAGGGTTGGAGACAGAGATCGTGCCGCTTATATATGTGATGATCAGTGATGTTTTTAAAGATTCATGAAAGTGAATATGTGAGCTAATTTGCTCTTCTAAGTAAAACTTGAGAAATACCATAACTCAGTGATTTGCAAATTACATTGAAATAACAGGTAAGTCTTAATCCTCCAAGACCCATAGGAAAAAATAGACAGGGAAAGAGTAAAAAGTATTTCACATTCTATCACTTAGTATGAACAGGAAGCGTTGCATCTCCCATTTTTGATTCTTTAAGAAAAATGGGAAGGAAATATCTTTTACTTATTAAAATCATAACAAAAATTAATCAAGTCTTTTTTTTTGGAAAATACTCAAGTGGTCCATTTCAATGACTATCACTACCTCATCCAGAATTTATACTTTTGTTTTTTCTTTAAGAACACTACTTATTTTCATAGAGTTCTGAACAAAACTGAGCAAAATAGAAAGGAATATATTTCTACCTCATTGGTCTTGATGACTTTCTAAAAAGCTCATGCATTTTGATGGATAAGATTAATGAGACCACATAGTGTTAAGCACCTTGGACTTTCAGAACAAAGGGCTTTTAGAAGAACAAAGTATCATTATTAATGACACATCATTTACAGTTTTCATCGGTAATGTAAGGTTTCAGCAACTTTAATAGGAACTTAGGAGCTCAATGTAGAGGGCAAGGCTATTAGCTAAGGTTCTTGACACTAATACCTTTTGCTTCTAAGGAAAAAGATAAATCACACTCAAATTGATCAAAAGACAAGCTGAGGGGTTCAGAAGGAGGTGAGCCACCATCCACTTACTGAATTTCTTAAAGGCTTTGTCATCAATGAGCCCTGCTGGTGAGCCCTGCCCTCTGCATGGGCTTCCTTCCCTGGCTGCCAATTCCTTGCCTTCTAGGGACCCTGCTGGCCCAGAAAAAAAGCCTCGTGCTTCATACCTCCTTTCTCTTTTACTCTCCCTCTCCTATCTCTCTACAACCCCCAATCTATGTTGGGTTTCATCACTGCAGGATTTTCTCTGTCCTACATGAACTTGGACAGCCAAGTACATTAAATAAAGGAATGCCAGCGTGCTCCAGTGACTTAATTGACGTGAGTACCAATAACAATGGCAATCCTAATGCAACGTGGCAAGACAGTGGGGAAGTATTTTTTTCTGAATACATATTGTTAGTCTTATCAGGGAAATTTTGGAGGATGCCTATGTACATAGCACCAACACTGTTAGAAAATTTTGCAAATTCTTTACAAAGTGCTGCTGTTATGTAAGATTTCTTTCTTTCTTAATTTGTTTCAGTCAGATTCACTAAGGCCTTCTTAGTGACTCTTTAAAAACTGCTCTGTTTTTGTTGGAGGAGAATTAAGTTAAATTCTGCTGGGGGAAAAAAATTAAAGTTAAAAATATCTTTAAAATTCACCATCTAAAATCAGCCAGCTCTATTTCAGGTAGAGAGAAAAAATCTGGGACACAAAGAAATGCCCAGTAAAATTAAAGGAAGAGGGAATTTACTTTTATTATAGAAACGAATGACTTACATCCAAGGGCATATAAGGAACTGGTTGATAACATTGCGGCTCTACCAACAACTCTCTTTGAGAGAAGTAACTCAAGATAGATGAGATCTCCAATTACAGGAAGAGGGCAAGCAACAAAGTGAGGCAGAAAATGTTGTGATTATATGTTACAAAGTGATATTTGCTCTAAAGGAAATTCCAGACTATTATTCTGTCTCTGATTTTTAACAATTACATAGTCAGCAAATTGTTTAGTGGATTTGATTTGATTGTGGAAATACCTGGAAAATCTTTCTTGTTATTCTGTTTCAGGAGCTCTCACCGACCACTTTCTCCTTTGCTTGTGCTTTTGTTTTACAAAGTAGGTCAAAGCTCATTTCTGATCAAATTGTTGTTCACTCTTTTCTTTCACCTTCCTAGAAGATACATCTTTAGGTAGGAAACAAGACAACATGGGAATTCCAGTCCAACTGGAAGCCTGAGACACCAGAAAAAATGCACAGGGATCATTGCAGGAAAATGTTTTACATTTTCATTTTAAAGTTTCTGTGCTTTAGAGCCCAACATACCCAACAAATAATTGCAATTTACAATTCAAAGAAAATGCAGAGGTAAGACTGCTATGACCACATTCTTTAATAACTTTTAATATTAAAAGTTTTTTAAAAAACTGACCATTTATTAAATTCAGACAATAGTTGAGGACTATAGCTCATATACATGTTGATGTTCATATAAGTCCAAATTCTGTTTTAGAAATTTAACAATGAATTGATTTTAACTGAGCTTTATTCTGAAAAATAATTTTCTTGTTGCAATATAAATCTGCTATTAACAAATGAGCAAGGTGGTTGGTACTGTTTGTGCCTTTAAGATCATAGTTCAAAAGAATTAAGCAAACATGATAACAAAGATAAGATAAACATAACCTTTATTCTCTTTCAAGAACCCAGAGGAAAGAGCATCGAACCACATTCATTAACTTAATCAGAATCAGAATTGCTTAAATTTCATGGTCTCATTTAAAATGTTATAGCAATAGACTGAGTATTCTAAGAACGATAGCAAAATACATGTTGCTCTCAAATACATAGTTTAAAAATGTAATAACTCTCTTAGCCAATATAGAGGAGGGCTGGGCTAGTGAGCTACTCAAACATTCATGATAAATAAAAATTACTCAATGTACATATAATGATCACATTTTCATAGCCTAAAATCCCAATACAAAATCTGACAATAAAATTGTTTCACAGTCAGGAATTAGGAAAGTATTTTTTGGTATACATAAATGGTGGGACAGAATCGTCTAAATCATAATTGTCCCGGAAGACCCAAGACAGACATCAACACACACATACTGCCCACTGTTCAGTAATCTCAGAACTAGAATAGAGTAAAATAAAATCAATACAATTCAAAATTTCTTTGTCTAATAAAAATTCAATACAATTCAAAATTTCTTCGTCTAATAAAAAAAATACTTCAAGATCTTGCACTGCCTTAAAGGAATGAGCATAAACAGTAGCAACTGGAAAGTAGCTGTAACAGACAGCAGACACTGGAGAATTCTTCCTGACAAATGCCAAATAACTGTTTGTGTTTAGCAAATAAACCGGTAAGTTGATATCATGATGGGGTTTTTTTTTTTCAAGTTTTTATTTTGCCATAAAAGGAAGGTTTTTTAAATAAAAATGTTCTATTTCTTCTAAGGATAACTTTATACATATTGATTGGTGTTAATCAATAAAATCAACTGAATGATTTTAGTCAAGTGTTTTAACATTATCTCAAAGGTTCAAATAATCTTAAGATTCTAATTTACAGATAAGACTATATGCCATCCTACCTCAGCCACAAAAAAAAAGACTATATGCCTTAGCATTCATTTAAACATGATTACTAGAAACTTACATGTTTCATTTGAGAATATAAATTTAAGTTTTTTTCCCCAGATCCAAGGGAAAGGTATGAATAAAGCCCTCTCTCACTAAAATAATAATAATAATAATAATAGATGACAAAGAGGATTCAGCCAGAAGTCAGGAGACATAGATGTGATTTTAGGGAAATTACTTTCCTTGTGAGATCCCTTCCAGCTATCTGATTCTAAAATTAAAACATTCTCTCTGAACTGTACAGACTGGCCCTGCAGTTTCAAGTTTCTACACAGTACCTAGTGAAGTTTGAATGTCTGTTTTTACACTAAAATATTACACAAATCAACACAAACCCTGTCCTGCAAATCTCTCCGCCAACTAGTTTTCTAGAGATAGCAGTTTTTTTCCCCATTCATTCCATAAATCATCAAGAACTTCCTACATTCAAGGCAGAGTGCTAAACCAAACCTACAACATGACTGTCATTGCTCCTGGGAACAAATTACAATCTGAAAAATTCGATTTAGGTGACTGCTTCTGGCAGTCACCAACCTAGCTCAGGGTAATGATTCTCAAATTTGAGGGAATACAGGAATCACCCAGAAGAGCTTGTTAAAACACAGCTTCAAGGGGCACCAGCCCTTACGGTAACAGAATCTCTGGGTTTGGCACCTCCTAATCTACTTACACATTTAACAAGTATATTCTCCTCCCCCTAACCCCTCCATGCCTCTGCAGGTAATTTGTGGGCCTCGCTCTCTATCCCAACCTCCCCATCTCCCCACAAAAAGGAAAAGCTCTAGACTCAGAGTCAGGAGCCAACTGCCAGCTAGCTGCCTAATCTTGAAATGAGTTGTTTAACACTGCTAGGTCTCTTAATCTCTTCATCTGACATGGGTTGAATAGGAGTCTCTACCATCCCTTCCGCTCTCAGGTGCTACAGACTTTAAGAATCTAACATGTCAACTCGGTGTTGTGAAGGAGGTGAGGACAATTTGCAAGGATGTTTCACTCTGCAGTGCAAACACCCTAGCAAGGGGTAATTCCTTTCTCTGGCCCCCTCATCCACCACGGGAGGAAAAGTGTGGCAAGGTTGGAATTGGGTGAGGGGTGGAGACGCCAAAAGAAGCTTGCGATCGTTTTGGCACGCAGCAGGAAGGGTCCTTGGAAAGCTGGAATCAGTCGTCGTCGTCGTCGTCGTCCTGGTCCTGGTAGCGAATGTAGACGACCAGCATGACAAAGCCCGTGAGGATGCAGAGGGAGCCGACGACCAGGTAGGCGATACCCAGGAAGGGGTTCTTGCCGCCCATCCACGAGATGCTGCTGAAGATGATGAGCTTGTGGCCGCCGAACGCGCGCACCGGGTAGTTGTAGGTGATGTTGACGCGGTAGGCGCCCCGCGGCAGCCCGGCCGAGTAGTTGCCCTGGCGGATGCGCGCGTACAGCTTGCGGAAGGTGGGCAGCGCGGCCGTGCGCATCCACACCACGAAGTCCTGGTTGATGAAGCCGGTGTTGTTGGGGTCGGAGCTGAGCTTGTAGACCGGCCGGTGCCAGTTGGGCGGGGGCACCGTGCCGCGGAAGGCCAGCGCCAGGCTGCCGTTCACCAGCGGCGGGTTGCGGAACTTGACGTGGTAGTCGGTCCACCAGGCGATGCCGGTGCGGTCGAGCGGCACCTCGACGTAGGGCCCGCCGGGCACGCGCTGGTGCCGCACGGAGAAGGAGTCGTTGAAGAGGCTGTTGGCGATGGCGCCGCAGGGCGCGATGGGCAGGCCGGCCGCGCTGAGCTGGTAGGGGGCGCACTCGTTGGTCGGGTGGCGCAGCGCGCTGGCCAGCCCGCTCAGCTGCTCGTCGTCGCGGGACACGCCGTAGCGCCGGTTGTTCTGGTAGAAGTTGGTCAGCTCGTAGTAGAGGTACACGGGGCCCTGGAAGAACTCAGGCAGCGAGAAGTACCAGGCGCACGAGCAATTGGGCGGCGGCACGCGGCCCTCGCCGGCCGCGGCGCACACCGAGCAGTTGCCGGTGTCCGGGTTGCCGGTGTAGTCGTACTCGAGCTCCTTGATGCCGTTGGAGGAGTAGTAGAGGCCCAGGCCCAGGCCGATGAAGGCCAGGCCCGCGCAGAAGAAGAGCGGCAGCGCGATGCTGGCGGACAGCAGCGGCTGCCAGGCCGGGAGGCGCTGCTGCGTGAACGCGGTGTTGTCGGGCTGGTGGGCGCCCCGGGCCGTGGCGCTCCAGGTCATGGCGGCCGCGCCGGGCCGGACGGACGGACGGAGAGTTGCCCCGGGCCAGCCGCGAGACGCCTCCCCCTCCGCGCTGGGCGAGCCCCGGGGCTGCTCCCAGGCCGGGTTTCCCTCCGGCTCCGGTGAGTTTTTGCGCTGGCCCCGCCTCCGCCTCCCGCACAGGTGAGTCTTAGTTCCAGGTTCTAAGTGCAGTGACCAGACCCCTCAGTTCCGCCTCGGCCCAGGTGATCCGGGCCGGCCCCGCCCCTGCGGTAACCGGGAGCCGCACCTCGCCCCGCCCCTTCCGAGGTGAGCCGTGCGAGTGTTCGTTACCGCACCTGGCGGGCTCAAGCCGCGTTTCTTCCCTGTCCGGGTCTGTCGGACGCCAGCTCCTCCTCCCCCAGGTAAGTGGCAGCCTGAGGCCGCCTCTGAGTGGCTCATACCTTGCTCAGGTACCACCTTCTCTTCCGCCTTTCAAATGACTAGAGTGCCTGGGCCAGTCTTTCCTGAGATAATAGGTGCTGCAGCCTCCAGCAGAAACCCACTGAGGGCTTGCACCTTGGTCCTAGAAGCTTGAAGATTTCAGGTTATTAATCCTCCTTTATTTGGGGAGGAGTGGGGAAGGTGACTCTAGACCCTTTTGCCTTTGTAGATTAATTTATGGACACTTTTTCACCGAGTTTTCAGCCTCAAATTGTAGTGCCTAAGGAGTTAAGCTATGATAAATCTTTTGGAATTCAATTGTAGCATTCAAATTTTAATGTTTTTTTTTTTAAGGGAAAATAATTTTTTTTTTTTTTTTTGGCCAGATCCCCCGATCTGGTTGTATAACTAATAAAGGCGGAAAGTCCTCTAAAAATAAAATGTCCCTTAAAGGGAATCAAAGACTGGAGAGGTTCAGAGCCTTTAAATATCTCTCTAGCTGGTGGAGAAACTAGGAAAGGAGAAAAATGCATGGGACTACATGTGATTTCTTTTTCTTTACAGATTATTTGCCCCACTGGAGAAAGGCTTGATCCAAAGTCCCAGGAGACCTAGCTGCTATCTACAAAGACATTTGGAATGTTTGGCCTGAGGAGGTGAACTATAATGATTTATAGGACTTATTGTAAAAAGAACTCAAATTAGCCCTGAACGTTGTCTGGGATTCTGGCTTTTGCACCTAGGCTGGTACAAAATACACAAGGGAGTATTGGAACATTTTGACTTTGTGCTAAATCTTCCTCAGGTATTGAGATGTTCTTGCTTCTCCTCCAGCATATAAAATGCAGGTAATTTAAATGTTTTCTCTATTACACTTTTGCACTCAGCATAATATATTGCATTTAGGAATTATTCAAAACCCATCAAAACTTGGAAAGTTAAAATGCTCATTAAATTGAACAACAGGAATTTTTTAAATCATTTTCCAAGTGTTGAGCCCTATGCTAATAAGACCAAAAAGGACCCTTGA
The DNA here is from genome assembly GCA_008086735.1 of Cheirogaleus medius. Classification (NCBI taxonomy): domain Eukaryota; kingdom Metazoa; phylum Chordata; class Mammalia; order Primates; family Cheirogaleidae; genus Cheirogaleus; species Cheirogaleus medius. Next base: position 7,337,941 of record VBSM01002121.1, on the reverse strand, counting down.
CCTCAAGGCATTTGCAATCTGTTAGGGAGCATATTACTTAGGAGTAAGAAATAATCAAAATAGCCAATAGATAGCATGTAATCAAGTCCCAAATTGTGCTTTACAGAAGTCACACTAAAATTAAAAAGTAATATTATTTTAATAATGGAAAATTGATTCCATTTTGTTGAATGAATGCAGGTTGGAAGCTTTAGTTGTTAGAGAATACTGAGCGACCGAAGTAACTTGAGTTTCATTTTCCTCACTTCTTATGATATCACAAGAGAGGAAATTCCAACATTCTCAACAAGTTCCTATAGTGTGATCCATTCTCCACTGACCTTTTTTTTAATGAGATAAAAAGAATAAATAGTTATTTGTGGTGGTGTGGCTAAGTTCCACCCTCCCCTCAATCATGGAATCATCAGTCTGCTTGATATAGAGTTCACAGAACAAGTGTCTAGGAAGGAATTCAGTTCTCCCCACTTTAGCTAGTAGATCTTAAGTCTAACCATTGCATCACCACCACACCCCTAAAAGCACAGGCTCTCCTTGAGCTCAGAGCCTTTCCTCCTTGTCTGCTCTCCCTGGATGACCTAAAAGTATTAATTTATTTATTCTGCTAATTAAGATAACACAGAGTTCCAAAGATAAAAGAGGAGAATATTTCAAGACAGGGAATGATGAACAGGGTTAACCACACAGCTCAGGGTTCAAGGGAGATAAGAAATGAAAAGGAGCCATTGGGTTTCACTTCCATGGGAACATTTGGGTGGTGGGGTGGGAGGAGTCAGGCAGGAGGAGGCAGGTGCAGGGGAAGGGGAGTAAAGCCAAAGTAGGAAGACTCTTTTAAGAAATGTGTAGGAAGGGGAGGCGAAAGGCAAGTGGTGATTATGTAGAAGAGGATATATCCTAAAGGAAAGGCTTCTTCATAGGTGGCAGAGAAGTGTTTATTCGGAGGGAAGAAGATATAGTGCACCTGAGGCTGGAGAGAGGGATGGCAAACTTACAGGTGGTACAAAGGCAGGAGCAGGCTGGAGGCACTGATCCACCCACTGGCTCAACTGGTTCCGGACAACAGGTTCAGTGTTATCTCCTCTTCAAAACTGGAGGGTAGGGAATAAGGATGGTTGCAGAATGCAACTGGGGTTTGGGCTGCCGAAACTCAGGCTGGGAGAAGGCAAATGACTGCATGTGCCCAGCATATGGAGGTTTTCAGGGCAGGTGAAGTAGAAAGATAAAACTTTGAGATATTTCAGTCCTTGTGGACGGGGTGGCAAAAGTGGTGAGCCTTAGTATTTAACAGAATGGCAAAGAAAGTGAAACCAAGCCCGTGTATTTGAAGAAAAGGAAGGGACTGGTACACTGGCAGTCCTAATGATGTTACAGGCAGGTGGCATAAAAGCTGGGAGGAAGAAGCACTGGTATGAAATGGGATGTTAAAGATTTTGGAGGTGAGCAGCACCAAGATCCATGTATATGTGATATTTCCTACAACTTGTAGGTTCCAAAAGGTGGAAAACTGATATACATTGTTGTGTACCTTAGAGTTCATTGTATAACCATGTCTTTCATTTTATTATACATGTTATCATGATGTTTTAAAGGACACGTAGATCATGTGAATGTTTCAGTACCGATAAAGTAAAAAAAAATAGTTCATTCTTAACAATTCTTTATTGCATCGTCATTATTAAGAGAACTCAAAGGAAAAGAAAGGCATTTCTAATCTAAATGCTCCTAAATCACTTTATTTTTCCATTTTATCTTCTAAATTTTATCCATATAAATATTTAATTTTTAATTGGTTGTGATTATGATAAAAATATAATTGTTACTACCCATCAAATTGCCTCCTTTTGGAATGAGATGAAGAATGAAATATTTTCCATGTTCCTTTGTGTTCTTCATAATTTTTTAATGGTTCCATAATTCTTGGCTCTATAATATTTAACTCCTCTCCTATTGTTGGATATGTAAATTATTTCCAGTTTTTCAGTATTCCAAAGAAAATAATAGTGGACGTCTTTTAATGTATAATCTTTAATTTTTTTCCTAGAATAAATTTCTAAAAGTAGGAAAGGGTCTTAAAAGTCAAACTCTTTAAAGATACATCTGGCTAGAGTCTTTTACACTGCCACAACAATGTATTAATATATACTTTGCTACTTTTACCAAAATTTTGCCAACAAAATCAGTTGCTAACCATAGAATAGATTTAGTTTTTGCTGGTAAACTATCAGATATTAGGAGAATTGTATAGGATAGGAGAAAGAATGCTGGCCTGACATTAAGGAAGTCTAAATTCTACTCTAAAGTTCACCAGGAAATAACTGTGCAACCTTGGTCAAATCACTTAACTTCTCTGGTCTCATGATTGCTTCTCTGTACAGATATGTTTACCAAAATAATAGTTTCTCTTTCAAATCAAAGATTTCTGTTCTTCCTTATAATTATTCATTAAATAAATAGCATTTCTATAGGTCAATCATTCTGTAAACGCTTTATATACATTATCTTGTCTAATTCACACCACAAACAGAAGTAGTGGATACAGTTATCATACCCAATGAACTGATGGAGAACTAAGAGTCAGGCTAATGTGATGAAGGCTACCCAAGTTCTCATAGTGGTAACCAGGAGATGAGACTTTCAAAGCTCAGCTTAACCCTAGCATCCTGCATTTTCAGCCACTACACTGTAATGTCTTGGCACACTTCCTCCTAAAAGAATTCAAAAGGCTTCAGCCTTCAACCAGTTTTTAGTGTTGCAGGTTTCTCTTATACCCCAAAGATAAGAGAATTCTGTATTGTTTATACAAAGAGTCCTAGAACATCTGAATTTCCTTTATTTTTGTTTTTACAAAAGCTTTTGTTTTAAAGCAAACTTTTGTTTGGCATGACCATTTCTCTTGCTAAAGTAAAAATAACTTCTCTTGTCTGGCTATACTCAATTTTTGCATTTATTTCATTTAATTCATGACTATTTATCTTACTGTACCAGAGCCTGGGTTTTTAATTGGCATTCCCTTATATAGGTTTATACTGCTCAAGATTGTTGCCTATTACTCTGCCCATGGGGCAGGTTTTATTTAAAAAGAATCAAATTAAATTGCTTCATAAAATTACAGCATGTGTTCAGAAAAGTTTTTAAAAATTCAGTGTGCCTGGATTTCATTTTTCATTAAAAACTGCATTCAACAGACTTCCTGTTTCAAAAGTTATGGGGTGGTACCCCCTAGTGGAAGATGCAGAGAAACTTTGGTTAACTAGCCCTGTAAACACTGGAGGTACAAAAGACAGACACAAATTTTCTCCACCACTCCTTGCTGCAGTGTGTTGGTTCCTTGACACCAACTTACTGCAAAACAGTGGAAGTCATTTGAGAGTGAACTGTGTGCAGAGTTGGGTGGGTTGAGCTGCAGGGGGCAGTATCTGATGGAAAATGGGACTGGGATGGATGACAATAGGTCTGAAATGGCAGAGGTGTTGGGTACAGGCTGGACAGGTTAAAGACAGTGGATAAACCAGCAAGGGTGGGATTTGACTTGAACTATGTGGACAGAGTTTGGCTGTAGGGGTTGTACTTGGTAAGAGAGAGACCCCAAATAGGGAGAGGACAAGTTGGGTGATAGAATTGAGACAGAGGGGAAGGAAGAGCTGTGGAACTTGAAAGAAGAAAGGAGGTTGAGTCAAAACTGAATTAGACTGCCCAGCAGGGCAGGTAAGGGGGCTTTAGACCCAGGGTGAGAACCAGAAGAGGGAAGGGGACACCGAGACCAAGTATCTGTGGAGTCAGCCAATCTGTTGAGGCTAGAGGCCACCTCCTCTGTCATCCCCTGTCCGTGCTGCAGTAAACCATGCTGATTTGGGAAAGGCCTCACCTCGGTGACCTCAGACTGGCTTTCCCTTTCATACAGTGACAGTATCTATTTAAAACTTTAGGAATTCCTTACTTATGTACCAGGAGTAAATAATTAGACATTTTTAAAATGTCAGAAGGTTATCAGATTTTGAAACTGAATAAAGTAAATATTTGTTGTCACATCAGGGCAAAGCCATATGTTCTAATAACCATAAACTGGGGAGGGAGGGCTGACATCCTCTTAGGAAAACTGAGGGGATTCACAAAGACCTGCTTAGGTGCTCTTCACTGGATGGCATCATTAATAAGCTGAACAAACATACTTCCAGTTCCATTCTCTAGGTCACTGATTCAAATGTTAAAATACTTTGGCCCTGGGAACCTATACTTGTCTTCTGTGTTGATCAATATTGACTTGTTAATATTCAATATGGAGATTGTATATCCATAGAGAGTTGCAGGGGCAACCTGACTTTTTTTCTCTGAATAGTAACTCTGAGTTCATGGTGGTTGTGTTTAAATTTTTAATTTTCTTTCTGTATGAAAAGTACTATGAGGATGGTTGTGTTGCATCAATTTATAAACCAAAGTTCAGAAATCTTAATGGAACCAAGATGCTAGATGATACCTTACCTAGTGGTTCCCAAACTGGCCAAGTAGCAAAAGTATTGGGGACAGGAGGATAGTTTCAAAACATACATTCCCTGGAATTTTCCTCTTGCCACTAAACCATAATCTCCAGGAGCCGGTGCCCAGGAAGCTAACTCAGAGCACTGTAATGATTGCCAAGCCTTGGGATCCATTAATCTACTCCAGCCTCATATTCCATGTGGGGATTCTCTTTGATCTTGTCAGGGATTTCTGGGATGCAAGAAACAGAAACTTATTCAAGCCAGCTTTAATAAAGAGGTTTTTATTGTTCAGAGATATGGGAGTCACAGAAGGAAGGAATTGGAAGAAGTCACAGCAGTAGAAAGTCATCAAGCAGCTCCCTTCTCTGTGCATTGTGTATTGCTTCTGCTTCTCTCTGCACCTCCGGCAGGCCATCTTCTTCATTAAGGCTCTTAGGTATCGCTCCTCCAAAGCTCTGCTTGCATGGCTTTTGGTTGCCACAGCTCTGACTCTGACACCAGTGCTGTAACACCTGACAGATCTCTAACTCTGGGAGTCATGTTCTTCAGTTCAAGAGAGAGAGATTGAAGCTTGTGTCAAGGGTCTGGTCCTGGTCCCACCAATTGTGGCAGTGGAGGGGGAAGGTTCCCTCACACACACACACGCATACACACACAGCTGCCTATGTCCACCTCTTCAGTGATAGTTGAGGGGATTCTTCCAACGAAGGGGATGAGATCTGGCTAAACATCCACAGGGTGTCCGCTGCACCTTTGTAACATCCAAGTAGGGGGTCCTTTGGGCTCCCCTTGAGCCCTCCTTTGAGAAGGAACTCACCATTTTGCAAGGTCCATTCCTTGTCCAACAGTTCTAAGAATTTGACTGTTTCATTGGTAACGATCATCGTGTATTCTAGCTTCATTCTCTGGAATAAGATAGAATAAACTTACTCCGTGCCTTTTAAGAATGCTAAGGATGGCTATCATGCTCACCTCAAGATTTTTACGTCCAGCCTATACCTACTTAGATCCCTGACCTGGTCCTCTTTGGATCTAGAGCCTCATCATTCTGATCCCCTCCTTTACACATGGCTTGAGTTTATAGATGTTCTTATTAAATAATTTACGTATTTATACCCAGTAATGTTTTTAAAAAGATTGAGGGTAGCTTTAAACTATACAATAGAACAACATACCAAAAAAACAAACAAACAAACAAACAAACAAAAAAAAGCTTCAAAGCACAAGAGTGAAGGCAAAGGGAATATATTTTGTAAAAGAAGTTGGTTCATTAAGCACCCTCTGTGAAATCCTGTGCTGATGGTAGTCTGTAGAGTTGCTTCTTGGGTTTTCTAGTGGCCAGAAAAGAGGAAGGATGAATCATTGCATCCATGAGAGAAAACAAACCATTAGCTCAGAAGAACTTTAATGATTTCAGCTACAAAGAATAGGAAAAGTATTCTCCTTGGGGTTCTCCCAGAGAAGATCTTGTGAAATCAGGTAAAAAACCATCTTTAACAACATCCTTATGGTAAATACTGCAATCATTTCCTAGAATTGTTTCTTATAACATCTGCCAGAGTGAGATATAACGATGCTTGGTCAAGGCACAGTCAGTAAAGCAATTCTGCAAAGGCCCTGTGATCCAGGCTGGGTGTGCCACGCTGTGGGTCTCTGCCCTGATGGCTATGGATGTGCCAGGGGACCTCACAGTGATTTCCAAGCTGTGCTCCCAATATCCCATTCTCCTGTCCCTGAGCTTCTAAGAAAGACTTGGTCTGAACAAGGATTCTATGCTTTAAAAAGTTGGAAACTACTGAACTGAAAGAATGGGTACATTGCTACCCTTGAGGTAATCCTCCATAAATATTGTTCATTTCCCAAAGTTTTCAATACTGAAAGATGAGCAGTGAGTTCCAAGATTAAACATCCTGATAAGTTCCCGGAGCACAGAGCTTCTGTTTCCAGCTAAATGCAGACAGAGCCATATGCTTTAATAAGCAAGCAATCTAGGGAGGGATTGACAACTTCTTATTAAATCTGAGATACCTAGCAAGGAACATATGGTGGACAGAAGGCCACTGCATCTCCGCTTGGAGGTGGTCTAAGAAAGGACCGTATGTCCATGCTCAGATTCTCCTTAAATAATTTGGTGTTTGCTCTGACAAGATGATACACAAAATACAGCTTCAGTGATTTTAGCTTGAAAAAAAATTTAAATTTCTTATAATCAAATGTCTATTTTATCCATAAACAAATCTCAGTAAGTCTCTCATAGAACATCTAGTTTTTTATACTGAGAAGGGTATACATAAATTTACAAATATATATAAATTAGGAAATCAATGGTTTTGAATTTAGAGCAACTGGTCCTTCTTCATGATAATCATAGCTAGGATCAGCTGTCTTATCAATGCACTTCTAATTCTTGATAATAAGACCATGGCATTGATGAACCAGAGAAAGGAAGTTTCTCTAGACCCTGTAATTGGAGTAAACTCTGTATCTGTCCATCAATGGACTATTACTCTCAATCTTGGAACATAGTGGTATTAAGTACAGGTTTCTTATTAGCCTTTGTGGCTGAGGGTCGAAGGATGGGGAATCAATATTGAGCTTCTGTACCTTAGCCTATAACTGATTTCAGTTTTTCAGTTCTCAGAATCAAAGATTACAGAAAGTACAATAAAAACTGCAAGTACTCTTAGGCTTTCCTTATCAAATTGCTCCACAAAATTGACAAAGAATTTAATAATGATCAGGGGTGAAACAGCTGTGCCTATAGCTGACCTTGAGTAGAACATTGGTCCAAGAGTCCCAGAATTCATAATTCATCAAGCAGGAAAGTGGCACCATTTTAGATGGACCACCTAGTAAATTAGGAAGAGAGTAAAAGATTGCCCTTAAGAAAAATGGGATAGACCAAACTCTGGTCCAATCAATAAGGAAAATTTTCTTATTAAAAATACCACCAACAAGGGGTCTTCCTTGACTACTCACAAACCCATGCAATGACTCAACTTTTCTTTCAAAAGTTCTGTGGGAATAGTGTATATATATATGAAGAGCCCTATGTACTATATTAATAGTAGTAGATAATTGGAGAGTAGAAGTGGAAAGTTGTAAAATTAATAAAGTATAAGCAAATCTTCATTAACCCCCCAAGATGGCAACAGGAGAGGTACAGACCCCACTGTCTGTTTGCAGTGGTCCCCAACCTGTTTGGCACCAGGGGCCGGTTTCATGGAAGATGATTTTTCCAGACTTTTTCTGGACTGGGGATGGGGGATAACAGGCCACTGACCAGTAATGGGCCAGCACAGCCCAGCGGGTGGGGACTGCAGTGGGACAAAGCCCTAAAATGCCTGATTGGCCACAGCTGCATGGACTGATCGTGCTCCCACCTTCAGAAAGGGCCCGTCAGCTGGTGCTGAAAGCAGAAGCACGTGGCAGTCAGTAGGCCCATTCTACCTCATCTCAGATGACCATGGCAGGGGCAGCACACCAGAACCTAAAAGTCTGGCAGGCTGGGCAGCAAGTATGACAGCAACAAAGAACAGACTTATGAAGGACTGGTCCCAGGTCTTCCTTCCAGGAGCAGAGGAAGAAACCCCTGCCTCCTGCATTGTCCCCACCCCTGTAGGCCTATACAGCCCACCTCTGGCTGGCCTCACATTTGGTATCTTATCCCAACATTAAAATGGCAGAGTTCCCTCTGCCCAGCTTGTACAAACACACAACACTTGCCAAGGAGACCAAATCATTCAGATCCCAAAACACCTGAAGGTTAAAAAAAAAATCTTTTTAGTAAGTTAGCTAAGATCAGAGCTCTCTATTAGAAGTGATCTGTGGGTGATAATACATCTTCTCCAAGACTTTTATTTAGCTTGATTTTTAAAATGTGCTAATACAGGCCGGGTGTGGTGGCTCACGCCTGTAATCCTAGCACTCTGGGAGGCCAAGGCGGGCAGATCACTCAAGGTTAGGAGTTCAAAACCAGCCTGAGCAAGAGCGAGACACCATCTCTACTAAAAATATAAAGAAATTAATTGGCCAACTAAAAATATATAGAAAAAATTAGCTGGGCATGGTGGTGCATGCCTGTAGTCCCACCTACTCGGCAGACTGAGATAGGAGGATCGCTTGAGCCCAGGAGTTTGAGGTTGCTGTGAGCTAGGCTGACACCACAGCACTCTAGCCTGGGCAACAGAGTGAGACACTGTCTAAAAAAAAATGTGCTAATGGAAGCTACTTCCAAGTCTATCTGTGACCGGTTCACAAAGTTAGAGCTGTCAGCCTTTGCATGCAAGCTGTGACAAGTTACCTACCAGACAGCACCTACGATGTGAACTTCAGTACTGCTGCAAGGAGAATCTTACAAGCAAAGCACTGCTTCAGAACCTGTTTTTTGTTTTGTTTTGTTTTTAGAGATGAGGTCTTGACATGTTCCTCAGGCTGGACCCAAACTCCTGGGCTCAAACGATCCTCCCACCTCAGCCTCCCAAGTAGCAGGGATTACAGGTGCAAACCACTGTGCCCAAGTAGAACCTGCCTATTAACAGAGTGAATGACCAAGCTCTTTTAAGCTAATGATATGTTTATATTGAGTTTTACGTTTTATGTTATGGGGACAAGAGTGACTTTATTTTTAAATGCTAATCCGCCCGACTAACCCTGAGTCTGGGAATGCCTCCAAAATGTCTAATTGGTGTATTACTCTATGTGGGAAAACTTATTCCAGGGGTGGGGAACCTGTGGCCTTAAGGCCACATGTGGTTTTCTAGGTCCTTAAGTGCAGCCTTTTGACTGAATCCAAATATTAGAGAACGAATGCTTTTATTTTTATTAATACATTTTTGTTCATCTTTTATATTTTTATTTTATTTTGAAAATGAACACATTTAAAAAGCCACAGAATAAAATAAGTTTCAATGAAATAATCCTCCCTGATTGACTGACACAATTAAAATATTAGTAAGCCAGAAGGACTAAATTGATGGCTGCTATGCTCATGATTTAGTTCTAATTTCCCCCACCTGACTGGTACCACTACCACAGGAGACTGGTTGGTGAAAGTTTATGAGGGCCCAGTATACCAGTCTTTATCAGCTTTTGAAAATAGTGCACTGTGTTTCTGTTTGAAGTGGAATTTGTGAATAGCACAGCATGACAGTATTTTTTAATTCGGTTTGCTTAACAGCCCATCATGTCAACGAAGACCAAGAGAACATTAAAGGAAGAAAACAGATTTTTTTTTTGTAAACAGATTTTTTTAATGAAGATTGGGAATTGCAACATTATCTTGTTTCTGCTAAAGATAAGATGATTTGCTTGCTTTGTGATACTGCAATATCAACATTAAAAAATTCAGTGTTCATCAGCATTATAAAACTCATAAGGACCACAAATATTTTAAATTAGAGGGAGAGGTGTGAAAGGTTGTATTGCAGAAATTAAATGATGAAAAGCAAAGGCAATTCTTTCAAGCAGCAATAGGACCTGGAAATAATACCACTGAAGCAACTTATAAAGTAGCTTATATACTTGGGAAAAAATGGAAGCCATTCAGTAATGTAGAAATTGTGAAAGACTGCATGTCAAAGTTGTAGGATGCTTAGACCCCAATAACGTCTCAAAGTACAAACAACTGCCTCTTTCAAGGAGAACCATAACTGATGGGCAGCATGAATCAGCCTTCAACTTAGCAACTTCATGTAATACTTCAAAAGGAAAATATATATTATTCAATTGGTTTGGATGAATCAACTGATACTACTAACTTGGTGAGGGTTTTTTACTTCATTCAGGTCATAACAGAAGATTCTCTGTGCTGTTAATACAATGAGTTACTTGCTTTGGGCACTCCTGGTAACAGAACATGGGGAATAGATGTCTTCAACAACTTTAAAGATAAATGTTGTGAAGTTGGTCTAAATTTGGTAAATTTAGTGAGTGTATGTATAGATGGTGCACCTTCCATGACAGGAAAACATGAAGGGTTTATTGCACAAATTTAAAAAATTATTAACAGGTCCAGATGTTCTCATTTCTTTTCATTGTATCTTGCATCAGCAAAATCTCTGTGCCAAAGCTACTATTTGAAGTGACACTGTGCAACAAGTTATAAGTATTGTTAACTATATTTGTGAAAATGCAACATCGCATCATCAATTTTATAACATGCTAAAGTTGAAGGATAAGGTATTCAGTGTGGATTTGCCGTATCATTCTAAAGTGTGTTGGCTATTGCAGGGGCAGGTGTTAGCAAAATTTATCTCTGAGAGAGCAGATAGTTAAATGTTATGAAGAACAGAATCAGCAATGTAAATTATTGAAAGAAGATTTCTGTAGGAGTGCAGCATTTCTGTGTGATATGTCAAAACTACTTGAATATTTCTTTGCAAGGTAAAACTAAGTTTATATGTGATATGTGGCAAAAAATCCAAGCATTTCTTAAAAAGCTACCTTTTTTCAAAACACTTCTTCAAAAGGAAATTTCAGATGAACCTTTTCCCCAGGTAGCAAAGGTCATTGATGAGCAGGATGATATATGTGAATCACTTGAAGAGTATGCAGCTGTTATAGACCCATTAATTGGAGAATACAATGAAAGGTTCACTTTGAGAATCATGGCATCACAGATTAACATTTCAGCCTCACCTAGTTGATATCACCAAAGCACCTAAAGAACTACAGATGGAATTGATTGTGTTCTCAGTAGATAAGATTTTAAAGTCATTGTTTAATGCTAAGAAAGATCCAATTGAAATAGGAAAAACGCAGTGGAATACACATTCCTTCAGCAACATGCCTGAAAAGTGCTTTCTTGCTTTTCAACCACTCGATGCTGTGAATCTACATTCTCCTATCTAACCCAAATCAAGATGCCCTTAAGGTCACAGATGACTGATACCCATCTAGAGGATCAACTGAAACTGCAGACCTCCATGCTGCAACCAAATATTCAAATGCTTTCCAACAAAAAGCAGACACAACAAAGTCATTAAAAGGTTAGTTAACTTTAAAATTAACAAATAGTTTTCATGTTTTGAAATTATTAAGTACATACTATTTAGACTTTTACAAAATAATGTATATTTTTAAGTATATCTAATTGAAGTTTCTTGAATGTGGCCTTATTTGATTACAGCTAAATTAATGTGGACTTCCCACATAAAAAGCTTCCTTAACCATGACCTTTTCACTATAAATGTCTTCACTCTTCCTCTAAAACAGCCCCTGATGGTGGTACGCTGTGACACCAGCAGCATTCTCTCAGCCGTGTGGTATACTTTCTCTCCCAGATAAAAGCTGTGGGTCTGGGGGGTTGGGGTATGGAGATCCATTTGTCTTGCAGCTGCCCATGACCATGCTTCTGTCCCTAAGTCCCCCTAACAAATCATCCTATACTGAAAAACTGAATTTGTCTGCCTTATTCTTTGGCTTCTTGACTCCCTTAGCATTTGGGGGTCACTTTGCATATACATCCCTTTTACGGAACATATGTGTTCCAAGGTGGCCATTAACAATTTCCATTGCTTAGGTTGCCCTGCTAATCTGGCTACCCTTGCTTGTTTGTTAGTGCCTGACTGACATGGACAGGTCAGTCAAGTTGCCTGCCTTGCCTTCACCCCCTTCTCAGAGAGGCAGTGTGCTCCCCAATCCTGGAAATATGGGATTTGACAGAAACACCAGATGGACACTGGTTTTATATTTTTTATTAAATTTTATATCAATTTAGTATCATAATTCCCATTTAGTAACATGGATTATGTTTTTTTTTTGTTTTTTTTTTGAGACAGAGTCTCACTCTGTTGCCCAGGCTAGAGTGCTATGGCGTCAGCCTAGCTCACAGCAACCTCAAACTCCTGGGCTCAAGCGATCCTCCTGCCTCAGCCTCCCGAGTAGCTGGGACTACAGGCATGTGCCACTATGCCCGGCTAATTTTTTCTATATATTTTTAGTTGATCAATTAATTTGTTTCTATTTTTAGTAGATACAAGGTCTCACTCTTGCTCAGGCTGGTTTCGAACTCCTGACCTTGAGCAATCCTCCCGCCTCGGCCTCCCAGAGTGCTAGGATTACAGGTGTGAGCCACCGCACCCGGCCTCTGATTCTTTATTATATTAGCCATTCCTCCCAGTTTTTTGTCACCCAAATATTTGATAATATACCGCTTCATCCAAGTCACTAATAAAAATGTTGACTGTGGCAGTAGATTTATTGATGGATGGAATATAAAATGAGTATTCAATATGTTGCTGCAAACCTGTCTGTTGTCATGATAAGATGTCCATAGTACATTGAAAACTAAAAAAAATCATTGAATACTATACATCTTTTATTCCATTGTTGTACCAATGTGTTTGGGCATATATAAACATAGCAAAAGGCCTGCAAAGAGATGCACCAAAAACCATGTCAGTGTTTATCTGAGTGGTCAGGCTATCAGTAATGATTCATTTGCTTTTTAATCCCTGTATGTATCTTCAAAAAATGATTTAACAGGCATGGATTGCTTTTATAAAATTGCTTTTATAAACAGAGGACACAAGAATTTTGTGTTTTTTTTTTTTAAATTCAAAAGAAAAAAGATTCAAAGAGAGTCCTGTGGTCTCTAAAAACCTTCCTTCAGGTCCAACAGAGTAGTTCTCAGATTGCCCCGTTGAACAGAATTACTGGAAGAGATGTTTAAACACATCTTCCCTGGGACAATCACTAGGCAATACCAAGATTGCCATTCCCTGGCCAGCTAGAGGATAGAGCCATTTAATTGCCTACAAACACACCGAACTCCTTTGCCTCTTACTAGCTGTGGGAACTCAGGTTACTCAAGCTCGCAGAGAAAAATCTGAGCCACAACATGGAATATTAACATCTGTCTTGAAGGATGGTGGTGAGACTTCAATGGAGTAATGTATGCAATCTGCCTACTCCAGTGCCTGGCACATGGTAAAGCCTTGGAATTGATAGTGCTGGTCTTTAGAACATGTAGCCCATGGTTCTTAACTTCTCCCTTTGCAACACTTCTAGCCCAAGAAGTAAAGAAAACAATGGCTTATTGTGGTTGTTACTGTTGCTGCCAATCTGTGAAAATCATTGTTTGTAATACTCTCCGAATAAATAAACTAATACACCCTGGATAAAATAACTTATGTTTTAACTCTTCTGTTTAAGTCTTTGCTTTGTGTGTGTGTGTGTGTGTGTGGCTTTCTCATTATGGAAATCCCCCTTACAATTCAGGTAATTCTGGAAGTTAACTCAAGAAATATTTAAATATTTGCAATTGTGCATAAAGCAATCTGCTGGGCAACGTGTGATCTTCACTCCCCAAAGAACTTAAAGCCAAGCAGAAAAGATGAATCAGTAAAATATCAGTTTTTCACATCCTAACATTTTAGAGGAATTTCTGTCGTCTTGAAAGTCTCACTTGACAGGGGAGGGGAGAGTAAAACAGCATACTTTATTTTTTTTTAAAAAAATATCCCCTTTAAATTAGAGAAGGATATTTTTAAAGCATTTCTTACAGAGAGTGATCATTTGTATAGAATATGTTTCAAATCACCTCCGAAGGGCTGAGATCAAAGAGACCTGGCCTGGCATTGTCTGGGAGGCATTGTTCTTAGGGCTGCAAACATGGCTGCATCGCTTCTTCCCAGGAGAGAGCGACCAAGATGATACACAGCTGTGTCCCTCCCATCCCCTCTCCATGTGTGGCATACCACCTCCACGCTTTTGCCCCCAGAGTTGGGTGGCATACGTGAGTAATGGAAAATTCCTTTGACCCCAGAGCTGAGCTGTGGAAAGGTCATACCATGGGCTGGATCTTTCCAAAACAGAACCAGTGGATCTCAGCTTCATTTTCTTTCTCTAGAGCCAACGTTCATTCTATAACCCCATAATCCCCCTAGTCTGGAGAGGCTTCAGGGAGAGTGGTTGGAATAATTATTTTCCATCCAGCATACTGGCCATGCACTAATCCTATAGAAATCAAGATAAAATCCTTCTACCTATCCTCCTAATTGCATTTCCCTTTTTGTAAAGAAAAATTATCCTAGTTGAACATATATATGTCATTCAAGGTGTTTCTAATGATTTTGTGATTTAAAAAAATGTACGTAAGTTATGATTTCAAGTTTGTCATGAATTATTTGAATTTAAAATGTAATCTATATAGTTATCTCTGAAATATGATCATTTGTAGCTCACATGATAATGATTAGGGAAAGATAAAATTGTTGTATGCCAGGCCATTAACTGTACAATTTTGAAACTTGAAATTTATTAGATTTTACTTTTATCATTATTTCAGTTCCTATTCTCTTTCTTCCTCTTGGGTTTATCGCTAGTGGCCATTAGGTGGCACTGTGCATTTCAAATATCCAAAGCGCTTGCAATTCGAATGCTAGGCTGTGCGGAAGAAAGTAATATGCATTAGTTCACAGTTGTATACATGTTATGGTTTCAATGAGGGTAGAAACATTTTGTTTTTCATATAAAATTTGCCAGTGCTATAGTTTATCAAGCAGAAATCCAGAACAATTCCACAGTCCCACATGAAACTTACCTTGCATAGAAAAACAGTTCCTTTCTATGTGACACAAGAAAAATGTCTCTCAAACTTAGATTTGGGTGTGGGTCTCCTGAGTCAAAAGAGAGAGTATAACTCCTTCACCTCCCCTTCAGAGCACCGTGTTGCTGATTGTCTAGTGATGTTGATGAACTTGTATTAGTCTAGCCATATTCTCTCATTTGGAGGTCCATTTCACCAGAAACATTTACTTACAAATAGGAGGTAAGTTCATTTACAAATAATCTGAGGTGCTAGCCTTAACTCTGGAAAAGAGTAAAATCAACTGGTTTTCATAGGGATCAATCCCAGGAGATAGCTTTATTGCTCCCACCCTTAACCAGCTAATGGAAGATGACGTTACTGAAGTTTCATCCCCTGCGGATCACAGCCCCTGCTACACCACAGTCTCCTTGTTCCCCTAATCTCCAGCCTCCCCTTCTGCTACACACCCCACTCTCTCCAGAGCTGTCCCTGAGACCTTGTGTCCTCCCTTTCCACAGCTCCCCTGAGCGGTCTCACCTGTGCCCAGGACTCTAGTTACCTTTCTGGTGCTAATGTTTCCCCGTCTGTTATCTTCAGCCCATGTATCCACTTCTTCCACTTGGATGTCTTTAGGTACTTTTAAAGTTAACTCATCTGAAATGGAACTTACCACACCCAGCCCAAACCAGTGTTCCCTCTCTCGGGAGTGCTGCCGTCACCCATGCAGTTGCCCCATGCAGAGGTCCGAGGGTCGGGCTCCACCCTGTCTTGCTCTCATCCCCCAACATCTCCTCTATGGCTTCATCCCAACTGACCTCTCCTGGAAGTCCTCCACTTCCTGGTGTTTACTCTGCTGCTGTCCTGCTCATGGGTTGAATAACCTGGATAATCCAATCTTCTCCCAGTCTTGGTCCCTCTCAACCCATTTTTTATGCTATAGCCAGAGTGATCCTTGAACAATGTGGGTATTATCATGTCTGGCTCCTGCTTGAAACTCTCAACAGCCTCATCTCTCTCAAGAGAGATCCAAATTCCTTAGCATGACCACAGGCCCTGGGACCTTCCTACATCTCTGGCCTTGTCTCTTCTCCCTCAGACTGAGTGCTCTGTCCTTAGGCAAGACTTTCCGCACTTCAAAGCAGCTGTGCCTTCTCCAGCCTCCAGCCTCTGCACACAATGTCCCCTGTGTTTGAAATTCTTTTCTTTCTACCTGAATAATTCCGGTGGTCACTCACTGCCTGTGGGAAAGGATCCTCCTACTCCTTCTCTCACTGGATGGGTTCCTCTGCTACAGGTTCCCAGGGCCCCCTGGAACCCTTATCACAACTCTTGTCACACGGTTGTCATTGTCTGTTATTCTGTCTATCCCTCAAACTGTAAGAAACAAATTTATCTTACTCTCCATGATCTCTCCCCCCATCTGGCAGGGTGTTTAACATACAGTAGGTGCTCAATGACTATCCATAGAATGAATAAAGACCCGGTCTATGCAGCTCACTTCTACTCATTCTTTATAACCGAGGTAAATTGTCTTCCCAGCTCACGCAGATGGTCTGAGTCCTTCCTGTGGACGACTACCATGGTACTTTGCACATACCTAGTCAGAACGTGAATGTTCTGTTGAAACGGTGCAAGCCCCCTCCACTAGACTCCGCACTCCTTCAGGGCGGGAACAGCCCCCATCAGATATTCTCTGGTAGTGTTTGTGGTGGAACAACTTTTCCTGCTTCCAGGAATCATGCAGCAAGTCGTGGTTAAGACAGAACAAGGTTTTCACCTGACTTGGGGGTTTAGGCTTTGTTTTGTTTTGATGGTTAATGCCTTCAATCGCATTGTTTTTAAAAATGTACTTAGAACTTTGAGGTTTGAAACCTCAAACATTTGCTTGGTCAAAATTATTCATGCCATTTTGCATAACTTTTGAGGTCAGTAAGGAATGTGCCTATGTGTCCTGACTCACGTTTGCTTCCTCTAACCACTCTATGAACTCACTTCCTCCAGAGAAAGAGTTGCTAATCTTAGCACTTTGGGAAGCCGAGGTGGGAGGATTGCTTGAGCTCAGGAGTTCAAGACCAGCCTGAGCTAGAGCAAGACCTCATCTCTACCAAAAAGAAAAAAGAAAAAAGAAAAAAATTATCCAGGCATGGCAGAACGTGCCTGTAGTCCCAGCTACCCGGGAGGCTGAGGCAGGAGGATCGCTTGAGCCCAGGAGTCTGAGGTTGTTGAGAGCTATGATGATGCCACTGCACTACAGCCAGGGTAACAGAGTATGACCCTGTCTCAAAAAAAAAAAAAAATCATTTCATAATAGTGAAAAAAATATTTCTTGAGCACATACAATGTGAGACACTGTTGTAAGCATTTTCCATGCATTAACTCATTTAATCCTCAAAATAACCCTTTGAGGCAGGTGCCATCAATTATTGTCATTCCTGTTTTAGGGATAAGAAAACCGAGGCACAGAGAGGTTTACTAACTTGCCCACGGATGAGGGCAGGGGCCGGGATTTGGAACCAAGAAGCTCAGCTCGAGATCATGACCCCTGATTCTAATACATGATAGAGAAAGCTTGGCAGTGAAACACATTTTTTCATTATTTTAATTAAAGATATAGCATCCATTTAATAAAACTTTGTCATGTGGACCTGTTTCAATATGTTGATATCTATGAGTAAGTGGGTAGTTTGTTAACAAAATTTCCCTTCTTTCCTGCTTCTTACCACAACATCCTTCTTTTAAAATTTTGCAGTAAACTTGCAACCCTTTGCTTTCAGGTTTTCAGTCCTGCTTTCTCTCTCATCTCATCTCCTGTAACATCTTTTCCTTTTCTTTTTCTTGCTCTGTTGCCTGGGCTAGAGTGCAGTAGTGTCATCATAGCTCACTGTAGCCCCAAACTCCTGGTCTCAAGCAATCCTTCCACCTCAGCCTCCCAAGTAGCTGGGACTACAGGCGTGTACCACCATGCCCAGCTAATTTTTCTATTTTTTATAGAGAGGCTGGTCTTGAACTCTTGAGCTCAAGCAATCCTCCTGCCTCCCAAAGTGTTGGGATTATAGGCGTGAGCCACTGCACCTAGCCAACAGCTTTTCTTAAGAGGAGCAAAGCCTCACTCAGTTCAGGAGTTTATGTATATTTGAGTATACATTACTTAACCAAAAATGAAACTAAAGCTCCACAATCACAACACAGCTACAGAAGTTAACAACCCACATTGTTACTTGATATAAGAAAATATTATCATATGCTTATGTAATATTAGAAAGCTACTTTAAAATATTTAATAAATGTCTCAAAGGATAAATAATATTTTTCATACAGTTTAGATTTATCTCACCTTTTGGAAAATGATTATATTTCAAAGATCCCCTTCCCATATGTAAATTTTTCTTCTTATAATTCAAAGCCTGTATGTATGTCCTTTCTGTACTTCACTTTATCTCATAATATAGTTTTCCTTTATCTTTTTTATTTTTCATTTAATATTGAACTGGGTTGTTAACTTCTTGATAGATATTTGCTATCTAATGTTTTTTTTGTTGTGTGTTTTATTTTTTTCTCAGGGTGCTGGAATACTCCTGTAGAATATGTTTTCTTAGATAACATGTAACAGAAAGGGAATCCTATTTAAAGAGAAAATGTTTAAATACTGTTCTTAAGACCAATAGTATATTTTGGCTCAAAAAACCTCCATATGAATATCATTCAATCATTTGATCAACCAGCATTTATTGAGCACCTACTATGAGATAAAAGTAAAATCTTTGTTCAAAGATCATGGGATGGGGAGAATAACAAAATTTAGACAACCAGAACATAATATATAGGTGCTGTAAGGGAGATATATGCTGGGGGGAAAGGGAACAGAGAGGGAGAGTTTAAATCCTCTTGGTGGTTCCAGAGAGATTACAGAGAAGAAGGTCACAAGCTGAATCTGGAAGGAGAAGTTAGCACAGTCATTATCATCATCATAGAAAGAAATATGGTTGGGTTTGAACTTCACAATTTTTATTCAGAAGGAAAAGAAAGAAACATTTTCCAAATAAGTTTATAAAATTTATAAGTTTAAAGTTTATAAAATTTATAAGTTTATAAAATTAAGAATAATTTTGGCATTATGCTACCTAGCACATCTTATGGGACTTTCTACTCCAATTATATTTAAAATTTCAGAGTGTTTCAAGTTTTATGTTATAGTTTTGAGTGTGTAACTTATTTATTTTTAATTAAGATAAAATGTACATACAGTGCAATGTATGCATCTTAAAGGTACGATTTTATGGGTTGGCCAAAAAATACACTCTCTAACCAACATAAAAAGTTCATGATACAGGAGTTTTCCATCATTCCAGAGAGTTTTCTCGTGCCCTCTTTAAGTTGCTATTCTACATGGGCAACCACTGCTCTGGCTTCCATCACCACAGAGTTTTGCCTGTTTTACTTGTTGAACAGAAATAGAGCTATTCATATTTTCTATTTCTTCTTGTACCAGGTTTTATATGTTGTGTTTTTTAACAAATTCATCCAATTCACCTAAGTTGTTAAATTTATTGACATAATGTTATGCATAATATTCCCTTATTATCCTAGTAATATCTATATGATCTGTGGTGAGGTCCCTTTTTCATTGTTGATATTGGTAATTTGTGTTTTCTCTCTTCTTTTTCTTGATCAGTCTTGCTGTGGGATCAGAAATTTCATTATCTTTCAAGGAGCCAACTTTTTACTTTATTCATACTCTTTATTGTTTGTTTTCTATTTTTTTGGTGTCTGCTCCTAATTATTTCCTTTCAGCTACTTACTTGGGTTTTAATTTGCTCCTTTTCCTCAGCTTTTTAAAATTTCCCTTTTCTCCAATTTAAATATAAATATTTTAAATTTCCCTCTAAGCACTGCATTAGCTGTATCCCAAGTTTGATTTTTTAAATTATTATTCAGCCTAACGTGTTTTCTAAATGCACTGTATTTTCTTCTTTGAGTCATAAGTTGTTTAGAATAGTGTTATGTCATTTCCAAATATTTGGAAAGTTTTAAGATATTTTATTGTTATTGATTTCTAATTTCATTCTGTTGGATTCAGAGAGCATATTCTATTTTTCAATCTTTTGTAATTTATTGAGTCATATTTTATGTTTCAGCATATGATCTATCTTGTTAACTATTCCATGTGCATTTGAAAATAGTGTGTATTCTGCAGATGCTAGGTGAGGCATTCTATAAAGATCAATTAGGTCAAGTTGGTTGATAATGTTCAAACCCTTTGTATCCATATTTTTTTGGTCAAGTTCTTCCGTGAATTACAGACAAGGGTGTTAAAATATTCAACTATGATTATAAATTTGTATGTCCATTTAATTTTTATATTTTGCTTCTTGTACTTGAAGCTTTTTAGTCACATACACATTTAAAATTTTTATGTCTTCATGATTATATGACCATTTATCACCAAGGAATGTCACTCTTCAATTATAATAATTCTCCTTGACTTGAAACTTATTTTGTGTAATAATAATATATCAATACCAGTTTTCTTAGATTTGCTTGATCTATCTTTTTCCCGCCTTTTACTTTCAACTTATCTGGGTCTTTAAAGTGCATCTCATGCAGAAGCATCTAGTTGAATCTTGCTTTTTATTCATCTTTACAATCTTTTTGTTTTCTTTTAGTTGTTTAGTTCATTTATATTTAATGTAATTATTGTGATTAGATTTAAGTCTATCATTTTGCTCTTTGTTTTCTGCTTGTCTCATCTATTTTTTGTTTCTCATTTCCTCCTTTCCTGTCTTTATTTTGGTTAATGAAATATTTTTCATATTCTATTTTGATTTCTCTACTGGTTTTAAAGTTATACATCTGTGTGGTTTTTATTTTTTAGTGGTTACTCTAGGGCAACATTCTTCAACTGAACTTCTTCAGTGATGGAATCACTAGCTGCATGTGGCCACTTAAACCTGTGGCTAGGACAACTGAGGAACTGAAGTTTAAATTTTATTTATTTTTAGTTAATTCAAGTTTACATTTAGTCACTTGTGGCTAGTGACTACCATATTGGACTGCACAATCTTATCAGTCTATTTAGAGTTAATATTGTACCACTTTGTGTAAAATGTAAGAACCTTACAATAGTACAAATTTATTAATTCTCTGTCCTTTTTATTATTGTTGTCACATATTTTACTTCTACATGAGTTAAAAGCCTACAATATATTTGTCTTTGAATTGTCTGTTGTCTTTTTTAAAAATTATGAGAAGGGAAAAATAAAGTTCTTTACACATTTATTTATCATTTCTGGTAATTCAGGTTTCCTTCTGCTATCATTTCCCATCATCCTAAAAAATTCTTCTATTAGTATTTCTTATAGTTTACAACGAATTCTCCCAGAATTCATTTATCTGAAAATGTCTTTTTTGTTCTCATTTTTGAAAGATATTTTTACTACATATAGAATTCTGGGTTGACAACTTCTTCTATTCCATTTTTGGTCTTCATTGTTTATATTGTTTATAATGAGAAATCAACTATGATTACATAGTTTTACATTTACATTTACATTACATTCATAGTATGTAATTGACTTTTTTCTCTGTTTTTAACATTTTATCTTTGATTTTTAGTCTTTTAAACTATGATGTAGCTCTGTGTGTGTGTGTTTTATTTATTCTGCTTGGAGTTTGTTGATTCTTCAATCAGTAGGCTGATATTTTCCACCAAATTAGAAGAATTTTTCAGCCATTATTTCTTCATATTCTACCTCATTTTTTCTTTCTTTTAACCTAATAGAACTCTAATTTTATATATACATACACACACACACACATATGTACAAACTAGCTACTTAGTGTTGTTCCAGAAGTCACTGAGCTCTGTTCATAATTTTTTTCAATTTTTTCCTACAATTTAAATTGGATAGTTTTTATTGATCTCTCTTAGAGTTAACTGACCCATCCTTTTGCCATCTCCAACCTGCTCCAACCATCTAGTGAATTTTATAATTCAAATATTTACTTTTTATTTCTAACATATACATTTGGTTAATTTCTTTGCCGAAACTCCTCATCTGTTTACTCAATATATTCAACTTTCCCATGCATCCTTAAATATATTTATAATAGCTGTTTTAAGAACCTCATCTGGTAATTCCAACATCAGGCTATCTTGGATTCTGCTTCTATTGACTATGTCTTTTCTTGATTATGGGTCACATTTTCCTACTTCTTCACATGGTTGGATATTTTTTAAATTATTGCTAATATTGTTATAATGGAATTATAAAGAGTCTGGATTCAGACTATCTTATCTTCTTTTAAAGGGTGTTGAGGTTTATTCTGTCAGGCTATTAAATTATTGTAAAATCCTCTTGATCTTGCTAGACTTTATTACTTATTAAAACAGTTCTATTTCAATCTTGTCCTTAGTCCTGAGGCATGGCCCTTTCTCTGGGGCATGGTACTTATTCCTAAGGTGTGGCCTCTTTGGAGTTTCAGTTGAATGCACAAGGTGCTTAACAAAGGCTCTTCACTGTGGCTGAGCCAATATTCCAGTGTTTTCTGCACTGTACAGCCTGTGACATCTTGGCCCAGCTCTCTTACTGACAGCAGCCATTCTCTGCTAGGCCTCATGAAGTCTCATCCTGCACGTGGGCTGCAGGGAACCTCTGTGAAGTCTTCTTTGTCCTGTACAACTCCTTCCTTTCTGGTACCCTCCCTGACAAATTCCAGGAATGACAGCCACTCTAAACTTTTATGCTGATCTCTTCAGTTCAGCAACACTGCAATATTTCCTTGGATTCTGCTTCCTTTTAGTCCCATTGGTGTCCCCAGGGAGAAAGCTGAAGAGGATGTGCAGATCACTTTGTGTTTCCTTTCTCCCAAGGATCACAGTCCTGCAGTGTTTGTTGTTGAATGCCTGGAATAAATTACTTCATGTATTTCTAGTTGTTTTTAATGGGAGGACAAGTCCAGCACCAGCCTCTCTGTACAGCCAGAAGTGGGTGTTCTCATATGTATGTTTTTGTGTGCTATGTATAATAAAGTTCTAAAACACACAATCACATTTTTCCTTTTTTTATTTAAAGGTCTTTCATTTCTATGTCAGGCCACTGTTCATGATGATTACTATGTATTCATAGTCTAATAATCATTAGTTTGTTGAAGTTCATTTAAATGATTATAATTAACATTTTTACATTTTCATGATTAATTAACATGAATATACATCTGTAAGACTCATTACAGTGTTTATCAAACATTGAAAAGACATTTTTCTAGAGTTTCACACAAAATTTGGGTAGAACAAAGTATATTGTAATATGCTTCTAGTTTTAAAAGTGGGATACAGTAAAATTATAAGACCATAAAATATCTCTACAAACTTTGTTCACTGGCACAAAACTTAACTTGTAATTTTCTTTAAAACAACAAAAATAACTTTTTTCACTGGTGATATTTAACACGCACATCAGAGAAAATGCCAGAAACAAACTTGCCCAACACTGTATTTCTAAGAAAGTTGATTTATATCACCATAATTTATATGTTTTACTTTATTGTTTAACAAAGCATCTCAAAGCAATATAAATGATAATGCTGTTTATATACATTGATCAGCAAGAAGGCCTGTTGAATCAGTAGTTTACTTGCGAATAGGTCTTCAAGTATGTGGACCTCAAGCCTTGGCCCCACATTCTGAAGACCCAGAGAATGTGTAATAAACAACCTGGCAAGTGCTCAACTTCTGATTCTGGCTTCTCCTTTGTAAAATAAAGGTTTGGTCTAGAGTTCTCTAGCATATCTTCAAACAGACTCATCCTTTCTGTGTTCTTATTTTTACTTTCTGGCCCATCTTCTTATTATAATACTATATTTTTGTCTTTTATCTTAAAACGTTTATTTCACACTTTAATTTTCATCTGAAAGTAATGATGGTCATATTTCTGGGTGATTATAACGATCTTTCAATAATTATAAATGGGAACAAAAAACAAACATGCAGCTAAATGCCAGGTAATTTTAAAACTCAAAATATAACAATCATCCCATAAATATAATACATTGAGTCTGTGATTGCTATTACAAAAATAGACCCAAACTAAGAGAAATAGCTTGTGCATTTACATGGAAATATAGATGCTGGAATGATATCACTGCCTGCCATCAGTTATCTCAAACTGAGTCCAAGTTTTTAAAGTCATTTCCTAACTAATATGAACAAGCACAGGTGTTTCCTGATTTCAGTTGTTCGGACTCTTGAAATGAGTAACTCGGGGAAATGTGTAAAATTCCTTTGTTGGCTTCCTTTCTCCTGTAGCAAGCCCAAGTTTCATCTTAGTACTCAATGTGATTTTTGTACTTCCACACCCATTTCACTCATGAGCTTATCTTTTTCCTTTCTTTTTGTCATACTCACCAGAGCTCTCTTTTGTCCTTCTTGTTACTTGTGTTATTTTTCAAATGTTCCTCCATATTCCCAATCTCAGTTTAAGTGATTATAGTTGGACTAAGAATGTGTCAGAAACTGCCTCTGATTTGAAGGATGTCTGCAGGCAGCAGGGTTGAGCCCCCTGCCTGGTCTTCCTCATCCCAGAGGGGCACGTGGCCTTGAACGTGAGGGAGCAAGGATGAGGCAGGTGGAAGGGAAGGTGAGCAGCAGGGTAAGGCAGAACTAGTAACATTTATAGAATGCTGTAGGGTTTTGCCATGTACTTCAAATTTGGCTTCTCATTTAATTCTGTGCAATTGTATGGCTTGTCCAAGGTCACCTAGCAGTTTTGGAGACGGAAACCAAAGTCTCTGAATGCTATTTTCTGCTATGCCTGGGGATAGACAAGAGTACAGAAGATTCACCTGGGTTTGTTAAGTATTGTCAAAAATGCCAATTGTCTGGGAATAGTGGCTCACACCTGTAATCCTAGCACTTTGGGAGGCAGAGGTGGGAGGATCATTTGAGGCCAAGAGTTTGAGACCAGCCTGAGCAACATAGTGAGACCCCATCTTTACAAAATATAGAAAAATTAGGTGGACGTAGTGGCACATGCCTGTAGTCCCAGCTACTCGGGAGGCTGAGGCAGAAGGATTGCTTGAGCCCAGGAGTTTGAGGTTACAGTGAGCTGTGATGATGCCACTGCACTCCAATCTGGGCAATAGAGTGAGACCCTATCTCAAAAAAAAATAAAAATAAAAGCCAATTTCTGGGCCATCTAACTCCCTGTGTCCACCCATAAAGGCATGGTTGGAAGGTCTGAATTGCCTTGCTATCCCTAGCTGGCTTCTAGAGCTAAAATTATGTTGACTGCATAGTGGGATTTCATTAAATTAGTATTGAAAAGAAGCAGTACCTTGATTTACCTACTTTGCTCTTCCAGTATCTAGAATAAACATTTGCTAACTTTCTGTGTTTAAAACAAATGACTCAGTTAAGAATTCTAAAAGCTGGGGAGTGGGGAGCAGGGAATTTGGGGGATTTTAATGTAGAAATATGTCTTGACTAGTTTTGCTAAAGTTAAATTTTTGTCCTTGCATGAGAAAGATGATTGGAGTTCATGTGAAAATTTTACACTTTACCAGGATTTCAAGGACAAAAGGTCTTTTATGCCTATATGCCTTATTATGAACTATAAGCTCTTAGAAACAGGAGCCAAACTGCTTTCTTTATTGCCAAGACCAGAAAACTTTCAAGCTTCACCAGAATGACAACAGGAAATGATTAAAATTTGAAAGGGTTAAAGTCAACCTCTTAAAAATATAATATTAGCTGAAATACCTTGCTAAAACTTTCATTATAGAAAAATAAAAAAATACAGATAAATGAAAAGAAGAAAAAGCCACCCACAATAACAAACACTTATGAAGTTGCTTACTATGTGCCAGGCACTCTTCCAAGTGCTTTACATATAATAACTTTTATAAAAGTCACAGCAAACCACTTTATAGATAAGAAGACTGAGTCACAGGAAGGGTAGGTAGAGATTAAGTTCATACAGTTAATATGGGGCAGAGACAGGATTTGGGGCAGAGACAGCCTGGCTCCAGAGTTGCTGTTTTCTACACTATGTGGACTCTACTGTAATCTCTGACCTACGACAACCACTGTTAACATCCTTCCAAATTTACACACATACACAACATACACATGCACATTTTACACCAAATAGGATCCTGTTGGAATTATGGTTAGATAGTCTGCTTTTTTCACTAATAATTATATTGTGAAAATCTATAATGGCAATTATAGTAAGTGGTTAATGGCTACATC
Organism: Cheirogaleus medius; assembly: GCA_008086735.1. Classification (NCBI taxonomy): domain Eukaryota; kingdom Metazoa; phylum Chordata; class Mammalia; order Primates; family Cheirogaleidae; genus Cheirogaleus; species Cheirogaleus medius. The sequence goes on along the minus strand of VBSM01002121.1, from coordinate 7,311,684 downwards.
CTGGTAAAATACTTTATTTATTTATTTATTTATTTATTTATGAGACAGAATCTCACTCTGTTGCCCAGGCTAGTGTGCCATGGCATCAGCCTAGCTGATGTGCCACCATGCCTGGCTAATTTTATATATATATATTTTTAGTTGTCCAGCTAATTTCTTTCTATTTTTTTAGTAGAGATAGGATCTTGCTCTTGCTCAGGCTGGTCTCGAACTCCTGAGCTCAAATAATCGCCCACCACGGCCTCCCAGAGTGCTAGGATTACAGGTGTGAGCCACCACGCCTAGCCAAAATACTCAGTTTAAAGTGAAGATCTCCCTACCCCCAACAGCTATGAAAAAACATTGCCAAAAAGACCTGAGTGATTGTAATATTTAAGATCACTTGAACTGAAAAAAAAACATTTTGTGTATTCATCATTATAAAACTATTCAATTCAAAGACTGAACGAGCGTGTAGAGGTTTTTATAGATGACCTAAAGGCAATTCCAGAGGACTTTGAGAAGTCCAAGTATGATGCCCAATGACCAGAATAGAATTACTGATTGAACGGTCACTGAGTGAACCAGAGAATGCCATCAAGACATGGGGAATACCCAACAAAGGTTGAGGAGAAAGATGCTATTAGAATAAAATAGTCATATTCCTTTCACAGGTTTCTTCCACAAGTCTTACAATCTAAAACCTTGAGTTAATAACCCCTTGGCTTGTTAATGGACCAGAACCAAACAAGAAAGGTTAATGGAACAACCTGACCATTAGGGATACTAATAATAGGGTTAGAGAAAATGATTACTATTTGAAACTATGTTCACATGCTTCTATAACTAATGCTGTTTCAAAATGTCAAGAAAAAATATTTAAAATGAGGAGTGATAGTAGGTTCTGCATTCAGAATTTTAAAATGTTAAACTATTTTAATTTGGAAAGGTATTTTTCCTTCATTTGCTGACGTGCTACTTTAAGTTGTTATTACAGAAGTGGATGCAAAAAAATGTTTGAGGTGACTACATGCAATCAGTTTTGGCTCCCCTAAACTATTTATCTCTTTCTTTTTATTATATACAGAGTATTTTTTAATACACAAAACTATAATCAGGCTTTTATAAATCTGTTTCTTAACAGAATGGCTGTAGTTTTCCAGGGTTCCATACTACTGCTAGAAAGGCAATAAGATAATGTAAAAGATTTCAAACAAAAATATTCTTATATGAGTGGATTCAACTAGGTGAGTTATGTCAAAAAATAAATCAGCCATGGGAGAGATTTGTGTTTGTTCTCTTTGCACATAGAATATTTACCCTCACTCGATTTTCCTGTTAGGAGACAGTGGCAGAGATGTTTTATGGACTCGTTGCTGTTGATCGCCAGGCTATGTCTAGGCAGTTGTCAGTACAAAGTGTTACTAACTGCTTTTAATGGGGGCATTACTTTTATGCCTGCTCCTCTGTTCTGATCTTAGTCCCTGGACTCTCTGTCTTACTTAAGTGCATTTTTGAGGCAAACAGTAATTTAAGGCCCTTCTTTTGAAGCAGCCCGAGGAAGGATGAGAAGCTCTGCCCATCTACTGGATCTGCCTGCCCTCTCGGGACGGTTCCCCCTTGGACTTCCTTTCCTTGATTTCCTCTCCCATTATGAGCTGTTCAGCCACTGACATCCTAATGGACTGGTGTGTCAAGATGTCAGGATTCTTTGGCTAACTGAAGTCCTTACTACTCTGATCTCATCCCCCACCCCCTCACTATGCCTCTGTTTTTTCCTCTAAGTCAGTGAAGATCTTCCCTTTATCCATTGTGAAGTCCAGAAACTTCACAATGATATATCTAGGTGCTTGGTTTTGTTTACTCATTCTGCCTAATATACTGCATCCTTTTCAATATGAGCCTAGTGTCTTTCTTCCGTTCTGGGAAATGTTATCCTATCTGTGAACTATCTTACCTTTTTTGTTCTTTTTATCCCATAAGTAGGACATTGTGGCCCCCTTATTTAGAGGTACCTTTGCATATGTAGAAAAGGATATGGAATGGCACTGCTAGGACCCCTGTCCGGCATACCATTCTCTCCTGTCCGCTGAGACTGTCCCTCTTCTTTCCTCTTGTTCTCAGTGGACAGCAATAGTTTTCAATCCTGCTATGCATTAAGATCATTCTGGGATGGGGCTTAGGTGTGCATTTTTCAAAAAATGGGTCAAATCTCAGCTCTATCATGTATTAACTATGTGATCCAATTCACTTAACCTTTCTGACCCTGGGTTTCCTTATTGGTGAAATAGAGATACTAATAATGCTTACTTCATATGGCTGGTATGAGGATCAAATGAATAATATTCATCAAGCATCTTGTTACAATGCTGTTGATGCTCAATAAATTATAATATGGAAGCCAAGGTAACAGCTGAAGTGTACCATGTACCCAGCAATATATCAGTTGCTTTATGTGAATTATTTTATTTCCAGAGCCCTTTAAAGTAAGTCTATTTATTATTTGTGTAATGCTCTAAGAACTGCTTTCTTTACCTGTGTTGTACTCCTATCTTTATCCTTGGGTATACATATTTTATCTACTTATTAGCATATGTATATTTCTTATCTGGTTTTAAAATATTATTTACTATTATTCTTCTATGTTGTTTCTTATACATAATTTTAATAACTACATAATATTCCATTTAGTTGCTATTCTATAATTTATTTAACCATTCGACTATGGCTGGACATCTTCAGGCATAGAACCTATTTTACTTTGAAGCTCTTCATGTATATGGGGTCAATTTGCCCTCCAAAGGCTGTGCCATTTTATTGTAACATGGGGTAATTTTTGACCTGGCTGTGTTATTCTCTAAATTCTCTAATTCTATTTAATGGAATGGGGGTTGCACGAAATGTTCCTTAAGAAATTAGAAAAATGGCAGTAAATGGCAGTGATTCAGTCAGTCAAGCAACCAATCAATTAAAAAAGCATTTAGATAATGGACTAGGAATTGTATATAAGAGAAGTCCAAAGTTATAGTGTGACTAAGAAACAGTAACAGTGACAGTGGAAAAAAAAAACCCCTCTCTAGTCTATAAGAGGACCTAGAATACAGATATTAAAGCAGTCAATTCAGATCTCTCTACACTGCAATAGCTGCATTTCCCACAAGCCTCTAGTGAGCAGGGTGGGATGTGTGGAGAGAGGGGACTTCTTGCTCCCTTGTCTTCCTTAAAAGTCGGGGCCAGTCCTGGATAAAAGTTTCACATAGGAGAGGTTTGCATTGGCAGCCAGTACAGCCTCGTACTGTGTGCTGTCTACCACCTGTTGTGTCCCCCAAAAGCCACCTCATGTCACATGACATAAGCTGGAGACAATCAAGATGCTGGTAGAAACAATCCTTGTTAAGCTGGGAAGCTGGGAAGTTGGGGTTGCCGGTGACCATCTTCCCAGCTGTATGGAAGGAGCCAGTTACAGGAAAGAAAATGAGGAACAAAGAGAAGAAAGCAAAACCAACAGATGATGAGGGGGGGAAGGAGGAGAGAAAAAGTATGTGAGTGTGACAGTGAGAAAATAGCTTGACTAATACCATAGGGAGCCTGTACTTTGCCTGTGCAGTGAGACATTTTGGGACTCAAATGTCTCACCTTACATGTGTGACTTCCATCAGGCAATTTTGGACAACAGGCTGAGAGCCACGCCACACACATCGATGTTTCTTTTTGAACTAAGGCCCATCCCTTCCCCTGTGTCTGGATGGCATTCCCTCCTGCATTCTCAGAACCATATACGGTCTCTCTCCTGGGGGTTGCTCACTTGTGCTAAAGGAACCCTCTTTCTGGTGATTCCATCTTCCTCCTCAGCTCTTGCTCTCCCTCCCATTGCAGCCAAACCTCTTGAAAGAGTGTCTATACTTATTCTCTCTACTGCTTTATTTTTCACCCTAAACTACTCCATTAGGCTTCCACCCCCACCCCACTATTGAAACTGCCCAAAGATTACTAAGGACCTGTCTATTGCCAACTGCACCTGGCATTCTTTAGTCCTTGTTTACCTAATCTCTTAGCATCATTTGACTTAGCTGATGGTTCCTCTCTGCTTGAAAACTTTTTGGTTGGTTTTCACAATACCTGGATTTCCTCTTACCTCCCTGGCTGTTGCCTCTCAGTCTCCTTGCCTGCTTCTCCTCTACCCATAAATGCTGGAGTTGCTGGAAGGCTCTATCCTAGGCCCTCTTCTCAAGCTACACTCCCCTCCTATCTTTTCCCACAGCAGGGTCTCATCCACTCTTCTAGCTTTGATAACTATCTGTACACCAATGGCTCCTAAATTTGTGTCTTTAGCTCAGATGGCCCCTCTGAGGATCACGGTCACACAGCCAATTGCCTATTTCAGATTTCCACTTATATGTGTTAAAGGTGTACCAAACTTGACAAGTTTTGAACTCTTCATCAACCTCCACAAATCTCCTTTTCCCATGTTTCTTAACTCCCTAATGGCTCCCCATCCACACAGTTGCTCACCCAGATTCTGCAAGTTATCCTTGATCTTTCATCTTCCTCATTCCGTCCAATCCATCACTAAGACCTGCCAATTCCACCTCCTAAACGCTGCTCACATTAACCTCCTTGTCTTCATCTCTACCACCACCACCCAAGTGTCAGCCACCATCTTCTCTCCTCTGGACTTTGGCAACAGCCTCTAAACTGGTCTCCCCACACTCATGCTGTTCCTCCCATCCATTCTCTGTACAGCTCCAGAGAGAGATTTTAAAACACAAATCTCATGGTGTCCTGGCTCTGCTTAATAACCTTCAGAAGCTTCCAGTAGCCCCTAGATAGTAACAAAAGACTTTCCCATGACCTACCAGTCTGGTCAGTGTGACCACCTTTTCAGGCTCATTTCAGCCACTCTCCTCTCACCTTCCTTGGCTCTAGCCACAGAGAGTCCCTTCTGTTCTCAGACAAGTCAAACATCCCTTTTCTCAGGAACCCTGAATCAGCAGATCCCTTTGCTGTTTGCTTCTTTGGGGGACGCTTTCCCGACCACCCATCCAGCTTGCATCATCCCCCAGCACCTTGGGTTTTTCCTTCACTGCACCCTCTGCATGTGTCACCTTCTATTTGTCACTTCTCCTCCCTGTGGGGCTGTGAGCCCCAGGAGGGCAGGCACCCTGGCTGTCCTGCCCACTGCTCTGTCACCATTGCCCACCCTGGGGCCTGACCAGCACTGACTGATAGGGTGAAGATGGAGTGTCTGGTGTCCCTCACATTCCAATCCCAGGGCAACTGTGTAGCCACCCACCATTTGGGGACTGTCTTCTTTTAGTGCCAAAGCCCAACAGCAGCAAATCCTGTAGTGGTTCTTAAAGCCAGAGTTCAGCTCTTTGGAAGGGAGGGTGACAGAGTTGACCCAAACGGTCAATTTGACCTCTGTCCCTGGAGCAGTAGGGCCAGGCCAGAGCCCCTGGATGTTTGGGAGAGTGCTTTACAAGCCCTGCCTAAAGCTAGGGTGTCATTAGAGTGGGGAGCTGCATCCCTGTCCTGCTCTGGTCTCTAAGGAAGTTTTGGAGGTTTTAAGACAGGTTCTTTCCCACCCGGCCCATTGTTCTTACTTGTTTTCATTCTGCTGTGTGCAGTTGTTACAGGGGAGGCCTCCACTCACGAGAAGTTGTTGAGAACTTAGTAACAAAGCCCTGAACAGAGCCCTGGAGGAGGGGCCTAGAAAGATGAACCTGCTCCAAGGGAACCAGTACAGCAAGACAGAAGTAATTAAGTATCTTAAGAATGGCCTAGGCTTTATGGGAAGCAAATTGGTTGTGGCTGGCCCTCAGGGAGCAAGCTTTGCCACAGAACACAGTAGACTGCAAGGTCCTCTCAGGGCACAAAAACTGTAGGAGCCACCGGGTGGGGTGGGAGACATCCGAAGAAACACAACCACCACCTGGAGTGTTCCTAGAAAAGGCGATTTCTTCCGCCTATGAGTGTCAGGGACAGTGTGTGTGTGCATATTTTATGCCCTTGCCATGCAGGGCTGGGTGGACCAGGAACCACTCGCAGAGGAAGAGAATGATTACGTCTTGGCCATGTCTGTCCCCTGAAGAACCGACCTTTCCTGCTCTTTATGCAACATGACACACCTCTCTGAGGAAGGAGGCGGACAGGATTTCCATCAGTACTAGTGTCCTATTATTAATAAAACCACACGCACACGCACACACACACACACAACTGTGTAATTACCTTCTGCAGGAAAGGCGCACAAACAGGATGCGCTCCAACTGACCCCGGGATGAGCCATCCCTGTAAAGATTAGGAAAAAGAACCTCCCCGCCGCGCGCCCGCCTCCCGGCCAGGGCCTCTCCCAGACGTCCAGGCAGGGTCAGCAGCCCACCGCGGAGGCTGGCAGAGAGGGTGCGGGCGACTCTTAGCTGCACAGGTTCTTTGCTGCTCTTCCTCCTCAGCATCCTCCCCTCCTTCCAGCACCCCCGCCCCCAGTCCCCCAGGCCAATTTCCCATGCCTCAGGTGTTTGCTAGGGCTGGGCCACCAACTCTTCCCCTTCTTGACAGCGCCTGCGGTAGCGCACGGCCAGACCCCCGGGCAGGGCGGGGCAGGCGGGGGGCCGCGCGCCACGCCCCGGGGTCCGGAAGGCGCGGGAGCCGGCGCTGGGCTCTGAGAACTTGGAGCCTGGCGGCGCGAGGTTCTCGCCGGGGATGCGGCGGCAGCTGCTTCCTGGTTTGAAGCTCGCCGAGGGGGGGAGAGCGTGAGCCCGCGGAGGCGGGGGCAGGAGGAGAGGCAGGAGGAGGCGGGGGAAGAGACGCTCGGGGCTGGAGCTAACCGGACGGGTCGCTCCGGCTCTCCGGGGAGAGGAGCTACCTGGCCCTGGAGAAGGGGCGAGTCCCGCGCGAGCCCCCGGGAAGCGCCGCGCGCTCCAAAGGGACGACCCGGCTTCCCCGGCCCGCAGAGGGCTCGGCGCCGGGCTCCCCTCCTTTCCACCTCGGGAGGAAGGGAAGGAGGGGAGGGGAAGGTCCCACAGAGGAGGCAGAATGGCCGGTCGAGGGGGGCTTGGGCGCTGCTTTTCCCCAGAGCTGCCTCGACTCCTGCGGCTGCCGCGAGGGCTGGCCTGAGCCGGGAGTCCCCGGTCTCCCGCTGCGAGTCAGCGCGGCCCCCCGGGGCTGGGGCAGCGGCGCCGGCATGTCGTCTGGCACTATGAAGTTCAATGGCTATTTGAGGGTCCGCATCGGCGAGGCCGTGGGGCTGCAGCCCACCCGCTGGTCCCTGCGCCACTCGCTCTTCAAGAAGGGCCACCAGCTGCTGGACCCCTACCTGACGGTGAGCGTGGACCAGGTGCGCGTGGGCCAGACTAGCACCAAGCAGAAGACCAACAAACCCACGTACAATGAGGAGTTCTGCGCTAACGTCACCGACGGCGGCCACCTTGAGCTGGCCGTTTTCCACGAGACGCCCCTGGGCTACGACCACTTCGTGGCCAACTGCACCCTGCAATTCCAGGAGCTGCTGCGCACAGCCGGCGCCTCGGACACCTTCGAGGGCTGGGTAAGTAGCAATGATCCCTCCCCTTTGTGTCTCCTTAACCCCTTCTCCCCTTCCAGTTTTCAAAACTCGCCCTGGTCCCGCTTTCCCATCGCTCATGGCTGAGGGAATTCCCTCCAGACTTTGGTCCTTGCCCAGGTGGCCGCGGAACCAGTGACGTGACCGCGGTGGGTGTGTGCTGGCGCAGGTGTGTCTCCAGGAAGCTGGCCTGGACACGATCCCCTTTCGGGACGGCGGCTCAGGCTAACGGGCAGGCGGGCAGGGGTCCAGGGCCGTCTCCCCACTCCGTCAAGACTTTGCGTAAGGCACCCCAACTCTGAGCACGCGCGTAATACTCAGGAAAGGCAAAGAAGGGGTGATGTGAAAGTGACTTTATTTGAGTAAAGTGCTTCAAGGGCTACTTAGGAGAAAGCCGTACATTCTCGCGAGTATTATTCATAATATTTATGGATACGTGTTGGTTCAGCCTTTCAGACGTGCACACGTGTTTCGGCTTGCACATCCATTACATCCCAGAGGTACCTGAGCTACATTGGCAGGGATCAGAGTGCCTGGGTCTGCATGTTGGCAAAGTTGTATTATTTAGCAGTTTTCCAAGGAGATGAAATTTACATATGTTTGCAAGAAACCAGTCAATCTGAGATGTGTGAGTCCTGCAATAGACGTTTCTTTTGCTATTAATCTGTGAAGAGGCTGCGAAAGCTCCTCAGTAGGTTGTTTACTGCCCTCCCTCCCCTCAGCACCTGCTGGTGTTCCTGTGTATTGGCGTGTAGCTACCCTTCTTGCTTCTGCTTCTCACATAGTTCCCATGAGGCAGAATTTCTGCTGTAAATAAATTAAAATTTGTAGAGCACTCCACACAGTGCCAAAATACTTTTGCTGCTTAATCCTCACATTGTCTTTGTGATACAGGTGTTGTTTCCACTTCTAGATGATGAAATGATAATTAAAATAAAGTGGTCCGGTTTGACAAAATGGAAAACACTGGTTGAAGACTCTCAGGAGTTTAAGGGCTTAAAGTCTAGAGGGAGTCAGTTTTGAACCCAGAATGTGAATGGGCATTGACAAGCTATTTGAAATTTACAAGTGGTGGTGAATCATATGGATCACAATGAAGACTCGTTTAGGTATTTATTTTATATTTGGGAAATTGGTAATTTTACCATGCATTCTCTAAAATTACAGATGGCTTGTGGATGTATCCCTTTCTTTTAAATAGAAGTAAAAAACCATAATGACTGTTTAACCTTAATCATCAAAGTATATTGAGTTAATTTCCCTTCAGCCTAACTTTGTGGAACTTAGACGTGGATTAGAGAGGAATGACTAAAATACAGTTAGAGATTTTACATTTATCCTGTGAAATTCTGGATATGAAATAGAAATGAATGTAGGAATCTGAATGCAATTATTGAATTCCATCAGTGTCTGATTAGGAGTTAGGTTGGGCAAAGCTCCTCGGTTCTGAAGCATGGTGCTGCAGATTGGCAGTGACCATGAGAAAAATCTCTTCCTGCAAAAAGCCTAGATTGGTCCTTCTCACCCCTAGTCTGCACATTTGAATTATGTGAAGACCTTTTAATAATCTCCACTTTTAAAGACTCTAGATAGGAATCTCTGGCTGTGGTACCCCATCATCAGGACTTGAGGCTACCCAGCTGATTCCAATGTACCGTCAAGCTTAAGAACCTGTGGCTTAAATGAAGACCACAAGAGGAGGACTACTTGGTGTCCAAGAAGCGTAAGTGTAGGAAGATTCAGGTTACCTGAGTGAAGTGTAACAGAGCCGCTTATTCCACTGGGTGAATAAATGTAAATTAAATTTCTGTATTTATATATTTAGAATTATCTGACATACTTATACTTAGATGTTTAATATAACTCACAGATGGTGTTTTGGAAAACATGAGTTTTTGGTAGGACGGGGTGAGCATTTAAATGACCTCGAAACCAATGATTTTTCATGCATTTATATTCAATTAGAAGGCAGAGGTGTTTTTTTGTTTTGTTTTTTTTTTTAGGTTCTGGGTATTTTGAAACTGTGAGGATAGAGTAGATAGAATTGGCAGAGTGTTGTTTCTTTTTTTCTTTCTGTTAAGAAAATAATCTTGTTGAGAAAATATTCTGAAATATATGGAATGCTTATTTTTTAAATGATCCTTTACAGATCCAAAGGTGCTTTTGAAGTTTAGGATTACAGAAATACTTATTTATCTTCGGTATATTAAATTGAATTGTGTATTCAGACAGTTACAAGTAGAGTAATTGAATTTACTCCACAATAAATTTAGGTATGTTGCGAGTGGAACTACAGATTGCTGACTTTTAGAAAACCTAGCAACTTAGTTTTTGTTCGATCATGAGAAGAAGATCTAGCTGTAGGTTTATCTGTAAAACAGAAGATACCAAAAGAGAAGATACTTTTAAGAATAAAACAGAAAGTTTTATGGAAAAACCTACAGTTACCATCCTAGTGGTGAAGGAATGAATAATATTCCTCTAAGATGCAGAACAAGGCAAGGGTGTCTGCTCTTTCTGTTTCAATTCAACATTGTATTGGAGGTCTTGGTCAGTGCAATAAGGCAATTTTAAGAAATAAAATGCATACAGGTTACAAAGGAAGAAGTAAAATTGTCTTTATTTGTAGACAAATGATTCTAGAAAATTCTAAGGTGTCTACGAAAAGGCTTTTAGAACCAACAAGTGAGTTTAGCTAGGTTGCAGAATCCAAGTAATATATAAAAATCAATTATGTTTCTAGCAGTGAACAATTGAAAACTGAAATTTAAAAATATTTATAAGAGCATCAAAAATATGAAATTGGATAAATTTGATAAAAGATGCGCAATACTTTTTTACTGGAAATGACAAAACATTGCTGAGATAAATTAAAGATCTAAATAAATGGAAAGAGATTCTGTGTTCATGGATGGGAAGATTCAATGTCGTTAAGAGTATTCAATAGATTTAATGCAGTTCCAATGAAAATATCAGTAGACTTTGTTGTAGAAATTGACAAACTGATTATAAAATTTGTATGGAAACCTAAAGGACGTAGATTGATCTAAGAATAATTTTGTAAAAGAACAAGTTGTGGGACTTATACTATTTGATTTCAAGGCTAACTGTAACACTACCATAAACAAGATAATGTGGTATTGGAGTAAAGAGAGTCATACAGATCAGTGGAACATCAAAGAGTCTAGAAATAGATCCACGTATATATGACCAATTGATTTTTGACAAAGGTGCCAAGAAAGCAATTCAGCAAGGTGCTTGAACAATTGGATAGCCATTTGGAGAAATAAGCCTTGACCTTTACCTCATACCATACAAAAAAATTAATTCAAAATGAATTATAGACCTAAATGTAAAAGTTTAACTGTGAAAGTTCTATAAGAAAACATAGAATAAAATCTTAGTGATCTTGGGTTCAGCAAAAGTTTTTTTAGATAGGACACACAAAGCTCCAACTATAAAGATTAATAAATTGGACTTTATGAACTAAAAACCTTTTTTTTTCTCAAAGAATGCTTAAGAAAGTGAAAACACAGCCACACACTAGGAGAAAATACTTGCAACACGCAAATCAGGCAATGAACTTGTAAAACGAATACATAAAAGAACTCTTATAACCCAATAATAATGAGAAAAATACCTAATTTAAAAATCAGTCAGGCCGGGCACAGTGGCTCACGCCTGTAATCCTAACACTCTGAGAGGCAGAGGTGGGAAGATTGCTTGAGCTCAGGAGTTCGAGACCAGCCTGAGCAAGAGTGAGACCTCGTCTCTACTAAAAATAGAAAGAAATTAGCTGGACAACTAAAAATTAGCTGGGCATGGTGGCACATGCCTGTACTCTCAGCTACTCGGGAGGCTGAGGCAGGAGGATTGCTTGAGCCCAGGAGTTCGAGGTCGCTGTGAGCTAGGCTGATGCCATGGCGCTCTAGCCCGGGCAGCAGAGCGAGACTCTGTCTCGAAAAAAAATCAGTCAAATATTTGAATAGGTGCTTTTATGGCACCTATTAAAAGATGCTCAAAATCATTAGTAATTAAGGAAATGTAAAGTAAAATTAAAATGAGCTATCAATATGCTCCCGCTGGAAAGGCTAAAACGAATAAGACTGACCATACCAAGTGTTGACAAGGAAGTGGAGCAACTGGAACTCTCATATACTACTACTGTTAGGTGTGTAAAATGGTAGAGTCATGTTGGAAAACAGTTTGGCAGTTTCTTAAAATATTAAACACATAGCTACCATATAACCTATCGACTCTTAAGTATTTACTAAGAGAAATGAAACCATTCATACAAAGGCTTATCGAGAATGTTCATAGCAGCTTTATTTGCAATAGCTCCCAAACTAGAAACAACTCAATGTCAATCAACAGAAGAATGTTTGAATAAATTGTGACTTATCCATACAAAGGAATACTACTCAACAATATAAAGAGATGAACTATTAATACGTGCAACAACGTAGATGAATCTCAAAATAATTCTCCTGAGTGAAAGAAGCCAGACAAGAAAAGAGTCCATACTGTTTGATTCCATTTATGCAAAATTCTGGAAATGAAAACTAGTCTATAGTGACAAGAAGCAGATCAGTGGTTGCCTGGATATGGGGAGTAGAGGTGAGGGAGGGGTGGATTACCAAGGAGGCACAAGGAAACTTTTGGGGGAGATGAATATATTCATAATTTTGATTGCGATGATAGTTTCACAGTCATATGTAATACATATGTCAAAGCTTATCAAATAGTTCACTTTAAGTACGTGCATGTTATATGGCAATTATACCTATAAAACTGTAGGAAAAAATCAATAAGGATTTATCCTTATTTTATTGAAGATGTTAAATAAGATGCTAGTAAATGACAGAATTAGAATTGAGCCAATCCTACTCTTGAAAAAACACAAAATCACAATAAAACAAATTAGTTTTAGATTTTTGGATGCAATCCTATTTTCTAAATTATCACTGTCAGTTTTTTCTGCTGCTTCTAGAACTTGTTTACTTTACATAATTTCTTGGGTTCCTTAAAACTGAAGGTTTCCCTAAGTTAAAACCCTGTTTTCTTCTTTCACATATTTGCTCTTGCTTCGCCAACTTTCCAAATGGGGGACCAGCATCTAATACTTAATGCAGAGCGTTGGGGACGTGGGGGATGCCGGAGAAGCTGGAGGCTGCGTCATGGAAAGACCTTGGCGCCCCTCAGGAAGGAAGGACCTGCTTGGCGGAGTCCCAAGCTGTTTTCCTGGTTCAGCCCTCCTGAAGGCATTCTGTTCTCTGGAGAGCTGCGTTCAATTTCTCAGCAAGGTACCTGTTTTGTAGTCCCATCAAGCAGCCAGGTCACCACTGGGCAGTCATTCATTATCTTTTCCTTTGATTCCTGGATCCAGGTGCATGAATGTACAGTGCCAAAATTCTTTCAGATTCTCTGTCTAGTGGTGCATTCTCTTTTGTACTTTGTAGTGCAGTTATTTATTTGTCATGATTGATTTTTTTTCTTGAACCAATTGGTAAGGATTGTCTAACACCGACTGATGAACACGAAGTATTTTAGGGGAAAAACATAGTTTAGAATCTCTAGGGAGGTTTATTTCAGTACACGTGAATTGTATTGGCTATCTGGTGTCTTCAGTTTCAATGTGAGAAGAATTTTGGTGCAGTGAGACTGGCTGCTTCTCATCATGCAGGTTGTGGCTCAGGTTTTCCCCTCAGCATTTTCCTGGCCATATTATTATCTTGTTATCCTGCACTGTACTCATCGCTCTCTGACATCATTTTTGAATCAGCTTGCTTATTATCCTTTCCTCCTGTAGAGTATAAATGGCTTGAGACCACCTCTCTCTTATTCACTGTTTTAACCCCAGCACCTTGAGCAGTGTCTGGTATATAGTAGGCACTAAATATTTGTCAAAAGAATGGAATTTTATGTGATTTGGGGGCAAGTAAAGTGTAAGTACTTTGGGGACATCTTTCCTTAAATATTCATCTTTCCAAAAGAAATAAATGAAATAATTGAAGAGTGACCAGATGAGTAGTATTCCTCTTTTAATAAAAATCAATCAATGACATACCAATATGTGCCTGAAAGACTGGGCCAAATTTTTATGCCCTTTGAATGTGGTAATGGATTGAAAACCTTGTGTATGGAAAGTTCCCTGCTTTTGCTTCATTTGAAAAGACTATGGTTTTTAAACCTGTAATATGTTATATCTTCCTTCACTTGTAATTTTCAAGCCCAACATGTGAAACTCAGGGCAGAAGCAAGAAATAAGCATTTAAAAGGTTGTGTGTCAGCCTCGGAGAGGAATGAGGTTGGTGGGTGGAGCATGAATCATTTTATCTTATGCAACTCTTAGTGCAGTTTTGGTATCCAGCAAGTGTTTAGAGTGGTGATTTGTGGTGATGGTAAAAGTGCAGTGTGTTTTTATGAGGTGGGTAACATTTACTTAGAATAAGAGGGATGTCTTGGATTTTCAGTAGTCCTTTTTTTAATTTTATACAGTCAACTAGATCATGTCCCCCTTCGAGCTGACTTCTTGGCTCTGTCTTATTAGAATGTGATAAGAATGAAGCCTGTATGGAAACTCAGTCCCTGACCACTGTTTGACACTCTCATCATTACTCTATCCAAAATGGTCTTTCTCAGTTGCTAGACTGATAGTCATTCCTTTACCTGAAACTCTTCGTCATTTCCCGTTGCTCTTAGATAAAAGCCCAAAGTCTTTAAATGGTCTGGGATATTCTCCATGATCTGGCCTTTTCTCACCTTTCCCCAATCCCTGCTCTGTGCTCCGGTCACAGTGAGCATCTTTCAGTTCCTCAAAGGCCACACTTGACTTCGCTAATTCCTGCCCATGCTTTAAGTCTCAATGTAGACATCACTTACTGAGACATCGTTCCCCGACATGCCCAGTCTGGGTTTGATCCTTGTTCTCAGTGGCCTCTCAGCATCCTGACACCTCCATTGCTAGCCTCCCCTCCATGCTGAAAGAATGTCTGTGTGAATGGAAGTGTGGGATACTGGTCAGGGGGAGTGCAGTGTGTATATAGTATAGGTGATTGACTGAGATGCATCCCCTTCGCACTTGTGGTAGCTACTCTAACAGACTATTAACAGGTTTCTATTTGAAGCACCAAGCCCTAGGTGAACACTCATTCACCGCTGAGCATGTACTATGTACCAGGCATTTGCTCTACCCTGGAAAGTCAACTGAACAAGACAGACATGGCCCATTCCTTCATAGGTCTTGTAGGTCCAAAAGGGGAGATAGGTTGGGGATAAAAAACAAACAAAAACAGCCAGGGAATTATAGAAGTACTCAAATGCAGGGAACCACCACCTGGTTTGGGGAGATCAGGAACAACTTCCTGGGGGAAAAACAGAGAGCTGACTTTAAAGGAGCCAGCACAGATAGCCACAGCCTGCTACAGTTAAACACGACTGTGAAAAGTCTTTCCTCAAAAGAAGAAAAGGAACTTTTGACCTGATGATGTTTCCTGGAGAGAAATCACAGATGTCCTTTTGAAAGGTAAATGCTCTTGACTCACAGGAATGTTTCCATCTTTGGAAAGTTTGGGAGGGAACTAAGTTTTGATGCTTGTGAACAGATGACCTGAAGGCACTTTTGACTCCCAAAGGCAGAAGGCAGTAACACTGTATTTGAACCATCCAATCCCTTAAGTTTTGTATAGATCATAAAAGAATCATAGATGTTGAAGCAGGAGGATCATCTGATTCAGAATAACAATAACAAAAAGCCCGATAGCTCTTAGGCCCACAGACATCCTGCAGGTGTATTCATTTGGCGCAGATGTTTTTTGACATTGAAACTGAAGGCATTTAGTGCTCTGGTGCTCCAGTTTGCCACAGACCCCACCACTCCCTATTATGAAACCAGTCTTCTTGACTCATTACCTGCTTGGTCCTGGGAGGTTTTTGAGTTTGTGACACCATAGCTCAAGCCTTTGTGTTCAGAATATGGGGACCACAGCATTGCTGTTGCCCCAGCTCACAGGAAGTGTGACACACAGACACACACATTTCATATCTACACATATGTCTATAAGAAATAGATATCCTTAGTTAGATTTATTAAGATGTGTATTGATTTATTAATTTAGATGTATGTTTATTTAGATATTTATTTGCATCCTAGAATTTAAGAGAAAGCTGGCTTACTAGTAAATATATGGGAAATTAACTTTTACTGCAAATTAGTATTATATTAACTATCCAATAAAAAAACTCTATTTTAAATACAAACTTCAAGGTGTGACTTTGTCACCTATCAGCTGTAACCTTAGGCAAACCTCTACTTATCAGGGTCCAAATTCCCTAGTTTATATTAATATTATGAGACGGTTGCACCAAACTATCTCTTGAGAACCTTTCCATCTCTAAAGCCTCTGATTCCATGTATCAGACAATTACAGCATTTCTTCCCTTTTGGAGTAATTGGTTTGGTTTTAAGCAGTCAAAATGAATTATGTCTTATCAAAGTTAGTAACTCCAAAGAACAAAATTGGTCCAAATCTAAATTACTCAGGCTTGAAGAGGATTAAGTTCACGTCTAAGCGACTTGTGTAGCATTGATAGTGATGTTGGTATCCTTTTCTTGGCTTGGAATCAGCCTTAAGGAAATACAGTGGGTCCTCGTTTCAAACCATGCAGTTGTATTTCTTGATTTACATTAATGTGCTCCTTGTTCTGTGGGATGGTTGTAAGTTATGTCCCTGTTACCTAGTGTCAGAGAGAGACTGAGAACCCCAGTGTTTTTGCTAGAGGCAATTCTCACTAGCATGGTAATTACAGCTTTGTAGTCCCAAAGTGTCTGTAGCCACTAGTCTATATATCCACCGTAGGTGATGACAAATATTGTAAATCATTGTAGGACAGACATTTTAATTAGATGGAGGAATGAGCCCAAGGGTATTGGCTATGGTAGTGTTTAAGTGCTATGCTGAAGCATTTTATGAGACAGGAAATTTTTCTTGAGAATCATAGTACTAGCTGGAGAGATTTATCAGTATTATTATGTTAGTGTGTTTCTGTAGCACCAGTGAATTAGAGAAGTTATGTCAAAGCACTTAGGACTTTTGTAGTAGAAAGACCACTTAATAGGAAACTCCCCAGCAGTGCTTTTATTATGTGCTGCCTTCCCAAAAGTTCCTTTGATTTTTATATAAGTTTTATCCTTGTATACCTTTTATCTCATAGGGAGAGAAACACTTAAAAGGTTACCAAAGCTGTTTAGGTTGTGCTTGTGGTAAAAAAAAATGGAGAAATTTGCCAGAGGATATAACCAAGGTCAACATGAACCCTGTCATAATTGCCTTAATAAAATAAGTCACATGGGGCCAGCGTGAGCATGTTCTATTCCTGGCCTTTTATACACAATTTCAGACCTAGTCCCTTTTCTCCAAGCGCTTAAAACAAAAATCACAAAGTGCATTTTAATTTGTAAGTTATATTTGTCTCTTGAACTTACATAGCACTGTCTCTGTATCTCTCTCACAACACTGAAATATGATGTTGTGGTCTCTGCCCCCACACTGGGCACTGGTTTTTCTCGTCTGTGATGTCAGAGAGCTGGACAATTTGAGTTTTGCAGTCCCTTCCAGTGTCAGAGTTTTGTGGTTCTGGTAATGGTTCCATTGGACAATGGAAAATTCTGCTCCCTTCTAAAATATCTTCTGGAGACTTTAGCTGATACTCAGATTTGTTCTGGGTTCTGAAATTATTTTTGGAAAAGCACTCAAAAGTCATACGTGTATTAGCATAATTCCCTAAACAGAGTGCTTTTATTTGTTTGCAAGCTGTGGACCTCTTAGATGTTTTTATATATATTATTATTGTTCCATTATGGTATGGAAGAGTTGAGGGCAGGTTGCATCTAAAGCAATGCTTCTGAAAATGTTGGTGAGCCTCAGACTTTTTTGG
The DNA here is from genome assembly GCA_008086735.1 of Cheirogaleus medius. Taxonomy (NCBI): domain Eukaryota; kingdom Metazoa; phylum Chordata; class Mammalia; order Primates; family Cheirogaleidae; genus Cheirogaleus; species Cheirogaleus medius. The sequence goes on along the minus strand of VBSM01002121.1, from coordinate 7,294,208 downwards.
TGATGATGAAAGCTATGGACCCTATTTCTAGAAAATGTACATATGTGCATATTGACACTATTCTGGAAACAATGTCATCAGGTTAGTGGTCCCCTGGAGCCTGACCATGGACTCAGGGCCTTAGGTTAAGAAACCCCAATTGGAAGGTGTCAAAAATTTATTGATTTTATTTTTAAATGTATAAAATTTATTTTTATTCCTAACTCTCAGGGTGTAGTCCTAACATTTTCCCCTTATATTTGAGGACATTCTCATTTCAATTAATTACAGAAGACAATTAATTAGAAGAAAATAGGAGCTATACATTTTAGCGAAAAAGATGTTCTTAAAAAATAAATATGTTCTCACTTATTTCTGGCTCCTGGTGAAATATACTAGATGATGACCCATTTTAGGACCTATTTAGTTGTATTTAGGTATTTTCAAAAACCGCCTTTTTTTTTTTTAAACTACAAAACCTAACTACATAGAGCCTCTATTTTTTGAAGGGGTTTCTTTGAGGTTTGCAGTAGATGGAAGCTTGAAAAACAAAAAGTAGGACAGTTTGAGTGACCCTGGCTTGGTACCTTTTGTTAATATAAACTTTTCCCCTGTAAAAAAGGTAGGATTTAGCTGTTTTGTAAACTTTTTCTTAAAACATTCACCCTCTTTTTGAGCTGTAATAGGCATTATGGTGCACCACTGTGTTAGTCCAAGATACAAGGATGAGATCGGAGAGGCCTGTCTGCCCCTCATGCTCTTTGAGCTCTTGGCTTCTATGACCTGAGTCCCTCTGGCCCAGCAAGTTTTCTGTTCTTCTCCTGAATTCCAGTTTACTTTGCTAACATCTTGAAGACAACCTGATGGTGGTGGACATGGAGCTGAATGGAGGTGGTCCAGGGAGCAGTCCCCTAGCTTAATTAGAGGTACAGCTGGAGTCCAGCGCTCTGGATTTCAGGCCAAGGTTCTTTCCAGACTCCATGTCAGTGTGTGATGGAGGCAGTGGGAAAGCCAGCCAGTCATTCATAGGTGTTTATTGTGCACCTGCTGTGCGCTCAGCACCATTCTGGGTGTTACAGGGCAGAGATTGCAAGACCCAGAATCTCAGCTCTTACATAGAGCAAACAAATGATTAAGAAAATAACAAACGCTGCGTAGGTGCTAAGTGGAGAAATAAAACAGGGTGATGGTGTGGAGTGTGATGAGGTGACTGTTTTACCTAGAGTGGTCAGAGAAGACTGCACAAAGAGGGTGACATTTCAGCTGAGACTTGAGTGACAAGAAGCAAGCAGCCATGTGAAGATTTGAGAAAGAGCATTTCAGACAGAGGGAACAGCTCAGGCAAAGACCTTCAGGTGGGACCAAGGTTGGCAGGTGGAAGAACAACAGAGGGTGGTGGAAAAAGGGTAGACCTGGTGTCAGCAAACTCAGTGCATCGTCCCAGCTCTGCTACTTACCAGGAGTGTGAACAATGAGCAAGTCCCTTCATCTCGCACTATTGGTTTTCTCCTCTGGAAAATGGTGCTAATGTTAGCTCCTCATGGGCTTGGTGTGAAGATTAGATTTAATCCATTCAACATGCCCAGCACAAAATAGGCCTTCGAGAAATGGTGGCTTTGGTTGCTTTTAATCTTCTAAGACAATTAATATTTCGACAAAATCCTTCTGAAAAGAATCATATTGGCCAAGGAAAGACATTCAGAGGGTTGCATTTTATACAACGGGGTTGGTGATGTAAAAATTTCTTAGGGATGGGGTAGGAGATAGTCTTGTTGGTGCCCTCAAATGATATCATGGAAGGATCTTTGTCTCCATTACCCTCAGCACCATGTTTTCTAAAGAGAGAATGGGGAAAGACTGATGTTTATTTCAGATTTTTCAATATTTGAAACATGAATTTTACTGTGGACTCACAAATACTAATGGAAATTTTCAATAATTGAAGGGATAGAATAATTGTATTGTAGTGATATAATTGTTAGGGCCCCAAAGTGGTTTATTTTTTTACAAAACCATACATTATGGCTGAGAATTCATAAACATAGTGCCAGTAATCGTAAAGGAAATAGAACCTCAACCGTTGTGAAGTTATAACTAGATATAATTGATTCTTGCTTACTTCTGAAAGCTCATTCACTTTGTTGATTATAATTTTGTGGATTAACTTGATAATTTTGCTCATTTATAGTTTTGGATATGCCTATTTTGGCATCTCTCTGAATATTTCTGACCTTCCCTTCAACATTTATTTGGTCTGTGTTTAATGTAAAAAGACACATTAGCATTTGCCTAAGTCACATAAATTAGGATGCAGAATCTACAATTATGGACTAGTAATACACAAATACAGGCTTTGAGGTATATTTATTGAACAACTACCATAATTATCAGTGCATCATGGTGTGATGGTTGGGTGTCAGCCAGATTAGAGTTCAGCCATTAGTTCTGCCTCTTATATTATTAGAGATCATTTAACCCCTGCCAGCCTCATTTTTCTGATCTGTAACCCAGTACCTCCCTCACAGGGTAACTTGAGAACACAGTGAGGACTTATGTGAACCATCTAGCACAGTGCATGACATATACCACCACAGAAAAATTATTTATCGTTAGTGTCACCATCGCCACCACTGCTCTATCCTCAGCACTTAAATATGAAGTCATGGGCCCAGCCTTTTTCTGAAGGTAACTTTGAAAGCAGCAAGATGTTTATTTACATAGAATTGTAGAGTTAGGATATTTGAGTGTAGCCCTTTCACTATTTTTGCTTTTCATTTAAGATTCTGAGATGTAAACAGTAGGAGATTTCTAGTTACTGGTGGAAGAGAAGATGGCTGTCTTATCCTGGAATCACAGGGATTTGGGGTAAATTCTGCATGTATATTCACTCTGGAAGATTTTGCAAGGAATATGGGAAATGAAGCTAGAATTACTATAGTTAAAATGTTGGACAAAGTTCATAGAAAACTTTGAAATTGAATCTGTTGGTTTGCTCATTGCATATTGGACAGATAGGGTTCTGAGTTAGTGTGAACCAACAAACTGCAAAGAATTAAAGTTACAATATTTAGTTGCAAGGGACTGAAGGAGCCCTTTGAAAAGTTGACGTGAGCACTTTTATTGCTGTAATTAAGAGAAATGATGGTAAACGGCCTCTTTCAATGGGCATTAAAAGTTGTTTCCCCTTGATTTAAGTTTAGATATCTAATACTAGTCTTGGATATGAATTGTTCTGTCATGCTTTCAAGGAGGAAACCTCCACTTTTAAAAGTGCATCATTTGGTGGTATATGTATACCATGGAGTACTATTCGGCTTTAAGAAACAATGGTGATATAGCACCTCTTGTATATTCCTGGATACAGCTGGAACCCATTCTACTAAGTGAAGTATCTCAAGAATGGTAAAACAAGCACCACATGTACTCACCAGCAAATTGGTATTAACGGATCAACACTTAAGTGGACATATAGGAATAACATTTGTCGGGTGTTGGGCGGGTGGGAGGGGGGAGGAGGGGATAGGTATATACAAACATAATGAGTGAGATGTGCAACATTTGGGGGATGGTCATGCTTGAGGCTCTGCCTCGAGGGAGGAGGGGGGCATGGGCAATATACATAACCGTAATATTTGTACCCCCATAATATGCTGAAATAAAAAAAAAATTTAAAAAAGTGCATCATTTGAATGTGCATTTATGGATGAAATCAAGGGCACCAACAATTCAAATTTAGTTTGCAGAAAATATGAAGTACTTTTTTTCTTAAATGGACTTATTTCGAAGGTGATTACTCCTACTTTTATCTGTTGACTGGGCACTCATTTTGGGTCCTAAATCTTTCACAGTTGATTTTAAGTTAGAGGTTTCTAAACTGTGCACATTTAATTTTTCTGAACACAAGTTTCATTTGCTCCATAGTAAGACACAACAGTGTTTGCGTTTGATGTTTAGCACAGCCTTGGTTTTGGTTGTGCAGAAGCCTTTGTTAGCTCTTTGGCTGTGCAGAGAATATATTGTTTCTGAGTCTCCCTGCGGGGCCTCCTTGCCTTCTTGTCATGCACATCCTGTACCTGGGTTGTGGTTGTATTGATTTGCTGGGGCGCTGTTGTTGCAGATGTCTGGGGGTGAATGAGAATGTGTTTGTGGGTGTCTGTCCTCCCTTTGGCCACTGACTTATTACTTTCAGCCCCAAAATACTGCTATCCATGTGAACACTAGGGACCCTCAGCCTCTCCCCAATACCTGGCAAAAAGCCCCGCGCATGTAAGGGATTAGGAAACGTTTGGAGAACGAAGAACGGCCTCACCATTCTCATGCCTTGAGCCTGAATCATGATTCAAACACTGTTCATCTATATTAATTTAGCTACAAGATTTTCCCTTTAAAAATTTATATTTCAGATTTAGACATTTATACTTTTTTTTTTTTTTGGGTGTGTTTGAGTTTAAGAGCAGCCTCAGGAATAGTTTAGAGAGAATGAATATGTCAGTATGGTTTTTATTCTCTTGATTATTTAAATAAATATAAAAGGTGTGTGAAAAGATTAGCCGAATCCCAGGTTCCCCAAATAAAATGTTAACAACTTTCTTTTGGGTGATAAGAGAAGGATTTCAAAATAGGAAAACCTGAGAGACATAAGCCATCATCTGGCATGCCATATGTCAGGGATATATGAATGGCAGCCTGCCCTTTGTAAGAACAGGACACCTCCAAGGTGCATAAACGAGATCAGGTACAGCTGTGACCTTGAAGTGATAGTTGCCATTGCAACTCATTTTCCTTAAAATGCCCTGTTTCGGCCAAATAAACAAGCGACTCCTGAAGTTGCCTCATTAGGGCTCCAATATGCATTTTTCTGTCCGCACTGAGTTTCTGATGGGTGATTGTTGAGCCCTGCTGCAGTATGGTCCCATAGAAATCGTGTATGTAGAATTTTGTTTTAAAACAGGAAAAATAATGACTCTGAAAAATCACTCCTGTCAAAATATTAAATGAATCCTTCCATTAATATTATGTCCATTAATATTTTGAAGTCAGATTACATCATGACAGTTCTGCGTGATGAAGCTTACGCTAAAAGGAAGAAACTGAGAGAACTGGAAGATAATGACGTCTCCTCACTCTCATTTGTAAGCCCTTCACCCATCTGTGACTCTCCCTTCCCCTTTTCTTCTGCTTCGGCCATTGTTTTGGAAGGTCTCAGGCTAGAGTCAGAGTAGTAATCAGGAAGAAGCTGTTCCTTTCCCGGCACCCAGATTCTCTGTAGCTAAGTGTACTTGCATTCCAAGAAAGATGAAGCCCACAGGTGTAAACTCCCCCAACTTCCTGCTCCCCTCTGAGCTGTGTCCCCTTCTGCAGCTCTGCTTTCCTGTTGCCAGCAGTCTTGGGATGAGCCAACTTCCTGTTCAGGCTCAGCCCTCCCCTGGCTCTGCGTGTGTCCCCTCTGTGTTCTCCCTGGGCCGGGCCGTCCCTTTCTGGATCTTCATCCTCTCCTGCCCCCACCCACATACCTTCCTTTTAAAAACACACTCAAATCTCTTTAAGCACCCAGCCTCCCTAGCCCCAGCAGAGCACCCCTGCCCTTGGCCTTGCTTGCTTCCCTTTGGGGGGAGGGGCACAGTATCTTCCCTTCCTTCCTTCTCAGCCACTTGCCCCCTCCCCTGCCCTGTTCATTCTTCCCGGTGCCCACTCTGAGGATGCTGCTTTGGCAAAGCCCAGGAATGAATGTGTAGCCATGTTAGTTCTTGTTTGTCTTGTTGGCTGCTACCTTCTCCTTGAGATTCTTTGCTGCCCTGCTTCTGCGTTTCTCCAGTGCTTTCCTGGGATCTTTACCCCACAGTTTCTCTTTGTACCTCTTTCATCATCCCTCAACATCCTTCAATAGTAGTGTTCCCTGGGGTTTGGCTTTACATTGCTGTCTTTCTCACGGCAAGTGGTCTCATCTACTTTTATGGTCTTAACCATATTGCCCATATGTTGAGGACTTCTGAAGCTCTGTCTCCTGTCTTTCCCCTGAGCCTGACTACTGCTTCTGGAACTGGGGCGGGCTCAGGACAAAGGGCCTCCTGCTCTGTCTCCTTTAACTCTCACAACTAACTGTGAGGGAGGAGGAGGCACCATGGTACCTGCATTTCCCACCTGAGGAAACTGGGGCTTAGACAGGCCCAAGAACAGGCCCAATGTCCCACGCCTAACATGCTTGCTGGATGCACCTACTTGGATATCCTTTGGGCATCTCCAAGTCAACATGTCCACAAGTAAATACCGCATCTGTCCCCTAACCTGCTCCTCCTCCCATTTTACCAGCCAGAACTGGTCTCACCATCATTCAGTCACCCAGGCATCACTGTGGACTTTTCTTTCTCCTTCACCTCTCTCCTCAGTTGAATTCATTGCCATTTGGCTTGCTAAATACTCCTTGAGTCAGTATCTTTTTTTTTTCTATCAGTGCCACACTTGTGTAAGCCCCTATCGTATGTGTGGATTACTGCAAAAGCCTTGGAACTGGTCTCCATGAATCTAGTCTTACTCCCTCGAATCCATCCTCCACAGAGCTGCCCAAATGAGCTAAGACTCACCCCTAACCTCTCTCCTGCTAGAAACCTTTTAAAGGCTTCCCATGCCCTGTAAAGTTCAGCTCCTGGGGAATGTTCCAGTAGGCTAGCCCTTGCCTACCTCCCCCATTCTGTCTCCCACCTCTCCTTGTTCCCCAGCTCATGTGCTTCACTAAAGAGCAGATTAGGTTTTCTTGCCTTTGCTTACGTCTAATTCACTTCATTTTCAATAAATATTGGAGGAGGAGGGAGAGTCTTTTTGTAATTTGTGCAGAAGGACTTGTTATATAACATTAGAAAAGACAGGAGGAGTGAAAAGGTTATGTAAAAAAAGTTTCACTCTCCACGTTACTACAAAGACAACCGCAGACGGGCCTGAGCACGCACACGCACCTATCAGCACACGTGTCCATGCTTCATGTCACAGCATTCGCTGAGCACCTGCCGTGGCCAGAGAGCACGGTAGATGCGGGAGGTGAAAAGCTCAAGGAGTGCGCCTGTAGTCGGGGAGACAGCGTAAACCCGTGATTTCACCGTAGGCAGTTGAGTTCAGGAACAGAAATGTGTGTGGGGTGCTAGAGGGTTGCGGGCCTGAGCACTGAGAGAGGACTCTTGGAAGAGGTGATGCCCGAGTATTCATCGAGAGTCAGAAACTACCAGGTTTAAGGTGGTGTAAACTCTTTTATCCATTTTTTCTCTTAGGGATTTGTGTTTTTCCCGTGGCATTTTACCTTTGTGGGTCATTTTATGCTGGACTAACAACACTTAAGTGCTTTTTAAAAGCAAACTGTACCCAGTTTATACCACTGGTGGGAACTTGCTTCATGAGGGCACAGGCTTTCCTTGCTCCCTGTCATATTCTCAGTGCAGGGTCCCTGGTAGGTGCTGAAAAAAATGTTGGTTGAATTAGACACCTTGAGGTGAGGCGTGAGAAAGGATTCTCTCCTTTCCCCAGAGGTGGCAAAAGTCAGTGTGACAGTTGAGACTTGCATAGGGGTGGCCCTGTGAGGTCCTAAGCCTGGTGACCCATGTGTGTGCTGTGTAACTGGGCTGCCCCGTGGGAGGGGCAGAGCCCGGGCTAGATGTCCAACTCTGTGTTCTGAACAGGACTGCCAGCCTCATTTGGAGGTGAAGGGAGTGCCCTTGTAAAGCCTAAACTAGTAATTAAATTCAAGCAGGAGGGTGGTGAAGGTGGAGCTAACTCATTTATTAGCATACAATAGGATCAACCTAACTCATATAAATGTAGATGATTGTGGTTTGTCTTTTCCTAGCTACAGAAAAGGCTTGGAGAGCTGCCCTTGATTATGAGCTAGTCAGTGAGCAGCTTCTTGGAGATCTGAAAATACCAGAATATGTCATATCCATAGGCTTGATCTTTTAATTAATTATAGATTTTTTCCACCCCCTATGTGAAGTTGATGACTGACTTGGTTTGGACTCTGAATTGTCTGCCCCAGACCTGCCATGGCACTGGGCTTCGTGGCGGGCTGCGAACTCTGGGTGAGAAGCCTTTGTTTTCTCAGAGACCCACTTCCACCAGAAGATTCGCACTGTTAAGTGTTTCCACAGGAACTCTGCCCTCTGCCAGCGTCACTGTTGTGGCTGCAGACAGAACCCACAGGGCGGAGGTGTTTTAGCCCTCACTGAAAATGCAACAGATCTTTCCATCTCTTGCTGCAAAATTTCCAGTGTGTTCTGGTCCACTGTGGTGTCTTAAAACCAGGTTCACTGATTACTATGTGAGAACTGGCAAGGGGGTGTCTTAAATGATCCCTTGAAGATTAGCATCTGGAAGGATTGTTGAAGTGTTTTTGTCTCCCCGCTAAGGTTAGACAGTGCCTTGCAGAAGCTGCGGTTAAGGTCTGAGAACTGTACCCTTCATTCTTAAGACAGCCAGGGAAGCTTCAGCCCTGGGGAAGGCAGTCCTGTCACCCTCAGCTTCTCTGCAGATCAACAGATATTGTTCCAAGGAAGGCTGATTCACTGATTTCTCTCTCACAGACTTCTTGCCCTTACTGTTCTCTGACTGCTTACAGGGTGGCCTGGAATACAGTCGGCTCTGCACTGGACTTCACATTCACTGCCTGATTGGCGTTTACAGTATAGCAGTTGCCAAAGTGATCTGTTTTTTGGATTGGTAAATCAGAGGACTGGTTGGAGGCTAGTGTCCCGTTGAGAGAATGGGCTTAATGTAACTTCAGTTAAGAAATTAATGAATCTCAAATGATTATAATCCAAGTGAGAGATTTTCCAAAAGAATGGTCCCTTGGAGAGACAGTGACCAGCTCACTGGAAACTACGACTCTGGACTGGATGTGTTGAGATGGGTTGATTTCTCTTACAGAACTATAAAAGGATCAGTGTCTATAAGGAAACAAGTTATCTTAAATTTTCTTGGGGATATTTCCATTAGTTTTGGAGCTGTGATAGAACAAGGATTAGAGAATGCAGGGCAGGATGGCAGATTTCTTTATGCGGTACTTTCATCTTAAACATCACATGTATATCTAATGTGCAAAAGGAAGACCTGGCCTTTTTGTAATCAAGCAATATTTTGAGTAATATTCCTTGCATAAGAAGAGCCTATGACTCACTGTGAAAGAGTAAAAATTGGTTTAAAAATATAAGTACAGAGACATTTCAAAAGGATTTTGTCCATAACTTTGTTAGCTGAAATGGGAGGGATAACATTTGTCATCAGGAAACTGATTTGGATTATTTAGAACAGATGTTTTCCAGGTTCGATTCTTCTGTGTGGAAGCATGGCCTGACTCTTTGACTTTTTCCCCCATCTGGGATCCTGTCGGTTCTTAGGTGTGAGCCCTCTGCCTCCAGAATCTCATCTTTATGTTGCCTACGGCCTGTATTTTGTAGCGGTGGCTCTTTTGAATGGGGACTCTCAGTGGTGAAACTTCCAACGTTCCCCCCATCATCCTGGAATGATATCAGCATACCGTGAGAACACCATGAAGTTTGCCATTTGAGGGACACAGTTCGCTTGTGTGCTTGGGAAAGAAGAGGTATGGCTTGGTTTCAGGTGGGTGATGAACCAAGTGATCTCTGAAAGTTACCTTCGCTCTGAGAGTTTCGATGTCATCCACTTCCGCTGCCAGAATTGCTGCTTCATGACATTGGATGTGTAAGAAGAAAGAGAAGTGTAAGAGACTGGCTCCGCTGAGCCCGTGGGAAGTTGGGTCCAGAGTTGAGTTAGGTGGCAACTACATTTCCCAGCCGCTCCCACACAGCAGCGTTCTGCGGTGCGAACCGAGGCAGGCCTGAGGGTCCAGTGTGCACCAGGTGTTCCCACGAAAATAAGCTTTTTGAGCGCCAGGTGTGGCACACTGCAAATAGGGACTTTGATGACAAAATTTGATCATTTTTTTCCCTTTTTTCTTTTTGTGTTTTGGTGATTTGTTGAACGAAGTGCTTAATGTGTGTAAGTAACTTACTTGGGAGAAAAAGAGTCACGAGGAAGGCTGTGGAGAGTGCTGGACGGTTGCCTGGTGACCAGACCTGTTCTTTTCAGGCCTGTGGAGCCAGCTGTGGGACGGTCCAACAGCTGCAGGTCCCGCTTGGGCAGCACTTGGGTCTGTATTCAGCAGGGTTGCTTGTGAATGAGGCAGGGTGGTCACTTGCACTGATGAATCCTGACCTTTGCTTGGGTGATTTTTGTTTGTGTGCTATTTCTAGAAGTTCCTCCCAAGGCCTTCCTGTGTGACCTTGTGTTTTCACCAGACCCAGATTGCTACCTCCTTAAGGCTAAAGGAAACTTAAGGTCATCTTAAACAAAAGATTTTTTTTTTTTTTTTTTAAATTCGGTGACCATCCTGAACTTCCTGTTGAATGATTGAGGCTAGTCTCCAGTGCACCCTACCTCACATGCTAGTTTTTCAGTTTCCACTTTGGGAGAATGACCTTATCATTAGGCCTGCTAATAGGGCTTCTTTCTGTTCCTGTCACCATATTAGGCTACACACTCATTTGCCCTCGGTTCCCTTTTCTGGTATATTTCCTAACAAATAATTTCCCTCTCGATACTATTTTTAGGGATAGCAAGTCCTAAGATATTCATAAATAGATCACCTCCCTTCTCAGGCCCTTTACTAGTAAGCACGTTTTGGGAGAACCGTGTCTTACTCTACGGTCTTTTGCCACTGTGGTTCCTTTGAGGTTAAAAGGAGCAGGGTGTCTTCAAGTCTTTTGTGAGCGTCTCCACATTCATAAGCATGCTTAGTTTTCCAGACTACGTAGGTTTTAGATTTCAGGTAAAAAGGGAAATGCATAATTTGTATTCTTTCCCCATCCAGAGACTACAACTTTCAGTGTTCGTGTGTAGAGACCAGACCGATAGAGCCACGGCAGTCATTTGATGGTGGTTGAAGTCACTGTGAACTGTGCAAATTGAGGAGGATAAAGGCCCCTCCACCAGGAGTCTCAGCTTCCTTCTAAGAGTTCTGCTGCAGCGTGGGGAGGGAGCGGAGCATAGAGCAGGGTGGGGGGATAATGCACAATAATAGTAGGTAGGCAGTAAGGATTAATTAGGTGTCAGGCTAAGTGCTTCTCATGCACTAACTCATTTTACCTTTGAGATATAGATCCTCTTATTATCTCCTCTTTATGATCCCAGGGAGGTTAAGATACTTGCCCCAGGTAAGTGGCAGAGCCAGAGTTTGAGCACCTGCATGGAGCCGCTGGGCTGCATGACACCTACCTCCAGTGGTTGCTTTGAGGTCAAATGAAAAATTTTGAGACGGTCTCCTGGGTATTTGCCTTTCCTCTTAATTCTGATAAAGTGGCAGAGAAATTATTAAAGGCTTCAGAATTTTTTAAGACCCTGGTAGGAAGGACATCCTACATGTGCTGCATGTGCCCATGTAGCGGATGAGTCCCCAAACTGACATGCCTCCCCTGTTCAAGAAAGGCTTGTCAGGGTGGCACCAAATTTTTTTTAACAACTTCATGAGTGAGGTATCAAATGATCACATAACACAAATTTGATCGACCTTCTAAGGGATTTATCTCCCCTTAAATGCTGCACTGGCTACATTATCCATTTCTACCTTTGATTTTATTGTCTCTAATCAAATAGGGAATTACTAGGTAAAATCATGATTGAATTTATCAGCACAAGCACGCTGCGTAAAGTGTTGGGTACATTCTACAAACAGTCACTTGAGGTAGTGTGGAATTTCCCAGTGCTTAAGGCTGTGGCCTACACCAATGGCCTTTATTTCCCTTTTGAGATGCATTTCAAAATTAACTGTTACTTTGCCTATAAGTTTAACACTTTAATGGAACAATTATTGTGTGTCTGAAGTTATGCTAGACATGGGACGTGCAGAAATAAAAAGAAAGGTTCTCTGCCCTCACTTAGCTTGTCTTACAGGGGGAAAAGATACACGAACACTTTTATGGCACAGAGATCTTCATTTGTATGTATGATGTGGCCTTAATGCAGAATTCTGTAAAGGAGTAAAGCTTTCATGATAAAGCAAGCTTGAGCAAACATTTCACATCTTTCTGCCTGTGTTTTGTGAACCCATTTTGTTAACGTGGGCTTGATTTAAGGTCTGCCTGCAGTCCTGGACTTCACCCAAACAGCCATTATACAAATGAACATTGAAATGAGTTATTTTTCCTAAGCATTGTAGTTTCTCCCATTCATCTTTCCATTCCCTCATTAGCTCATGATGTTGATGTCCTCGCAAGTCATTTTTAAGCATTGTTTAGGAATGGCTTAGGAATTTTGCCATGTGTTTACTTTGGCTGGTCTGGGCTGCTGCCCTTACAACCTGCTCACCAGGGATTCCATAGTTTCTTTGAGTCCCTTTGAAGTTAGGTGGTGAGGTGTGGAGACTGGTGGGGAGAGAAACCAAGAATAGGTCTTCCTAAAACTATGTAGGGGTTTTGGTAAAAATTCAGGAGAGATTGTTCTATCACTGCTTATCTAAGGCAGTTTGGTTTGTACCAAGCTAAAGGAGGGAGTACTGATTGAATTACTTTTTAAAAATGCGATTACTTTTTACTGAATTGTTTTCCTTAGAGTTGTGGGGATGAGGTGTTGCAGTTTAAAGCGATTTTGTTGCGCTGGTAATTTTCTTGTGACTATTTTCAAGGCCCTGCGGACAGCGTCACCGCAGGTCTGTTCATGCTTCCGTTCCTCCTCTACCTGCCTTGGTCAGCTTTCTCCAGGCGTTGGTGCCTGTACCCGAGCGGTTGTTAGTCCAAGCAACTCTTGCCTTTGCTGGGCTTAACAGTGGTGTTTCCGGGTGAAGTGCGGTTGGAGCACCTGCAATTTATCCCCCAAATCCCAGTTCTGTGGGGGTTTGTGCTCTAGCTTAGATCCAGTTACTCCTAAGTAATGGCCATTGTTAACTAGAGGCCATGGGAGGTAAGATATCCAATGCAGGCCCCTTGGAGGTGCTGGGTCCTTTTCACCAGCATTTGGCTAATAATGCCCGTCTCTGTTCTGTATACCAGAAGCCTAAAATAACCAGTGATAGACCTCATCAGTAATTCGTACTGGCAGATCTGAGTGAGGTGTTAGATCTTCAAACTGTTTTACATGGTGAGTATTAACTTCATTCAGTTAGTGAGGGAGGGTGCAACCACCTTTGCCAAAGGAGAAAGGGAGAGAGGACCCAGATTTCTCAGGGAATGGGATTAAATAGCACTTTAATGAGCTTGGCTGAGGCACTAGGGTGAGGAGAGGAGGTTGATAGGGCTGGGATGGAGAAAACCTCACTGGTTTCTTGAAGCTGATTCATTCGGGTGCCAAAAATGCCATAGAAACCCACAGGGGAATGCCCGGTACCTTCCCATCCTTCTTTCTGGTTAGGTTTTAGGCCAATTTCTGTGGTGGCTAGCCTTCCACTCTGATCAGTACCCGTCTCTTCTTGCACCCTCCCAAATGACAGACAGTGCGGCTGGTGTCTCCTGGGGAGGGTGCTTTTCCCGCGGTTTGTGGCAGCCAGGGCAGGGGCCACAGACAGGACTGACTGCCCGGATGTTCCGGATGAGTCGTCAGTGGCTCACCCTGCTTTAAAATGCTCTGGGGGTGTGTGGGCATGAAGTGGATTTTGAATGGTTGGAAGGAAAGGGCTGGCAGATGAAAAACATGAGCCTTTTGAACCAGGTGTGGTGTCTGGAGGGGCGGGTGTCTGACGGGGTGTGTTGGGGAGACAAAAGCTTTGCTTCCACCTCTGATGTTTGGGCTTCGGGTGGAGCGAGCCACTTTTCTACTTGACTGCGTGAGGATGGAGAGAAGCTTCTTTATTTCTTTATTGGGTGCAATAAAAGGGCAGAACTTTTATTACCTGTGTTCATAATTTTAGTTAGCTGCGCTGGGCTGGGTTGTCCACCAGCCTTGGTATGTCACTTCTGTGGTCGACCTTTCCTTTTTTTTCTCCTGTCGCAGTCACAAAAAGCCACTTTCCTTAGCCGTTTTCATTAATAGCACTTTTCTTAGGAGTCCTCCAGGCTCAGGGTCACCTCTCCATCTTTCTGCCCCGCTATGTTTTGCTTCCATGGAAACTGGCACTCTGTCCGGCAGCAGTTGCACAGAATTCACCAGTCAGTTGTCCCCCCCACCCTCCCCAAAAGAAAGCGCCACGAGGGCAAGGGCTGTGTTCCGCCAGCAGCCTCAGCAACCAGCGCTGCACTTTGCACGAAGTAGGCGGCACCTAGTTAGTGTTCGTTGCTTGACTGACTGACTCAGAAACGTTCCCTGCTAGAACAGGGATTCGGGTTCAATGGAATTATTCTCAGAATTTGATAAAATGATGAAGGATATCAGTTTATGCTCTTAAAAGTGTGCACTTGAGACCTCTAAATAGAAATGTGTTTGCTTAGCCCTTTACAGGGTTCATGTGTTAATCCTGTTTCCTTTCATAGGCGTTTTCTACTTTGACCCGCACAGTAATTTTAGAGGCAAGTAGATCGTTGTTTCATTTCAGTTGAGGAAACATAGGAGGTTACACACATCAGGGACTTGATGATGGATCTTTTGCCATCTTATGCTGCCTTCCTCACATTTATTGAGCATCTACTATGTACCGGTCCTTAGCTTTTGTTATTCTAGTTTGCCTCCATCAGTGCTGTTGAGGTAGGTATTATTGTCCCCATTTCACAGATGAGGAAATGGAGGCTCTGAGAGATTAGGTGACTTCCAGGAATACACAGCTGATAAAAGGGGAAGAGTTTAGGTTCATACCCAGTTCTTCAGTGCTGAGGGGTACAGCTGTTGCCTGCAGAGAATGACAGCTGAAACCTTTTTGAATCTTTTGGTAGGGAATAAGGAGGGATCCTTGTCACCTTAGAAGTTCTGGTTGATGTCCAAGTATATGTCCGCTCTTATGTTCATGGTTGTTTCACAAAAATATATGTAACAAGTGCCCATTGGCAAGTTATGCCAGGTCTGTGCTTGGGATGCAAAGATGAGTGAGATACATACATACGGAGAACTGTGACAAAAGAATATGTTTTAAATGCTCAAGAAAAGGTTGATGGAAGGTGCTGCAGAAACGTAGAGGTAGGAAAATAACCAATATTTGTATAGTGCTTTAAACATTGTCTCTTGCATTCACTCTCATTTGTGTTCTCTCTCTCCCTCCTCCCGTCCTGAGGGCTGAGGTGGAGACAGTGGCCTGTCCAAAGGCCACTTGTTGGCCACTGGGTCCCAGAAGAACACCAGCATGTGTACTTGCTCAGCCTGTTCCTTTATGTACACAAACAGTACAAAACAGAGAGAAGAAAGCTGACAGATATGTAGATCTATGGGTTTTTACAAAATATAAGAGTTACCTTTCTTATATAAGGTCAGCACTTATGCCTCGTCTGCTTGCTCCATACTCCTTTGGAGACTCAGAACATCTCACTGCCTCTCAGAATCATTTCTGAAGTGGGGACTGGAAACCACAGCAGAGACTCTCTCTCTCTCCACTCACCTCTTCGTCAGCATTCCATGCCTCTTGAAGACTCAGAAAGAATGTCCCCTCTCCCCCGTGGAGGGGTAGTAACACTTGGTGTCTGTCTGTACCAGGGAGCTCAGAATGCTTCACGACACTGCTTATTAATTGCATCCTGGGGAGGGGAGAAGGGAGCATTGCCGGTGCCCCTTCATGGGGCCAGGTAGGGACACGGAGGTGTTGGTGGTGCCAACTCTTTAAAAGGCCTTCTCTGAGCTTAGACCTTCATCTAACCCAGACTGATAATAAAAATTCCCCAAATAATCTTGCTGAAATAGATCTTACAGTGCTTATAGATTGGCCCTTTAATATCCGTGGATGGCAAACATTTCTGTTGAGAGAATGTAGGTTATTTGCCGACCTTCCCTGTAAGAGCCAGTCTGTCTCACGTGGCCTCAGCCAAAGAAATAGCTTCTGCTGCTTCCTCTTCCCTTTTGATGAAGTGCCACCTGCTTTGCATGTTAGGGTCCCAGGGTTCTTGGGTAGACGTGTTTTTTTAATCTACCAGTCAATCCACACAGTGTAAGCAGTGGTTATTTAGGGAATTGCAGAAGTTTCATGAGATGATACTCTATTAAAAAGCTTTAAGATAGCTATGATTCCCCGTGGGTTGGAGCATCAGGTGTGCTGATACAGGGCTGTATCACTGATTTATTTCCACTGTTGACTTGAGGGGACAGATGACACAGGATCCTGGAAGAATGTGTTTATAAGTCTTCATTCCCCCAGATGGCACTTCTAGTTATGGTCCTGCAGAGTGGCATTCTGACACCCTTCCTGCTCTGAGTCTGAAAGACTGGTGGAGGGGGATGTTGGGGAGGAGGGCAAGGAAAGGCAGACTGGCTTTTGGCAGCATTGGTCTTCCTCCTGTGCTTTTCTGTATTCTGAATTTTAGGATTTGGATGCACACGTATATTTAAGATTTGCTCTACCCACATGAAAGCATACTTGCTTGTTGGAAGGACATATTTGAGTGAACTAAGTGGTGTTTGGAGGCACAGTGAGGGTTGGGGAGATTCTGGGGAAGACCCATTGGGTGTTGGTGGTTTCCAGTTGGTAGCACAGTGCCATCCTTCTCTTCTGCAATATAGGTTTAGCTCTTTGGAGCCCCAAAAGACAAGTCACAGCCGGATATGGTAGCTCATGCCTGTAATCCCAGCATTTTGGGAGGTTAAGGCAGGAGGATTGCTGGAGACCAGCCTGAGCAACATACCAAGACCCTGTTTCTGAAACAAAATTTAAAAAAAGCTAGCTGGGCATGGTGCTGCACACCTGTAGTCCCAGCTACTTGGGAGGCTGAGGTAGGAGGATTGCTTGAGCCCAGCAGTTCGAGGCTGCAGGGAGCACTTTAGCCTGGGTGACAAAATGAGACCCTGTCCCCTGTCTCAAAAAAAAACAAAAAAAACCCAAAATATCAGTAAAGACAATGACATGCACTTGGCATGCTGTGGCTTGTATTGAGGAAAAAGGACCCCAGTTTGAACATCCAACTTGAATTCGTAGTAATTGGTAATGGCTTCTCCTAGCTCTTTCTGTTCAGCTATGAAACTATAAAATGCTCGCTGTTTAGTTTGGAAGTCTACTGCTCACAGTGCCGGGGAACAGACTCTTACATGAACAGCTTGGGCTAACCTTGGGAACAGAGTCTGTGCTTCCTCACAGAGAAAGCTGCTTACACATTTTCACAGTCAACCTGACGGCCCTCGGCGTTGGGAGTGTGGGATCTCGGAGCAGCAGCACAGAGTGTGTTACAAAGGCCTGGGAACGTGGACCCTGGGTCCCAGTTCCAGGTCAGCTGCTGCCTGCTGTGTGAATTCAAGGAAATCATCGTATATGTCTACAGTGAGATGGTCTTTTGACAAAAGAATCAGGCCATAAATCTCTGAGGTCTTTTCCAGCTCTGAATTCTGTGATATTTACTTTTCACTCGAAGACTTTCTCCCTAATCATTTTCATGGGTCTGCTTTGAGAGTTATTTACCTTATTTATTCTTTCCTTAAAACTGGGGTGGTTCTTACTTTTCTGGCCCTTTTACTTCCAGACCCCTTTACTTTAACACCCACAGGGCTGTTAAAGTATGCAGTGGATTGGTGTAGAAAGATATCCTTGATATATTATTGACTAAAAAATCTACTTGCCGATAAATATGCATGGTCTGATCAATTTCTAAAATAATAGTAATATTAATACAAGTTTGCATCTTTTATTTGAAATTGTTGGGGCCTTGTATTTCTGAATTCAGGCTTTTTTCAGTTTCACATGGGGCTGTATGTTAAGTACATTTACTATTAATTAACACCTCCAGTGGGCAAGGCAAGGGGTGGCACCTGTAATCAAAAACATTAACGCTTCTGTGGTGAAACTGGATGTTCGCACCAAACAGGATAAAGATTACAATTGGCTATGTCAGGTCAGGTCAGATTTTGACAACCAATGTTATGAAATTTGTTTGGGTTTTGAAGCTTTTTGAGTATCGGGATCGTGGATAGGAGATTGTGGACCTATCTATCCGAAGGGAAAAAATCTGGAAAATTATACATAGAATCTTGAGCAATGGTTTTTTTGGGTGGAGAGGTGGGGTGGGATTATGGGGGACTTTATATTTTCCAAGTTGAATTTTTTTTACTGTAAGCATGTATAATTTTATAATCAGAAAAAAGATTAAAGATACACATATTTCCATAAATAGCTGGAAATGCCTTTAATAAATCAGTAGCAATGTTTATATTGGGACATTGAGGTTTTTTCCTCAATTTTTTGAACTTTTGTGACATGATTATATTTCACATATACTTAATTTTTTTTAGATAGTAGTATTAGAAAAAAAACCCAAAAAGGAATATGTGACAGTAATGAAAATGTCAAGGGAGAAAAATAAGGCCCTTGGAGTACCACAGGGGATATCAGGAGCCACTCGTTCCTTGATACTTTATATAGCACATTATTCTGACCTGTTAAATATTAATATTAATTAATTAGTTAATCACGTGGATGAAGGAAATGATGATAGGCAAAATATAAGCTATAGGAGATCACTTTATGAAGATGTAAGGCTATGCAGCCATTTAAGGTGTTACTGAAGTAGCATTGTATTCTTAAAGGGTCCCAGAGTGAATGGAGTTGGTCTAAATGTGCTTTGTCTGAATATTGGCTGGAGTAATTCCTTACAACAGAAGGAGCTTGCAATTTTATGTATGGAATGTAAATGAGATGGCTGATAGTTGATTGTTTAATTTTATCAGTCAATATATAAGGACCTGTCTTATTCTTTTTTTAAATTTTTATTTTTACCCTAATTGCAAGCTAAAGGATCTATATTATTCTTAATTTTCTACTTTCCCTATTGCTTTTTTTTGTCCAGAGTCTTGCTCTGTCACCTTGGGTAAAGTGCAGTGGTGTCATTGTAGCTCACTGTAACCTCAAACTCCTGGGCTCAAGTGATCTTCCTGCCTCAGCCTCCCGAGTAGCTAGAACTACAGGTGTGCACCACCACACCTGGCTAATTTTTTTATTTTTAGTAGAGACAGGGTCTCGCTCTTGCTCAGGCTGGTCTCAAACTCCTGAGCTCAAGCAATCCTCCCACCTTGGCCTCCCATACTTTCCATATTTCTAATCACTGTACACTCATTTGTTACTTTCTTCCACTTAATTGTATAGTTTTGTATGTTACTGTGTAATAGCTGCATAATATTTCAGTCACTGGTTTACATAACTTGCTGTCTTTCTATTGCTGTTGCTATTTTTTTGTGTATGTATGTTACAAATAACACCTTTTTGTACCTGTACCTCTTTCTTTTTCTTTTCTTTTCTTTTTTTTTCTTTCTATATTTAGGGGTTGTTTTCTTAGGGAAGATTGTCTGAATACAGTTGTAACTTAAAGTTTATTCTATAAGCATTTATTGATCACCTACTATGTGCAAGATTCTGGAGATACAAAGATGAATTTTATGACCTATGCATAAGCTATGTTAATTTCCTGGAATTCTCTCTCTTTCTCTCCCTTTTACCTGGCTAATTCTTTGCTTAAATTCCACTTCACCAGTGAGGCTTTTATGTGTCCCCCAAAGTATTTAGGTTTTTCTGTACTTTTCTTTCTCATTTAATCACAGTGTAAATACATAGTTATTCTGAGATTACTTCACTTCTGCCTTCCTCATTAGATTGTAAACTCTGAGAACAGGTCTGATTTGTTCCCTTTGGTACCCTCAATACCTAGGACATTATACTTGGGCACACAAATATCAAATGAGTGCTTGCATAAACGAATGAAATGAACAAATATTTGACTATAATTCCTGCTTTGAGAAATTTAGATTAGAAGTGAACGATGAGTTGGATCGATAATTTCAATGATGTATAAATGCTTTATAGAAAATAAACTTTTTTCTAGCTATTCTTTCCCCCCTTTGCAATGAATTTCCTGGAAGAGGACTCAATTCCAACATGTCATTTTAACTTCTTACAACCTAACTTTCACCCATAGTTTGTAGGAGAAATGGGCTCATCTTAAGTTAACTTCTTTTCTGCTAAAGCTGTTGCTTTTCTGTGCAAATCCTACTTTATCTGTCCTTGTGTTGAACACCATTAATGTTCACCTTTTGGACTTTTTTTGACATCTCAGTTTTCTTGTTTTTCTCTTATTATTAAAAAAAATCCCTGCTTCTTCAGCACCTCTGTTTGCTGGTCTTATCTGGTAGCCATATCTGTTCTGCTCTTTATAACCTTTTAAAAATGCTAGTTCCTTGAGGGAAGAGATGCTGTCATTTCTTGGTAGGAGACTTTAGAAGATCCATTTTCTTATGTATGTTTTAGTGTATCCCTTGGATCAAATGAAGGATTTTTCCCCAAAGGATGATCATCAAATAAAAATTTAAGTAATTTGACCAAAATTTATCTTCTTACCTTTTTATTAAGAACATACACTAAATAACTTTAAGGGAAGATTTTGTAGTCTGAAGTTCAAGATTGAAATCTCTTAACTACTATTGCCTTGAGTTATCAGTTGCCTCATGGTGGCTTCTGAATTCCTTTCTTGAATGTTATTACTCAGGGCCAATGCTGTTAGTATTGCTATGTCGTGATTTAATTTTTTGCCACTTCCACATTCTAGCCAACCTGGAATCTGGCAGATCTCCACCAAAACACTCATATAATCCAGCTGAATTTAGAAGTGTCACGTGCCAGAGGCAACCTCAGGCCCATGAGACTCAGTGAAGTCTCCTTTAATCACGGATCTTCTTATACATGGGAGAAACTGGCAAGTGACTCACCAGGGGTGGAAGCCTGGAAAACAGCCTGCCGAGGAGGTAGTCTTTCTCTTACCACGTTGCCACCCTTTTGAAGCATCCAGAGAACCTGAAGAGCAGGAACTGCCAGTCGGACTGACTGAGCGCTTGGCATTCTTTCATGGAAAGATGACAACTCATCCAGGGTGAAAGAGGAAGTGAGAGGGCAGCTAGGGGAGGGGGGTGGCAGGGAACAGGAGGGTGACCTTACATTTCCATTGTTTTGCAGGCTGCTTGGTCTAGTGCAGTGGGTTGTTTGGGGCTGGCGGGAGGGTGGGGATTGGAATCATGTACTTCTATTGTCGACGTCCAAAGTGGATGTCCTGTGCTGTGTTGTCAAGGAGAGCAACTTGTACCCATTTTATGCTGTGTTGCTTTGTAACAATCCAGATTGTTTGTGACTCCTGCTATTTCCCTGACACTTAGCCTTGGACTCTACCAATTGTAATTCTAGTATCATTTTAAGAATTGGGATTCTCCTGTGCCAAATTTCTGTGAAATCTGAGAGCCAACAGGACTGAAGTCTTTTCACAGGCTATTTCTGGCTTTTCCACTGACATATTTTGAATGTCAGTTGATTTTGTCTCATTTTATTGATTTAAATGGTAAAGAGTTAAGGGATTTAGCTGCAGCAGTAGGGTTATTTTGGTAATTTATTAAGTGTTATCTTCAGAGATCTTTGTGGAAAAGAGAGTTACCTTCTTTAGTTCTTTGTTTCTATGGCTAGACCCCTCCCATGAACAGAATGAAGATTTCAGTGGACAACCAGTGGTGAGTTGACTTTCTAGAGAGTGGTGGGTCATCTCAACACTGGTCATACTCCAATTCTGTGGCATATCTGCAAATCTTCATCTTTGGTCAGCAGCCCTCCAGGCCCAGGCCCAAGCCAGGCCTGCCTGCTCCGTGTCTTTGCTTGGGATGCCAACCACGCTGAGCAGGTTGGTGCCAGTCATTTCTCTGTTGGTCTGTTGAACAATTCCTCCATATTCAGTTACTATTCTCCATAAGGCCTCTCCACTCCCCCTCACTCTTAACAGATAACTTTGCTCCGACTTCCTTAAGAAACTTGAGACTTCCTAGAATGATCTCCTGTTCTGATGCCTGCAAACTTATGTGTAGCCACAGTTACTGTCACCTGGTTTTCTCCAGGTATATCCCATCTGCTCCTGCTGCCTCCTAGGCCTTGCTCTATTAGTCACTGTTCCTTCCTCTCTCTAATTGCCAACCTTTGTGTCTTTACTGTATCTTTCCCCTTGGCTGTGAAATGTTCGGTTTCTCCCATGTATGGCTTTCTTGTACCTACTAATAACCTACCTACTTCTCAAATCCAATAAATGTGCTACAGTCCTTATTTTTCTGGAGCTCCTTGTTGCATTCAATGCAGTTTATCTACTCTCTTTTCTTGAAGAGTCTTTGGCTTCTGGGACAAGGGCCATGCTTCTGTTTTTTTGCTGCCTCTTTGTCTTATATCTCCTTGGTGGGCTTCTCTTCCTTTGGCCCCCTATTACTGTTGGAGGTTGGTGCTGGGAGTATTGCTCTTCTCTTTTTATGTATTCTGACGTTGGGACTTCATCTGCTCCCTGATTTTCATCACCCTCTATGTGACAGTGATCCCTTTGTCTCTGCCTTGCACTGCAGCCTGGTATCCAGCCTTCTGCTGGTTATCATGTGTGTATCTGAAAGGCTTCTTAAATTCTCCAGGGGCTGAATGCACCATCGTGTCTGCTAAGCCTCCCCTTTCTCCTGTATTAGAGACCCTATTGCTCAGTGGTTAAGATTTGGGCTCTGGAATCAGAGAGACCTGGATTTGAATTGTGGCTCTGGTACTTCCTGGGTGTTTGATCTTGAACAAGTCATTTAATTCCCCAAGCCTTAGTGTCTTCCTTTTAAAAATGGGCATTAAAAATTGTACCTCTCTCAGAAGGTTCTTATGAGGTAGGCCATATGCATTCTTACAGTGCCTGGCTCAGAATCAGAGTGGAATAAATATTAGCTGCTACTGGTGGTGTATCTGTGAATTGCCTTCATCTGTTGAGTCACCCAAACCAGAACCCTGGGAGTCATCCTTAATGCTGGTGTTCTTTCGCTCCTATATCCAGCCAATCGCCCAGTGTGGCTGACTTCTAATTACTGCATATTTCCTAGTTATGGGAATTTCTGAGTTTTCCCTTCTCTTGATTCCCATTACCACTGCCTGTGTGCAGGCCCTTCTCATTTCTCTCTAAGATAAAGCCATGGTCTACTGCCTTCCTGCAAATCTACCCTCCACTGTGCTACCAGGCAGCCTCTCTGTGTCTAACAGGGTCTCTGCCCTGGGTTGAAACCCTCTGGCTCCCCGTTATATGCAAAGCAAAGACCAAGCTCCTTAATGTGGAATTCCTGGCTCTCCTCTTGGCCCTTAGTGGGATTTTAGCTTCTTTTCTCACCACTCTCTGACTCCAGCTTTATACTTGAATAACCCTGTCTTGCTGTTCCCGGTGCATGCCACGCTCTTTAGGCTCTTTCCCACCCACCTTTGTTAGCCACGCTGCTTGGAATGCTCCCTTCCTTGCTTGTGTCTTACTAACTCCTTCTCATCCTGAGGACTCAGCTCAGGTGTCACCTCCTCCGGGAAGCCTTCCCTGACCTGTATAGAGTCCTGTCGTTTTCTATGCCCATCATGCACTTGCCATGTTGGATCACAGTCTATTCACGTGTCTTTCCTCCCTGAAGGGCAGAAACTGTTTGTCATTCAACTTCATATTTTTGTGCCTAGCTTGATGCCTGACATATAGTAGGTGCTCATGAAATGTTTGTTAAATGAATGACTGAATTCAAGAATAAGTGGCCCTCTGGATGACCTTGGTTTTCTGTTTCTGAGGACCATGGTGTTCTGGAGCAGGGCTGGTGTCAGCTGTTCAAGCCATAGCCAGGGTAGCCACTACTGAAGTGTAGATATCCTAATACCCTTCCCGGTGAGCCCCTAGTCCTAGATCCTGGAGTGGAGCTGTCAACTCTGGAGTGTCAGAGTATGCCTGAAAGTTATTCCTGTGAAGGGTAAAATAAAGTATTTCACACTATGGGCTGAATTCTTATTTTTTTTTCCCCCCAGAGACCACTTTAATATTTTAGAACCTATGGTAATGTTAACACTATCAATTTGCATAAGAACTTCCCTGATGGGAGATACTGAAGGTGTAAGTTTTCTGAGGAGTGTCACACCACTGTGGAACCACTTCCCATAGTTATAGAGGTAGAAAACATGCATAATCTGAGACAGAACTTCTTGGAGATGCAAAGCAGACTGACCTACTTTAGAGGATGCCTGAAGCCTATTTTTCTATTTTAAGAAGATGATGGCCAAACCCTGAAAAGCTGAGGACAGTTTAGAACTGTGCTGCCCAATACAGTGGCCACTAGCCATATGTGGCTACTTCAGTTTAAATTGAATGTAAATGAAATGAAAAATTCATTTCCTCATCGCATTAGCCACATTTCAAGTCCTCAAGAGCCACATGTGGCTAGTGACTTCCTATCGTATTGGACTTCTCAGCTATAGAACATTTCCATCATTGCAGAGTGTCCCACTGGGTAGTGCTGTTTAGAATGCAGGAGTCTCGATGGGTAATATCAAAGCCTCCTTACCGCAGAGGGAGCTTTATAGAGCTATGAAATAAGAATTCTTACTGGGAACACCGTGTAATTTCTGTATTATTTTATATAGTATATATAGCATTCTGTCACCTATTTGAGCATGTCTATCTTCAGGGACAACAGCATTCATATAGCAAACAATGTTGTCTGTCTGGAAATATTTTCTTAATACAGCACAAAAGGGGAAAGGGAAGAATGTTGAGTGAGTAAATGGAATTATTTTTCTCTGCTTCACATTATCATAAAAACTTAGAGGCTAAAATATATCCTGGAACCCTAAATATTTACATTTCTTAAAGAAAGCCATGTGTATTTTCTTTGGATGAAAGGAACACAAAAGATTTATATTGTTGGATAATAGAAAAACACTTTTAAAAAATTAAAATAAGAAAGGCAAGATCTTCTACTTTCCTTTGTTTTCCTTTCCAGTTGCCTTATCCACTTGGCTTCCAGCAGCCTGAGGGATTGAAGATATAAGCACAGGTTTAGTTCAGCTGGAACCAAGCTAGGAAGCTCTAGCTATCTTGTAATGCCACGGAACTCACTAGCATCTTTCATGGTGGAGTGACTACTTTTTACACTGAATACCTTGGATGCCAGTACCCTATAGGGATGGGAGGGGTTGGAATAATTGTTCAGAAAGAACAAGAGTGACGGACCTGTGCAGTCCATAGCACGTACGCAGGTTTACCTGTGATTGTTGTGCACGGGAAGTATGGCATGAATCCTTCCACTTGATTTTAGCCAAAAGGCCGAGAAGCGATGATGAGTCCTTCCACAATTAGCAACCCCAAGAGACAGAGATGACTCCCACCTGGATGGCTCTGAAACCTAGTTCAGAGGCTGCAGCAGGTGGGATCTTTTTTGGAGAGCTGATGGATCTCATATCAGCAGGTTCTTCCCCCAGCCTGTTCAGAACAGTGCCTGGGGAAGTTCTCAGGTTTTAACCTTTTTTGAGGGGAGGGATGTGAGCTTGAGGGTGGGGGAGCATCCTACTTTCTCCTTCCTGTTTCTCTTTCCTTGCAGGATGCTGAGGAACAGAATAGAGGCTATGCAAGTTGGAGAACAGTGTGGAAAAGTTTGTGAGAGTGAAGAACAAAGGGTGTTTATACTAGATAATAATCACAATTGTTGTAATAGTGTAGGCAAAACAGGTTCCTGACCAACATTACGACTTTATTTTGCTAGTGGCATCTTTTACTTACCAGCGAAATATTAGGATTTCAGAGAGTTAATTATTTGTGCACTTTGTTCATGGTCTTTCCCAAACTTTCACCTCTGTTTTAGTTACAGTGAGGCTCACTTTATACCCTTTATTGCCCTCTTTTGAGAAGAGATAGTGTAGCGTAGTGTTAGGAACTTGGGCTTGGGAGCAGATAGACTGGGAATGGAAACCCATAGCCACTGTGTGGACAAGTTGTTTAAATTTCTGAACCTTAATTTTATAACCTGTAAAATGGGAATAATAATGCTTACCTTACAGGTAAGAGGACAATTTCCATGGGTGGAGTAAAAAAGTAAGGCAAGCTAACTCTTTTTCAGAAAGACCTTTGAAGGTAATAAACCTGCAGTATTCCGTGATCATTTTTATGATTACATTTGGTCATACGTTAAGTATTTAATATTACCATGCATCTCTACTTAGTGTTATAAAACTATAAGGAGGAAAGGCTCTTGGTGAAATCAGTGAGACAGTCTCAGAATCTGCTATTAGGGAATTAATCAGAAAATAAAATTAAATCTGATCAAAAGGATCTGTTTTAAAGCAAATTCCTTTTTAAGACAAATCACATTATCTGAAAGAAAACAAATGGGCTAAGGGAAATGAGGAAACTAGGAAATTCAAAGGATTATTTATTAGCAAACCACAGAACCCTTGATTATTTGAACGTTTTGCTGTTTTGAGTAAATATCATCGTTTACTGATTTCAATCCAGCCTAAGAGAAATAAGAAATCCATCACCCAAAGAGTTTTTGAGAATAGATCACTCAGTTTTGACTATTCATGTACATTATTACAGATTTGTAAAAGTCAGATTTCATGTGACTGTGACACAGAGGAGGTGGAATAATCAAGTGTTCCTCTCCAGAACACTGTGCAGTGATCATAACAAAAGGAAATGAAGTTCCTTTTTCCTTGATGCCTGTGGTGCTTGGGCCAGCATTCCTGCAGATGTGTGTTCTGTTGAAGCTGCATAATGTGATGATGACCCTCTTTGCATCTGAGACTGGGTTAATCCCCACAGGTACAGGGATGAGGAAGGGATGGCGTCAGCCTTGGAGATGCAGATCATCCAGAAGGGGAGATGGACATGAGCGCAGATGATGTCAGTATCAAATGACAGGTGTCGTGACAAGAGCTGGGAGAGCATAGATGACAGCCTCTTACCTGTGTGAGAAGAAGGGAGGTCAGGGCAAGGCTTCCTGGAGCAGTCACCCGGGCTGAGTCTTGAGTGATGAGTAGGATGTACTCAGATGATGAATGGGTGAGAGAGGAGGAGAAGGGCCTTGTAGGCTAAAGGGAACAGCACGTGTGTCAGTGTATTAAGCAGTCTGTGCTTGCCTTGTGTAAGCCTTTCCGTGTCAACAGAGTATAATGCATGAGGTCGGGAGTCAGGAACCATAGAGGGGAGCGGTGTAGTTGGGGGCCTGCCATGAAGAGCCAGGTATACTTTATGAGGGCTTAGAGGATTTGCTGTGGTTCATGGAAGCCACTGAAAAATTTTAACCTGGGGTGCAAATGGTCAGATTTGCCTTTTGGATGGGTTGCTATGGCAGCTCAGTGGGTCATAGATTTGAGGCCAAATGACAGGAAACTATCATGATAGGCCTGATGTCAGGGGATGCACATGTGCAAGAAAGTAGTGAAAGTCAAGGGCTGCAGAGGAGAAGACAGGTTTGCAGAGTGTCCAGGATATGAAGTAGACAAGACTTTGATTAATTGGCTTTGGGAATGGATGGAACAGAAGAGACCAGAATTGATGTTCTGGTGCCATTATGGACCTGGGGAAACTAGGAAGAAGAATGGGTGGGGGGCCAAGGTGATATGCTGATTTTGAAGCATCCATCAGGTGACTGAATGCGAGTCTGGTGCTCTGAAAAGATGGGTGGGTGGAGATGTGAACCTGGGAGTCATCCTCATAGAAGTGATATTTAGAACTGTGTGAGTAGTTTGATGCCCAAGGAGAAGTCTGAGAACGAGGAGGGCAATGGACAGAGGATGGAGTCCTAGGGAACATCAAACAGAAGGGGGGGTATGGATGAAAGAACACATTCCTAGAAAAGACCCAGAAGAATGGGTCCGAAGGTGGACTCCGTGGTGTCACAGAAGATGGGAGGGGAGGCTTTTCAGAGGTTTATGGTCACCCCTAGTATCTGGCAGAAGTGGCCTGGGTGAAGGTCAGGAGGGTGGAAGGCAGCCCACAGGGAAAACTTTGTAGAAATGGGACTTTTAGTCCACTTGTAGGATTCACACTGAATCACAGCACTGGATGTGTAGAATAAAAGGCTTTATTTGGGCATTTAAGAATATAGTATATAAAAAAAAAAGAATATAGTAGATAGGTATGTGTCCTCAATGTTTTGAGTGCTCTTCCTAGATGCAGGAGCAGGTAAAGGACAGTATCTCTGAGGACTGCTGCTGTGATTCCTTTTTTTTTTGAGACAGAGTCTGGCTCTGTGGCACCCAGGCTAGAGTACAGTGGTATCATCATGGCTCACAGCAACCTCAAACTCCTGGGCTCAAGTGATCCTCCCGCCTCAGCCTCCCAGAGTGCTAGGATTACAGGTGTGAGCCACCACACCCAGCCTGCTGTTGTGATTCTACTGTCATTTATTTAAGGTCTGGAAAGAAGTCTGAGTTTATATCTCGCTAAGGGGAAGCTTTGACAATGGATATAACATGTGATAATACTTTATATATTTGTACTTAACTCTTCAAAGTCATTTCATTACTATTCAGTTAAGTTTGTTGGCTCTGGGCAATCTCTTTAAAGTCAATTTTCAGTTTGTTGGTTTCTGTAGAAAGTGTAGGAGGGAATCTGTATTCCACACATTTCACTGGGTAAGAGAATGGATTATTAACAAGAAGAATTGGATACTCTAAAGTAAATTTAAGCATTTTCTAATGCTTAGGGAAGCAGTAGATTTATGCTGAATTATATGCACTTTTATGCATTTCCATCTAAAATTTCACTTCCAACTGTATATATTTCTGTATTGGATTTTTTTTTTTTTTTT